>ML781686.1:513442-550377 GCA_009831015.1 Picea engelmannii | reverse complement strand
TTACCTCTTTGTTTTCCTCCTGGGTCGATCTGGCTCCCTTCTCCTTTACCAAGTTGAACCTGCTAAAGCATTGCTGGATGTGGGTGCCGAAAGTAGTCTGTTGGAAACTGTGGCTGGAGCGAAACAACAGGATCCTCAGGGATATAGCAGGGACGCTGGCCCAAACTGCACTCAAAGTGAAAGCGATTATGGGTGATCTGATAGCCTCAAAGACTAATATCACCAATGAAGTAACCCCTAACAAAGATGAGTATGTCTGGTTCCATGAGCTTGATCCCTCCCTCCTGGACAGAACCAAGCAATTCACCAAACACTATTCCCCTTGGGAAATTAGGCTGGAGGAAAAAGAGTTCTTAAAGTGGAGATCTTCTTTGGAGAAGCATATCCTATAGGTGGATGGGGCCTCTAAAGGGAATCCCGGTCTCGCGGGAAGTGGAGGGGTCCTACTCGACATCTCAGGGAAAATTGTGCTCAACTTTTCCTGGGGGTTGGGTCTGAACACCAATAATACAACCGAAATTTTAGCAATCTGGCAGGGGCTGGCTCAGGCCAGAAGGTTATCAATTTCGAAGTTGGATGTCATAGGGGACTCTAGAATCTTTATCCATGCTCTCAATCAGAGGAAGGCTCCCAAAAACATGGGCTTGGACCATTATTATAGGAAGGTTCTGGTCCAGATGAAAGATTTCGAAGAGGTGAAGTTCTACCACGTCCTCAAGCATCTCAATCAGTTGGAAGAACACGAAGCGAACAGAGGCACCTCCCTGAGAAAGGGAGTCATCAGCGTAAATGGAGCTGAAATTTATGAACCTATCCCTTAGAGTCTGGGGAGAAGGAATCGACCGGAGTTCTCCTGTCAGAAATTGCAGAAGTCTGAATTTTGCCAGGAAGGAATCCAAAGTGCAGGCGCGAAGGTATGAGGCAGGTGAGAGAAGTATTGTGCAGGTACGTGTTAGAATAAGGACAGGGGCGTCAAGACAGTTCTGGAACATATGCTGAAACAATACTGGAACATGCTGAAACAGTGTTGTTACTTATGCCGAAACACAGTGTTGTTACTTATGTTGAAACAAAGTGCTGGAACATATGCTGAAACACAGTACTGGAACATCTGTTGAAACAGGGCTGGAACATATGTTGAAGCACAGTGCTGGAACTTATGCTGAAACACAGTGCTGGAACATATGCTACAGTATTGGAACATACGCTAAAACAGTGCTGTAACTTATGCTGAATCACAGTGCTGGTACTTATGTTGAAACACAGTGCTGGAACATATGCTGAAACAGGTTTGGAACATATGCTGAAACACAGTGCTGTAACAAATGTTGAATCATAGTGCTGGAACATAGGGCTGGAACATATGCTGAAACAATATCAGAACCTATGCTAAAACAGTGTTGTAACTTATGCTGAAACACAATGCTGGAACTTATGCTGAAACAGTGCTAGAAAAATTGTTGAAACACTGCTGTATCAAATGTTGAAACAGTGCTGAGACATATGCTGAAACAGTGTTGAGACTTAAGCTGAAACAGTGAATGGAGTTTCGACATTTAAATTTAATCCAGTTCTATTAGAAGACGTACAGGAACTAGTTCAGTTCACAAGTCTCTAGCTATAGAAGTAGAATGGTTCAGAAAGACAGGCCCGAAGAAATTTGAGGCCATTTGTAATCGAATATGTGGCTAGTCCACCCCATTAATATAATCTATAACTGTTTCTGTCAAAAAAAAAAAAAAAACCTATGTAGTGTTGGGGTTGTGGTGGAAATCATATGGGCAAAGATTGTCCTAAAAAATGTGATAAAGCAAGGACTGCACACAATGTACAACAGTAGAGGACATGGGTAGAAATGTGCCAAGGATTTACGATGCGTTGGATAACATGTAGGTTGAGTTCCAGTCACACATGATCGAGGTGGAAGGTAAGATTAATGACCAACCCATTGTTATTTTAATATAATCGAGAGCTAGTCATATTTATCTAGATCCTAATATGGTGGAAAGACTCCATTTGTTGAGAAGCAAGTTTGGAAAATCTTGGTTGGTGCAGTTATCTACAAGAGAAAAAAGGAAGATTAGTGAGGTGGTTAAGGTATGTCCAATGGAGATGAATGGACTGCATACAAAGCCTGATTTGAAGATTATACCTTTAGAATCTTATGATTGCCTCATTGGTATGGATTGGTTGGACAAGCACCATGTTGTCCTGGATTGTTATAATAAGACATTCACTTGCCTGAAGGAGTAAGGAAACTTGAGATCAATTCAAGGAATTCCAAGAGTTGTTACTATCAGAGAAGTTTCGGCTTCACAGTTGAAGAAAAGTTACAGAAAAGGGCAGTAAGTATTCGTAGTGCACATGGAAGAGACACCTAAGGATAAAGTGCCAAGTGTGGAACACTGCACAGTACTGAAGGAATATGAAGATGTCTTTAAAGAAATATCGGGATTGCCTCCGAAAAGAGATATTGAATTCTCTATTAATTTGAGACCGAGAGAAACACCTTTATCCAAGACTCCTTACAGGATGAGTACGCCCGAACTGAAGGAGATGCAAATGCAACTTGAAGAGATTCTTAAGAAGGAGTATATATGTCCAAGTGTGTTGCCTTGGGGTGCACCCGTTTTTTTTATGAATAAGAAGGATGGTACGCTGAGACTTTGTATCGACTTCGGGCATTTGAACAAGGTAACAGTGAAGAACAAGTATCGTTTGCCAAGGATAGATGATTTGTTTGATTAGCTAAGGGGTGGAAGGATATTTTCCAAGATAGATCTTAGATATGGTTATCACCAGGTAAGAATAAAAGAGGAAGACATAAATAAGACCACCTTTAGAACAAGGTATGGTCATTACGAGTTTACAATGGTGCCTTTTGGGTTGTCGACCTCACCAGTTGTCTTCATGTGTTTAATGAATGACATTTTCAGAAGTTACTTGGATAAGTTTGTCATTGTATTTTTGGATGACATTCTAATTTACTCAAAGTATGAGGAAGATCACGAGCATCACTTGAGGATGGTTTTGCAGATGTTGAGGGAGCATCAACTTTATGAAAAGTTGAGCAACTGTTTATTTTATCAGCGACAAATTCATTATTTGGGTCATATTATTTTAGAAGAAGGAACAACTATGGACCCAACGAAGATAAAATTCATTGAGGAATGGACAACACCAATAAATGTCGCAAAAGTGAGATATTTTATGGGACTGTCGGGGTACTACAAAAGGTTTATAGAAGGATTCTCACAAATTGTGCATCCAATTACATCCCTGCAAAAGAAAGGTGCGCGATTTGAATGGACTCCAATGTGTGCAAGGAGTTTTCAATGCTTGAAGAGTTTATTAACAAGTGCGTCGATTTTAAGAATTGTGGATCCAGATGCAGACTTCATTGTGTGCATGGATGCATGAAAGGAAGGACTCAATCGATCCCTGAGTCAGAATGGACATGTAGTATGCTACAAATAAAGGAAGTTCAAAGAGCATGAAAAGCTCTATGCTACACATGATTTAGATTTGGAAGCTATAGTGCATGCCTTGAAGATGTGGTGACATTATCTCATGGGAAAGATATTTGAGTTGAGAACATACCATTGTGGTTTGAAGTATTTGTTTGGATATCCAAGTTTGAATGCCATACAAAGTAGGTGGCTAGATTTACGCAGTGAGTATGACTTCAACATAAGGAATATCATAGGAAAATAGAACAAAGTGGTTGACGCACTCAGCAGGAGGGTGCATGAAATGTATGCTACAACCGTTAGCATGTACCAAACATATTTGTGCGACATAATTTTGGAATTTTCCAAATCATATCTGTGTTATATGGATATAAGTGCGACTTTACATCAAGGTATGTCGCAACCAAATTTTGAAGTTTATGAGGTTAGAGAGGATGGGATCCTCATGTATAGACACATAGTCAATGTGCCAAATGATCAAGAGTTTAAGAGTCTAATTTTTTCATAGATGCATAAGGTTCCTTCTACTAGACATTTAGGTTACCAAAAGACCATTGTTGCGGTCAAGAAGCAATACTTTTGGCCATATATAAAAAAGGAAGTTGCAAATTTTATTGTGAGATGTCTTGAATGTCAGAGGTCAAGGTTGAGCACATACATCTAGTTGGATTTCTACAACCTTTGTCGATTCCTGAGTGGAAGTGGGAAGTTGTGACTATGGATTTCATAACTAAATTGCATAGGATTATGAAGCAACATGATTTGATTATGGTGGTGGTGGACAAGATTACTAAAGCTTCCCATTTTATTCCAGTGTAGTCAGCGCACAAGGAAACCGACATTGTTGAGATATACATGCATGAATTTTATAAATTGCATGGTGTTCCTAAGACGATTGTGTTTGACAGAGACTCCAAGTTCACCTCGAACTTTTGGAAAGGGTTATTCAGGGGATTTAGAACTAGTCTGAATTTTAGCACAACATATCACCCTGAGTCAGATGGTCAAAACGAGAGGGTAAATCGGGTGATAGAATACATGTTAAGGACGTATGTGATGGATAAGCCATCCAAATAGGAAAACTACCTTCATTTGGTAGAGTTTAATTACAACAATGGGTATCAAACATTTTTAAACATTTGAGGCACTTTATGGTAGAAAGTGCAACACGCTAGTGAGTTGGGATAACCCAACAGACCATGCAGTATTTGGGTCAGATTTACTCTGGGAAAATGGAGGAGAAGATGGTAAAGATAAGGTAGAATTTAAAGGCTGCCCAAGATAGACAGAAAAACTGTGCAGATAAAGGAAGAACCCACGAGGAATTTGGAGTGGGTGACCACGTGTTTCTGAAAGTGAAGGCCAGATGCAGTTCCTTGCATTTGGGAAATTGTTCTAACTTAGTAACACGCTATTGTGGGACATTTTAAATCCTTGAAAGGATTGGTATTTTTTCGTATATGCTTGGATTTCCTGTGTCCTTATGCATTCATAATGTTTTCCATGTGTCATTACTTGAGAAGTATGTACTTGATTCTAATCATGTTATTGATTGGAATGTGATTCAGTTGGAGCTAGAAGGCGGATTGCAAGTGTGAATGGTTTGCATATTGGAACAGAAAACCAAGTAGAAATCGAGACATGGAGTTGGTAAAGGTCCAATGGACCTGGTACGGTCTTGAGGATGCAACCTAGGAGTGCGAGGAGGCTATGCGAGCAGAGTATCCTCATATTTTTATGATGTTTAAGAATTTTGTATGTACATGTATAAACTATGCATTGAGGACAATGCATAAATAAGGGGGAGGGGATTGCAATGTCCTTGATCCAGAACCCTTTGTAATTATACATATAGGTTGGTGAGCCGACTCATATCAAGTGTAAATGTAATGAACATTTAGGTTGTTGAGCTAAGGACACATGATTTTGTTGTTGCATGCATGAGGGTAATGCACAAAAAAGTGTTAATGAGGACAAGGTGCACACAATCTATGTGTTGCGTGCACCTGAGTAAGTGTGCACATTGTACTGTGTTGTGCACACTTGGGTTAGTGTGTGGGAATGGATATTTATGTTTTTAGGCCAAAGAGTCTGTATGATTATGAGGTTGGTGAGCTTGGACGTATATAGGCCAGTGTGCCTATTCATGTAAATAAAATCATGAATATTAATATAATATTGCATCGCTATGCGCTAACTAACTGAGAAGAAAAGAGATGGGGGGCCTACTCCACCGGAAAAAGGAAAAGGGGGTGAGTTGTAAGTCTTAGGGAATATTTTATAATATTTCTGGGAAAAGTGTAATGTCAGTTATATTATTATTTTATCCTAAGTTCCCAAGGATAGGGAACAGGTCACCAAGTGGCCTAAAACTTCTTTTGGAGGTGACAAGTGTCAAGTGGAAGGAATGCAATATATGTTACTAGATTTAGTGTTTTTTTTTTTGGGGGGGGGATTACGATTACTTGTAGATTTTAACCTTGTACAATATTTACTGCAAACCAATTTTCAGTAAAAGAACATAAAATATACAATGGAAAATACAAACATTACACAGAGATTTTTCCCCTGGAAACCTAAACCGGGAAAACCAACATATTCTATGTTCATTCATAATACAATATACATATAGGAGTCAGCGGCATCCAAAACCCTAACCCAATGACCTGGATTAGTCAACAACCCTAATTTCTTAACCAGAAATGGAAAACCATCGACAAAAACCATGTGTCTAAAAGTCGCTCAACAATGGACATGAAAATGGAGGAAACACAAAAAACGAGGCAAAAATGCGACATGTTTCCCGAAAATCAAACCCCCCTATGTCCAGCACAACACAAACACTACTACTCGTGCAAAGAATATAACACATACCCAACATTCTCCCACTTGTTGTTTTATTTGTATACAGGGGGTTACATGGTTAAGTAGTCAACAATCTAGGGCAGCAATGCCCATGGATCCTCTACACCAAGAGAACTTCTCAGTGCTCACAGATTTTGTTAATGAATCTAAAACATTCTTCAAAGTGTCCACCTTCATCAACAATACTTTCTTTTCTTCAACCATGTATCTCACAAAGTGATATTGAATATCAATATGCTTTGTCTTTGAATGATAAGTTGGGCTCTTCGCCAGAAAAATTGCACTCTAACTGTCACAATCTATCTTACAACTTATTGTACCAACCCAATACCTGAACACAACTTTTGTAACCATAATGCTTCCTTACTTGCATGAGTGGCTGCCATGTATTCAACTTCTGCAGTTGAAAGTTCCACTACAACCAATCTTTTTCTCATCCAACTTATTGCTCCTCCAAATAGGTTAAACATATACCCACTTGTAGATATCCTACGATCCAGATCTCCAGCCCAATCTGCATCTAAAAAACCATGTATATCAAACACTATGTCCAATCCCGGTCTTCCTTGGTAGCACAATCCATAGCTAGCAGAGCCACGCAAATACTTGAAAACCCTTTTTATTGTTGTCCAATGCTCCTTCCCTGGTTTTAACATATACCTGCTCAAAACTCCCACTGCATGTGCAATGTCTGGTCTAGTACAAACCATTGCATACATCAAACTACCAACTGCACTCGCATATGGAACACGAGACATGTCCTCCTCCTCTTCATGTGTCTTGGGACATTGATCCGCACATAACTTTACACCAACATGAATAAGAAACTTGACCAGTTTACATTCCTGCATATTAAACCTCTTCAATATTGTCTCCACATATTTTCTCTGATTTAACCAGAGTTTCCTCTTTTTTCGATCTCTTTTAATTCCCATGCCCAAAATGAAATTTGAAGCATCGGGATCCTTCATGTCAAATTTAAAGGACAAATGAGTTTTCACATCCTGGATAAGCTCCTTGTTGTTTCCTATCAGCAACATGTCATCCACATACAAGACCAAATAAATCAAATGATCTCCAATTAATTTAAAATACAGACAGTGATCCTCTTTGCTTCTTGTGAAGCCAAGTCCCAACATATAGGTATCAAATTTTTTATACCACATCCTTGGTGATTGTTTCAAACCATACAAGGACTTTTTAAGCTTACATACCAACTCCTTCTTTCCCTTCACAACAAATCCTTATGGATGCTTCATATAGATTTCTTCTTCTAGATCCCCATGTAGGAATGTTGTCTTCACATCCATATGTTCTACTTCAAAACGAAATGCAACAACAACAAATAACAAAAATCTTATAGAGGTTAACTTGGCAATAGGAGAAAAAATATCACCAAAATCAATTCCATCAACCTGGGAATAACCCTTTGCTACTAACCGAGCTTTGTATTTATCCACTTTTCCTTCTGCATTCAGCTTCTTTTTAAATACCCATTTGTTGCCAATGGGATTTCTTCCAGTCGACAACTCCACTAGATCCCAAGCCTCATTCTTATCCAAGGATGTCATTTCTTCGTCCATGGCCTTTTTCTAGAGATTTCCATCCTCTGAATCCACTGCCTCCCTGACAGTTCTAGGATCATCATCAGTAATAGACAAAGAAAAATTTGAACGGAAATCAGATGGAGTATACCTTTTCGATATCCTTCCTTCTCGAACCAATCTCCTAAATATTGGAGTATGAGGATCTTCTTCTTCTGATTCTTGTTCTTCTGTAGAGTCTGATTTGTCATCCTTTAAATCAAACTCTATTTTCTCTGGTTCTTCCTTACATGGTAGGACTTCATGTTTAACAACATCCTTCATTTCTCTAAATACCACATCTCAGCTATACACTACCTTCTTAGTTTATGGGTTCCAAGGCTTATAACCTTTGAGACCATCTTTATATCCAATAAAGATACACTTTTCAACCTTCTTATCTAGATTACTCATGTTTTCCTTTGGAACATGAACATATGCATCATAGCCAAATACCTTGAGATGTGTGAGAGAAGGTTTCTTACCAGTCCATACCTCTTGTGGAGTCTTGTCATCCAGAGCTGATGAGGGTGATATGTTGACCAAGTAACATGCAATACCCACTGCCTCTGCCCAGAATTCTTGCCCCAACCCGACACCACTGAGCATGCACCTTGATTTTTCCATTAGCTTCCTGCTCATCCTTTCTGCAACTCCATTATGCTAAGGTGTATATGGAGTAGTCTTATGCCTTGCTATAACACACTTCTTACATAATTCTTCAAATACATTCCCGCAAAACTCTCCGCCATTATCTATCCTCAGCACCATAATTCTTCTCTCTGTTTGATTCTCAACAAGGGCCTTGAACTCTTTAAACCTGTCAAAGACTTCAGATTTCTTCCTGAGGAAATATATCCAAGTATTCCTCGATAAGTCCTCTATAAATGAGACATAGTACACAGATTTTCCCAATGATGGGACCGACACAGGTCCAAAAACATCATTGTGAACTAGATGTAAAATTCCTTCTGCCCTCGTTGCACCAGAGGGGAATCTTACTTGATTCTGCTTCCCATATACACAATGTTCACATAAATCAAAATCCAGAGAGAAGTTAGACATACCTTCAACCATACCTTTACCGTGTAGTAGTTGAAGACCCTTCTCTCCGATATGCCCCAGTCTTTAATGCCACAACATATCCTTTTCTCCAGAGACTGTAGGAGTTATTTCTTCTTCAAATCCAATATCAGGAACAATGGAACTATTACACCCATCACTAATAGTGCTTCCTTGCAGCTTATATAGAGTTCCAAACCAAACTCCCTTCAACAACACCATTGCTCCTCGAACCATTCTGCAGGTTTCCTTTTCAAATATTGTTTTTACCCCTGGATCATCCATTTTGCTTACATAAATCAAGTTTCTGGCCAAACCTGGGATGTGAAGAACACCAGGCAGTGTTATAATCCTTCCATCTATGAGCCTCAACTTGAATTTTCCTCGAACTATGATTCTGGTTGTCGATTCATCACCTAGGAAAACATTACCTCCATCATACCTTTCATATTTACAGAACCACTCCCTGTGGGGAGTCACATGAAAGGATGCACCTGAGTCAACCAACCATGACTTATGATCTGCATGTGTGCTTGAAGAAGCCAAGTACACATCCCCTCCTTCTTCTTTGGAGGTATTTTCTTCTATAGAAGGAGATTCTTCATATCCTTTCTTTTTCTCAACTTTGGATCTACATTTCTTCTTGTAGTGCCCTTCTTTTCCACATATCCAACATACCTTTACAAATGTTTCGGGAGATTCAGATCTACCCTTAGACTTAGATCTCCCACTTGATAACTTAGATCTATTTCTTTCCTTGGAATGTCCTCTTGCAAATAATTCATATGTGCTATGTCCTTCCATATTCTTCCATCTCATCTCCTCCGACAACAATGATGAGACCACTTCATCAAAATTCAAGTTAGTTGTATTACTACCTATGGCCACAACTAGACTATCCCACAAATCTGGTAAAGAACACAGTAAACTGATACATTTATCTTCATCTGAAATTTTAATCTCAACAGATACTAACTGACTTACCACATTATTGAAAGCATTCAAATGATCTGCCACTGATTCTCCATCTCTCATCCTCAGGTTATACAACTTATTTCTCAGGAATAGTTTATTTACTAGGGACTTAGACTGATACAACTTCCCCAACTTATCCCATAAATCCTTGGTTGTAGCTTCCTCTGACACATTCAGTAATACTAAATTTGAGAGACAGTCGGATTGTGCTCTTTGCCTTCCGATCCAAATTTTTCCAGTCATCTGTTGAAGTTCATGTAGGTGCAGTACCTGGATCTACTGTGATCCACTAATCTATGTCCACCAACAGATGTTCCATATTGAGCTTCCACAACTCAAAACTTTTCCCATTAAACTTTTCGATCTCCATTTTCAAATTGTCCGCCATTTCTTTTCACCTGAAAAATCAATACCACAGATCTCCCACATAACAAGGCTTATCACAGTCTCGAGCCAAACCCTTGACCACAAAGGCATTCCCCTGAATCCAACAAAGCTCTGATACCAAATGTAGATTTTAACCTTGTACAATATTTACTACAAACAGATTTTCAGTAAAACAACAAAAAAGATACAATGGCAAATACAAACATTACATAGAGACTTTTCCCCTGTAAACCCAAACCGGGAAAACCAACATATTCTATATTCATTCATAGTGATACATTGTTTACAATACAATATACATATAGGATCCAGCGGCATCCAAAACCCTAACCCAATGAATGGGATTAGTCAACAACCTTAATTCCTTAATCGGAAATGGAAAACCATCGGAAAAAACCATGTGCTTAAAAACCGCTCAACAATGGACACAAAAATCGAGGCAACACGAAAAACGAGGCAAAAATGCAACACATTTACCGAGGGAAAAAAAATCTACTCATGTAAAGAATATAACACATACCCAACATTACTATGGATGTTGCAAGCTCTAGTGAGCAAAAAGGGGTCAGACTATATAGAGAATCTGGTTATTACCTTATCTTCCAAAGAAGCTTGTACGAAGTTGTGGGGATATATCTAGAGTTTCATTGTCGAAGCGTCGGGTTGGCAGACCGTGAGCAGTCTCTCTGGGTGAAAGACTTGTTATTGTGGAGTGGTTTCTAGACCCGTGAGAATATTCTCTAGGTGAGAGTATTGTTGAGAATTGTTTCCAAGTGCATTGTGCACTAGTCACAGGGCTCAGAGACTTCATGTTCGGCCTATTGTTGGTAACCATGGAAGGGAAGTGGGGCAGTCGAGGGATTGGTGAGAAGAGAAGGGGCACACTTCCTTGGGTGTGATAGATGCACGGGTAATGCAAGATTGTAGACTAGTTGCAACAGTGGGCACCTAGGACTAAGCAATTATGTTGAGTTTCATACCATAACTTGTCGTTAGGACCCTATTATCCCTGGTGGAGTTGAGCCCCAGCTTGGGGGTGACCCGTTGCTGAAAACTTATGAGAAATAGTGTCTATGGATAGGAGGAACGTCTAAGTTAAGGCCGCAGTTGGTGAATTTTATAAAAGATAAGTGTTCTTTATGCGCTTGTCTTGTTTACAGTGTATATTTGTCTATGTTTGACATATGTTAAATTCTTGTATGTGTTGCATATAAGTATTTGTTGTTATTTGGTTAAATGTTGCTTGTGCATATAATCCTAGTTTTATAGTCGCTAATTGTAGATGTTCATGAGTATGTCAGTTGATGCTAACTATGCCTGTTAAGTTAACCTTGTGCTTTTGGTTATGAACCATCAAGAAGAGGATTGAGTGGTCAGTCCATACGTTTGTAGCATGTGTGTTTCATAAGGTTGGAATGTGTGTGTGTGGTTATTTGACCCCACACACAATTAATTAAAGTAGTGGAATATGACACCTAGGTGGTTGTGAAAACAATATTAATTGTACTGTGGTTGTCAGTATGTTGGTGCACATCGTTGTTTGATTTAATTCAGATGCTTAAGATCGTGTTGTTAAAAGAAATTATTGCTTCCACTGTTATAAGTTGTGTGGTGCGACTCAGGCTTTGGTCGAGCACATTACTCCAAGTGATATTGTGCAGATTGAGTTTAAAGTAGACTTCACATAGTGTACTTTTACTGTAACATTGCTCAAGGGTATGATGGAAATGTTGCAGTTTGGTTGTTTCAAATCATGTGTAAGGTGGTAACGAGACTCATTGGTAGACTGTGTATGTTGCAGAAGTTGAGGTTGGGTGATGTGGCCCAGCCTGGGGTGGCTTGGGACGTTACACACTATCAACTCCGTCGTTTAGTTAGGGGGTCCTGTAGTACGAACACGAGATGTTGGATACCTCACACGTAGACTTGTTGAAGTGGTTCAACACATCGCAGTACATAGAATTTTAATGATGAATAAAAACAACTGGAATTTAGTTATGCTGTAAAACCTATGAAAAAACCCTTGTTTGATCTCTTTCATAGCGTTATCTCTGATACCACACATTAAATTTTCTTGAACCCTAGTCATGACAATTAATTCCTAGTAAATCCTTGCTGAAATAAAATGCATATCTACTGAATAAAAGCACATTGAGATTCTTAAACAGAAAATTGTAGTGGAAGTAAAATATGAAACCAAACACCTACACACATATATGTTTGGATAAAAACCCCTGGTAAAACCCCTAACGAAAAACCAACGACGAGATGATTTTATTATGGAAAATCAGGGCTCCCTTACCGGGATAATGGCCCACTAAGAAAATACAAGCAACAACAAAACCTAGGTTGATTTCACCTGATAAAACCCTCTTCCCCTTTGTTCTCCTTTCCTACTTCCCATCTGGTTATATGACGGCCTGTATGACCCAAATGTATGTTGTATGGCCCCTATCCCAGGCTGTATGGCTTGTACGATTGCTACCTAGGGGTTGTACGACCCTTGTGGCTTTCTGCTGAGGGATGCACGACCTTAGCCGCATGATGTACAACCTATTTGGATGCTTTTGCGGGTTGTAAGACCCCTCTATAAAATCTCTTGACCTCTTCCTTGCTTGGTATGACATGTTGGAAATTTCCTCGCTGTAGAAATTTTCTCTCTCGCTAAATCTGCAAAGTGAAATTCCTTCTCCACTCAATTGGGTCACTGACTCCTTGCAAAATGTGTGCCTTCTCCTTTCCCTTGGCTGCCTTTTATAATATTGAGATGAGCCAAAAACCTAACCTATAAAGTGACCAATGGATGAGATTAAATCCCAATCACTCGAGATCAATGGCTAAGATTCATTTAATTAACTTAAATCACTAATCCCAAAAACTTAGGCATTTTATTTAATTAACCTCCATTAATTAGAAAATGACATTCACTTTAATAATTAAATTATTAAAGTGAATTTCCAAGGTTTGAGAGGTATTAATGATGACTTCCACATGTTATACACAAACCAATGTGGAAGTACCTATCCGAGCTACAAAACATTAACAACATGTACTGATAACCAATTTTGCATACCCCAAGTCTTGGTATGAATACCCTTGCTACATAGCTAAATAATCAAATTGATTTTAGTGTCTTCGATAATTTGCCATTTGTTAAAATGTTGGGAGTTAGAATTTGTTCTGGATCACAGTCTTGTTTAAGGTTTCATTCATTGTTGTAGTAGCAACAATGGAGTTTTTACTAAGAACCATGAACCCTTGTTCCAAGTACTCACTAGTTTACATTTGAATTTTCACCTTTATTGCTCTTAACAATTTCCAGTTTTGATATCAATCCAACATTTGCTTGCCTATTACAACTTTCCTCCTTTGCTTCTCTCAACAATTTTCAATTTTGATTTGAATCCATGATTTGCTTGCCTAATGTTTAAACTTTCACTACTAGTGGAATTTGTAAACTAGCCTTTACAAAAAGGGACCAAAACACCAACTTCATCATTAGTGTCATTTGTATCTTATTAGAAAAGATACAACAAATTATTTGTTAAGACCTAGATAAAGCACCATGGTTTTTTTTTTCCTCGAAAAAAATTGTAATTTTATTCATCCAAAAGGAGCCAAAATTACCTTCACAGGTGCAAGATGCACTCTCCCAATCCATGGGTAAAAGAGTAGAAAATAAGAAACCCGAAAGGGCCCAGAAAGACAACAAGGTCACACAAAAAATTTGTAATAACTGGTAAGATCCTGCAGCTCAAGCAAAAGAACCGAACTGCACGCCCAAGAAGGACCTCAAAGTGCAGATCCACAAATCCACACTGCACGCCCAAAGATGGACCTCAAATCTCTGTCCCAACCACTAAAGAAGCAGAAAAATCCAGCAACCGCAACATCAAGCTCCGGATCTCATAACATGGACCTAAAACCTTGTCACCAAAACCTCAAGAAAGGGAGCCATCGAAGACCCCATAAAGATTTGTTCAAGGGATAAACCCAAGCATCAAAGCATCCAGATCGACCACCCATAATAGACAACGAGACAGACAAGAAGCGATGCACAAACCCCAAACCATCGGAAGTTGGGGCATCATTCGGTAATATCGAGAAACCTCAGGGCGGAGCCACAAAAAACATTGGCAGAAAGGCGTCCACAAAGGAGGCGAACCAAGCAGGTTCACGTCGAAAGAGTAGGTGGCCACGAAAGCAGTGCACCAGAGCCTCCAGGGGGCAGAGAACACGCTGAAAGCGGGGGCATCCATGAGAACGGCACACCAGAGCCGACGGGGGTACACCAGGCAGCCACGGAAAGATGTGGCCCGACAGGAGGAGGCGCCCATGAAGACCTACGGGAGGGGTTGTGACCAGGAAAACCCTAGCCGCAGAGCCCCTTTCAGCCCCCCAACTTCTTCTAGATAAAGTCCCATGTTATATGTAAAACCCCTTATTAATCCCTAGATATTGAATTATTACATTTATAGTGTTATAATTGTATGTCGGTTGGAACCCTTCATTGTACCCTTTCATTATAATTGTACCATTTGTTTTCTATATATATACCAAGGAGGTCTAGTCTTAGGATCATCTTATATCATCTCATACTGTATTCTGAATTAGATATATTGTAACATGAGGTTTCCCCCTCGAAGTGGATTGTATTAATTGACGTTTTATCATTTTTAAGGCATTGGATCATAACATTTGGTATCAGAGCATTGATTCTACGGTTTTTGCTTCTCCAAGTGAGTCATCTTAGAATTTTCGCTATAACATTTTTTATGGGTCGATTCAAAAAACAAAACTTGGAGGTTAGTTGGATGACATATCAAGGTACCTGTGGTAAAAATTTCAATTTCTGGGTCATTATACTTTCATAGATATAACCTCTGAAAGATAGTTTTTTTTACTCATCCCGAATTAAATTTTAAACTAGTCATCTTGGGATTTTCACTATAACTTTTTTTTGGGAGGTTTCGGATAGTGAAACTTTGTGGAGACTAAGAAGACATATCCTAGTACAATTTATCCAAATTGTTGAAAATATTGTTGTCATTGATTTCAAAGACATGGAGAAACTACATATGTCCAAGATAAACACTGCAAGATGAAGATTGTT
This sequence comes from Picea engelmannii, assembly GCA_009831015.1. NCBI lineage: Eukaryota > Viridiplantae > Streptophyta > Pinopsida > Pinales > Pinaceae > Picea > Picea engelmannii. Next base: position 534,922 of record ML781686.1, on the reverse strand, counting down.
GGAAATATTGTTTTTGGATTTTTATGCTTAGTTTGGATACCCTATCATTGAAGGCCTTTTTACTTTGAATACCTAGCTCAAATGGGAGAATATGTTATATGGTTGGAAATCTTATTCCGATACCTTTCCAACGATATATGACATTCCCTCTAACTCTATAGGAATGCAAAGATAGTATTTTTTATGTCGGACAACCCAGCCATAAAGTTCAGGTCGGTCGAGCTAGTATTTATAGGTTGGCCCTAAAAGTGAATACATAAACACTATAAATACATGATAGATGTGCACATTTTAAGAGCATCCAAGCAAGAAGATCAAGTCTGAGGTGCGTAGAAGAGATAAGAGGTGCACAAGAGAAGCTAGAGAGTATCATTGGGGTCTAAAGGTGTGCAAGAGGAGTTTTCTTAGAGTTTTAAGGGTGCGCTATGAAGGAATAAGTTCTATGATGCCATAAAGTGAGTTGTTTAGAGGTTATGATTCTGCAGTCTGGGATTATATTTTGGGAATGGTGCTACGAGGTTCACTGAGGCATGAAGGTTAAATCTGACTAGGGTTTGAATCTATGTCTGGGGTATAAAATAAAGAGAAGCGTTGGAGAGTGAAAGTTAAGGGTATGATGATGTTATGAAATACATGAAGTATGAAGCATGCAGGTGAAGTCAAAAGTACTCTATGTTTGAATATTTTAGGTTGGTGCCTATACATGTCTTATTGAGTTGGTGCTCAATTGAGGAGATTGGTGTCTCTAGTAGGTTGGTGCCTACACAATATCTTGTTGAGTTGGTGCTCAGTTGAGGAGATTGGTGTCTACAAAATTTTATAAATATAAGTTTTTGTGGTTTTCTCACACAAGGGTTTTCACGTTAAATTCTGTGTATTGTGATTTGAGTTTGTATGTGCTAATGAATGATTGATGAATGGTTAAATAAAGTAAAAAGTATCTTATATGTATTCATGCCCCCCTACCCCTTCTCAGTATAAACATAAGTTCAACAATTGGTATCAGAGTGGGTTCCTTTAGAAACCGTTTAACCACTGGAAGGAACATCTCGAGAACATATGGACTCTAAGGATGGTCTCCCTAAAAACATAGCTCCTTTGTTTGATGGAGAAAAATATGCATCGTGGACTATAAGAATGCATACATATTTGATGGCCCTTGGATTTGGTATCTCGGGATCAGTCACAACAGGTTATACAAATGAAGTTGTGAAGGAGTCAAGTGAACATAATGCAAAGACACTAGATGCCATCTTGAGTGGCCTATTAGATTCTAAGATTGTTAACATAATGCAATGTACATCAATCAAACAGATTTGGGATAATCTACAAAACATTTATGAAGAGAGATCCAGTGATTGTTTTAGCTATGAATAAGAGATAGAAGAAGCACAATTTGTGAGAAATCTCAAAGGGAGGACTTGAAAAATACAAATAACGGGAAAATAATGATGATGATGAAGAATCTCTCTCCATAACCATGGAAACAAAACTTGTCGATGAAGAAAATGAAGATAATCAGAAAGAAAAGCCATTTTTAGAGGAAGTGGATCTTGAAACATAACTTGTTAGTTCCTTAGAAGAAATAGACAAACTCAATGGAAATAATATAAAGCAGAAGGAACAATTGCATAAACATGAAACTAAGGATAATGATATTGAAGAAACAAAGAAGACAAATATCATCCTGAAGAGTCAACTAGAAGAGACAAAAATGATAGAAGAAGTGGTGAGAAGTCAGCTGAAAGAAAATGAATAAAATTGCAAGAAGCTAGAAGCTGAAATAGTTTCCTTAAGAAAGGAACTAAAGAAAACATATAATTGGTTGAATATAAGCTTGAAGTTTGGAAAGAGTACTGGAATCTTAGATAATATTCTCAGTTGACAAAGGTCACCATTCATCAAGATAGGTCTTGGCTAAGACGAAAAAACAAAAGACCCTCAAGGGAGATGAAAGCACTAAGGTCACAAAGCCATCAGAAAAGGAAAATGAGGAAAATCATAATAATTATGCTAACATTATCAAAGGATCCATCAACAATGAAAGCAACAACAAGAAATGAAATGATGATCAAAATAATTTCGATTCTTCTCACAAGAACAACAAGAATGAGTTCAGAAGAGTTGTTCCACCAAGAAGGCCTTTCACAACCTGGTATTAAAATCTCTTCCTTGGATATTGTTTCTTTTGCAATAATTTTGGTCATAAAGCAATAGATTGTAGATATTATACAAGAAGTGACCATGTGAGAAACAAAAATAAAGGTTCTTACAAGATCTCAAAGGATGATTATGTGAGCAACAAAACTAGAAGTTCTCATGGGTTTGCTAACCAAAAATACAATTTAGTTGCTCCTTGACTTGATTACGATACTGAATGTTATAAGTGCAATAACTATTGACACATAGCACTTGAGTGTTTGTAGAGAAGAATTTGAAGGGATAATTCCTCGACTCCTCTCTTATTGTTCTATTATATTTCTCTAGATTGAGAAAGTTGTTATTTGTGAATAGTTAAGGCATGGGAATGTTAATAAATACAAGAGAGTAAAATAGTTGGAATACATTTGTACTAATAGACACAATGAGAGATAACATGTGGTATAGTGCATATAGACATGCTAGAAGGTATATGATGTTGTTTATTGATTAAGGGTGTTGTGACACACACAATGAGTATGACATGATTATTGATGTGGTTGTTGATTGTTGTACGACTAGGAATGGTTGAAGATGTTGATAATATAGCTATCTATGATAGACAACCTCGTGAAAATGATAAGGAAAATATCATGCTTGTCAAGAGGTTGATGAAGGGATCATGTGAGTTCACATGAGGCATTAGTTCATCTGGTAACATTAGAAATGTTGATGTAAACTATGCAGGTATACAAATTAGTCATGCCAATATAACATGTGATCTGAAAGGAATTGGGTAAGAATTCCTTCAGTCATACTTGATATCTTCATTGATATGTTTATAATAATGTTTTAATGCATGTATGTCATTGATACCCACGTGGGGTATGGAAAATGAATGTAGCTTCTAATATGTAAAGATTGTTAGAATTTTTGTGATGCATTCATGAGTTAGTATGTCATGATTGAGTTGGTTGACATTAATAACTAGAGTGAATGAGTAATTACACTCATGTTATGAATTTGTATACCATGTGAAACCAAAATCCATGTGAGACAACCATGTTTGAGACCATAGTGTGTAAGAACTGGAAAACAACTACAACATTGCACAAGTATCCAATGGTCTTCCTACTTGTAATCGATGTTTTGCACTGCAACCACTTTGCCAACACTAAAGAGCTCTAAAGGATTGTATTTCTAGTGTTGTGTTTGGGTGGATAATGAAGGTATCCAAATGGTCAAACAAGTTTTGGGAAGTGTCTGGATGATGTTTAGAGGTGTTGGTTGGGTCCTCCAACCTATCTTGGTAAAACACATGATCTTGAATTATGGTAAGTTTGGCTCAATGAGAGGAAGCATTGAGTAAATATGCATAAATAAACTATGAAATCATCCAAATAATGATCCTACAACTATGGATTGTGTTGGTACATATGTTGGATGCATTGAGTGGATGCATGTTTGTAATGCATGTATAATGAATGATAGTTTCATTTCAATTAATGTGATATACAATTGGAAGTGATTGAATTATTAATCTACTATAATTATGAAATCACTTCTAGGGCTATTGTAAATACTGCAACGAAAGGATTATATCCATGGATACTTATAGTTGTTTGATTCATTGAAAGTTCATATTGTAGGTAGAATTGTCTTGCATATGACAATGGGTGTAAGTCCATAATGAAGACTAGGTGCTACCACATGCAAGAACCAAACATTATGAGAAGAAGCTCACACTTGTGAAATATGATTTATGTATGAAACATGTTTGAAACAAAATATTTATGATTAAATTATTATGATAATATTTCATGTAAACTATATGTATATGATACATGTGAGATGATGGATCTATTTAGGAAAGATAGATGATGGTTGATGAAGCAGGACAACACAGAGAGAATGCCACTATACTGACACTAGAACCCTATGATATGCTTTGATCACCATTGAAATATGCTATGATATGTTGTAGCAAGCCAGTGGGATGTTTTGATAGTAAGAATATATAAGTCTATGCTCTTATTGTGGAAGAAATCCTTGGCAAATGATGGATTGCTCGAGGGACTATTTAGTAGAGAAGGGGATGCTTGAGTTTGGAGAGTGAGTGAATACAAAGCAAATGTGACTTGAATGAATCTATTGTCAGAGATGCATGTTACATGCTAGCTGGGATTACGAGTGCATTATATACAATGGGTCTGTTTGTGAAAACAATGAGCTAAGTCTTGTTTGTGGTAGCCATATGGAGTAGATACATATTCATACATATAAGTATTGGATTGATTTGCAGATTAAATATTATGTTATAAATATTTTTGCTTCATGTATTTGAAGTGTTCCAAGATAGTAAAGAAATGATTGGAAATTGTTGTCCAAGATAACCATCAATGAGACAAAGTGGCCATGAAGAGAATGGTATTGTAGGTGTAGTCGAAGAATGAAGACATGGAATCTTACTGAACATAATAGAATAACGAGGACAATGTTATTCTAAGGGGAGGGGAATGTAATATCTTAGTCTCAACCCTTTGAAATTGATCTTGTTTATATTGTGATTATGTTTTTCATTACTACATTTTGCTTCATACCATGAGGTAGATTTACTATGGCACATTTGAAGACATCTAAACATGATCACTGTGAATATAATGAAAGGTTTCAAAGTTGGTTGGTGGGAGAAAACACCGATGGGGCTATGAGTTCACCAGAGGGGAAATATAAGGGGGTATAAGGAGGGAATTGACATATGTCTCATGGTTACTACTATATGCTAACTATAACCTCTTTCATGTGATTGTCATATTAATATTCTATCATAATATTTACGATATTACGATTATAAGCCTAGTGAAATGATTAATTACTTTAAGTAATTATTTCCTATCCTTAAGTACTTACCTCCTATATTGAAGCAACTAATTCCTATATTCATGCAATCAAGGAGAGTTCAACTAGGACTCTTATTATATCATTAAGCAAGTGGAAGTGTTAGATTATGGCTCTTCTTTTCCCTCTCCTTTATTCATGCAAAAAAGAGAATTCGAATTAGAAAGAGAAGGTACAAAAAAAAGTGATTTATTGAGGAAAGAATAGAGTTCTTGATTGAAAAAGAGCATCCCAACGATCATAGGATCCATGGAAAGGTGAAATAGGCACTGTCATGTGGAATTAGATACCAAGATTGAGTAGGGAAGTACTTTCTTCAACCTCTACACTTTTGGTGCCTTTTTGGGTTATTTTGGAAGCTTGTGGTAAAAAGAAGAGTGATTTGGGAGCTTTGACAACTCTTCTTCGCCCCAATGGTCTCATAACCCAACACAGGGGTGACATTCACAAAGAATTTGCCTATGGTTGGGAGGAAAATGGTTCACCCACAACCAGTTTCCTTGGAACCATCATTTTATGAAAGATAAATGTATTCTATTATTATTATTATCAAGATTTCAATCATGACGAAATGTATATGCATGTTAGCATTATTTATTTTGAGCTCATGCCATGGAAATTATTTAGATGTTATTAAGTGAATGGTTTTTGTTATAATTTATTAAATTGCAAAATTTGTATAGTAATGCATTGATAAACCTCATGCATGCAAACTGTTCGTAGAAATGCATTGAAAACCGGTTTCATATTTTTAGTGAAATGATGTCATATGAAGTCTAATAAATACCAAACTTGAAGTGGAGTTAGCTAGTACATATCCCCACATGCTCACAAAAAAATAGCCTCTAATTTCCATGTGTGGCCCTTAAAAATGGAAAATGGATGTAGATGAAATTCTATTATAACTTGTCCATATGGTGTCTATTGGTGTTCAAATTTTAATAGAAAGTAGCTGATATCAATATCTATATTCTCATTAAAAATCAACTTCAGATTTGTTGGTATGATTCCTAAAAACATAAAATGGTTGTAGATAAAATTCTATAATAACTTGGCCATACGGTGCTCGTTGGCATTGAAATTTTAACAAAAAATAGCTGAAGTAAATATCTACATGATTGCGAAAAATAAGGTTTATGTTTGTTAGTATGAATCCTAAAACCACAAAATGGTTGTAGATGAAATTCTACTATAACTTGACCACACAATGTGTGTTGGAATTCAAATTTTAACAACAAGTATATGCCATCAATATTCACACGCTCACCAAATTTCAGAGTTATATTCATCTATTTCATTCCCCAAAAGGTAAAAATACATTCATGTCAGGAAGGGCTACTCAAATCCCCCATACCCCAAACAATTTGTGTTTGTTGTATATGAAAAGTTTTGGAATTTGATGTGAAATTTTTTAAGAGATTAAATAAGATGGTTATTGGTTGGTTTGAAACAATTTTACTCTTACATTGGCGTCTTGAAAGAAAGAGGAGGCTAGATCCCCCATACCCCTGAAATTATATGAAAGCCAAACATAGATTATTATGTAACTATTGTAAATAATTTTCAAGATTATAGTGAGCTATTTACCTCTACTGTATGATGGATTTTATCATGTTTTGACCTCAATACCACGAGTTACTTTTTTTTTTTTATAAATGCTTTATGCCATTCTGTATAACCATGTATTAGAGAGTAATGATGCAAGAGGTCTGTAGATTAAATAATCATTAGGAAAGAAGTCTGTAGACTTAAAAAAATCATTTCCTTATGTTTAATATGACCCTAATGATCATGGAATCACACTTCTAATTAAGGGAGAAGGTGTTATATGCATGAGCTTAAGGACCTTAACCTAAAACCCTAGGACCGTCCTCTTTTGGAGAGAACAAGACCTCCATCTAAGAGATTCTAGGGAATTGATGAGTTGAAATGATTGAGGAAGTTATGAAATAGAGTCAATATATGTGAATCATATGCTTATGCTTATTGTAATTTGGTTATGTTATCTATGCTTAAGTGTCACCATCTTAAAAACGTATCATGTGGCAAATTGTGAAGTGCTAGTTCTAATTAAATTGGGATCTTCAACTTGATTTTGTTGTCTAGAGAAATCACAATCTAGACCTTGCATTTAAAGATGAAAAGCTTGATCTTATGTTGACTGGTGTAATGTCAAACTCTATCATAGTAATTAAGAAGAAGGGTTTTAATGTTGTAAATGGTCTTAATGTGTTTGTATTTTGATTTGGATACTGTTGCCATCAATGAAATATTAGACCAACATACCCTACTTTTGATATTAAGAATGGAGGTATGTTACACTATAGAAGAGAAAGCAAAGTGCAAAGCGGAACATATATCTAGAGGAGAAGAAAGACCGATGTAAACTTATAGAACCAACTATCAAATTCCTCAATTTATTGAATATGCCTTTAAAGTGCATAATGAATTGAACCCAGTGCAAAGGGAATTCTACAACAAAGCACAACATTTATAGACTCTAGGGCTGGACATAGCAGAAATCAAGAAATATGTACGAGTATGGGGCTGGAGTATCAAAAAGATAACTTGTAGTTTGATAGGGTTAAAGACTGGTAGGTTGCACTTGATGAAGTTCCCCTTGAAGTTCCTACTATTCTTGCATAGGTTTTGCAAGAAATGGAGTCTAACCTCAAACAATGGAAGCATAGATATCATGGGGCTCTTCAAGAAATTTATTGGGAGCTCAAAAACTCTACTAAGATATGGAAAAACATAGATAAAGATAGTAGAAGATTGTCACCTCCCTTCTTTTGGACCCAAGAATAAATTCTTTCTTTAAGTACATGTGTCCAAAAAGTTGGAGGGTTGTATTGTCCCCAACACAAAAGGTATAAACGCTTTCCCTCATATTAATGAATCATCTATCCAGAGGTTCATTGAGGCTCCTATGAAGAACATAATGTTAATTAATACCATGTTTCCTAAAATGGAGAAAGATGAGAAAATGACAAGCCAAAGCATCATATTGTACATAGTTTCTCTTCAATTGCATACCTTTTTCATAAGGAAACAATTTGCTCAACTTTTGAGGCATGAGTCTTCTTTGTGGGAAAGTGGAGAAAGGAGAGTCAAGAAACTTCATCAAGTCAAATGAGAGGTCATCTTATAGAACAAAGTTCAAACAACCAAATTGGGAAGGCTAATAGCCAAGTGAAATGTCAAAGGGAATCAAATCCTCTTGGAGAAAAAGAAGATGAAGTGATAGAGACAACCAATAGGTAAGGAGGGGGGGAAAATAGTTTCCCAGGTGTCCCAAGTTCATACGTTTTCCCCATTTTTTATTTTTTTTTATAAATCAGAAGGATTCAAATTGTAAAGGGCATTTTGTTTGTGCATCTTATTGACTTTTCTATGAAGTGTTAAAAAATGAAAAACCACCGTTGGCCAAGCTTTTTGGAGACAAACTTAAGTTCTAAAATGTTTGGTTTGTGGACCTTTTCTACTAATTTATTTAATTTTGGAATAATATGAGCATATGCATTTATAGTTCATACTTTTTTTTTATAACTAAAACAGATATATTTTATTTTTTATTTAAGTATCGGTTGGGCCTAGGCCAAATCAGCCATCATTACAAGGAAACAACTTCCCTCTTAACCAAAATGCAACATGTCCCTTTCTTACAAAGCTAGGAGAAGAGGAAGAGCCAATCCTATGGGATATGAATCCACAGGGGAGCTTCATCCTTTTTGTTGATAGCACCTAGAGGCAATAAACAACACATGTTCACCTTTGCATCTGCTTCCTTGTTCGATCCACGCAGGATGCAGAAAAAGAGAGAGGAGGAGAAATCTTGCAACACATGCCACAACCTTTGTACTGTCTTGTTAATCGTTGGATTGTTGAAGTGGTCGTTTGAATTTAAAATATTTATCAGAATTTCGGAGTCTCCAAAAACTTGTATTTCTTTATTGCCATTTTCACGAGCTATCTGACAAGATTTTAGCAGCCCTAGAATTTCAGCCTCGTTATTAGTTCTCTAGCCTAGTCCCCAACTGAAGCTATCTTTTTGGGATCTATCCGAGGAGTAAATCACTCTACCTTCTCCTGTGTTCCTTGGGTTTCCTTTGGAGGAACCGTAAAAAAAAATCGAGGCTTTGCCTTGCCTCCTCCACCATTTTTGAAAAACTGCATCTGTGTCTTGCAATCGCCATACTGGAGTGATCGAGGGACGAACAATGGATTTTTTTTTCTGTCCCAGAAAGTGAAGGTTCCTATCCATTTATTTTCTTAAGGGAGGAGTGTATTTTCATTCTTGAAGGAATGGTTAGCCGTTGTTTTAAGGAGGAGAGATTTTGCTTTAGCGACCACCATTGGGGGGGAAGGCAGAGTGTTGTTGAAGATCTGTTCATTTCTGGAAAACACTAGTTTCTAGCAAATGTATTTAGGGATGGCCTGCCAAATTCTTTTCCAAATTGAACTACTTTGAACCTCACGAGGATAGCGCGCCTTCCAGGAGGAGAATAAGGTAACCATTGTAATATGCTTTGGTACTGTGACATTGAGACCTTGAAGGGAGATCTTCCATACATCTTGGGCGAATGGACAATACACAAATAGGCGATCCATCATTTCAAGAGCATTACAACACATGGAGCATCTATGAGGTCTGATAATGCCTCTTTTTACCAGGTTTTCTCCTGTCAATACTTTCCTGTGCATTAAAACTTGATAGAAGAAGTTTATTTTGGGAAGTCCGAGAGGATCCCGAACCTTCTTCCAGAGGGTTGTTGACTCAATCGACGCTTGGGGGGATTGAAGTGAGGTGAATCCTTCAGTTGTGGTATAAAACCTAGACTTGCCCCAACCCCATTTGTCCGACAATTGGAGATGAACATGAGCTAAGTCCATCAACGCAACTAGGAGAAGATTTTTCTGAGTTTGCAAATGATTTGGAGTTCCTGGGAAGACCCATGTCCACCAACTCCCTTATGCATCCCACGAGGAGATATCTGCTAATTTGGCGAATCTGTGATGAGTTAGCCACTCACATATCTCTTTGAATTCTTCAGAAACGTAGAGGGGCGCCTTGCCCATGATACTATCTTGCCACAACATAGTTTTCCCCCATTCCCAGGGATGCGATACAGGTGCTTTTGGAAGAAATCAAGCCCGCGACGACAAAGGTTCCATATCAGTATGCCTTTGGGAGTATTTTCTGCCTTAAGGTTTCTTAAGGAAGCCCCATTGAGATATTTTTTCCTTAGGATTTGGCTTACAGGGTGCCTGCGATTTGTGTAGAGTTTCCAAAGGATTTTTCCACCCAATGCAAGGTTTGCAAGCTCGAGATATCTTACCTATAATCCTCCTTCAAAAATTGGGGGTTTAACAGTTTCCAAATTAACTAAGTGGTATTTCTTTTAATTGCCTTTACCTCCATGCCAAAGAAAGTATCGGATTAGTTTTGAAATCTGAGTCGTGATCACCTTTGGGGCCAGAAGAAAGGAAGCCTGGTAGATTGGCAAGGAAGACATGACCGATTTAATAAGGGTGAGTTTCCTAGCATTGGTAAGCCACTGACCATCCAAAGCTATGATTTTGGCTTTGAGTTTGCTTATTACTTCTATCCACAACGAAGATTTATTGGAACCCAGAGTTAAGGGAAGTCTGAGATATTTTATTTTTTCCTAAGAAGCATAGCTCGAGAACCCCAGGTAAAGGGAAATTCGTTGTATAGTTTGTTGATCTACATTCCACCCATACACTGCACTTTTCCTTTTATTGATGAGCACTCCAGAGATACTACAGACGCTTTGAAGGGTTTCACTGAAGATCTTTGCAATCTTTATAGAGGCTCCACCCAACATAAGAGAATCGTTTGCAAAAAGGGCATGATTGATTGGATCAAGGCCCTTCATCAACCTAATTCCTGGGACTGTCCCAGCTTTCTTTTCAACAGTCAACTTTTTGCTTAATAAATCTTCCATCAAGATGTACAGGAAGGGGGAAAGAGAGCAGCCTTGCCTTAATCCCATCGAAGCTTGAAAATAATTAGCCGGTCTTCCATTCACTAGTGGGGCTATCCAAGGCTTTTTAGTACAAGATTTAATCAAGTTTACAAAGTCGGGACAAAAACCAAAAGAGAGAAGGAATTTATAAAGGAAGGAGAGGTTTACTCGGTCAAATGCATTTGCCATGTCAAGCTTTATAAGCATCCCTTGCTCCTATCGTTGATGACTGGAATGTATGGTGTCTTGCACCTGAATTGCATTATCTAGAATATGTCTCCCTTTGAAAAATCCACCTTGCATGGGGGAAATGAGATTCCCTAACAGAGGCTTAATTTTGTTTGCCAATAGCTTGGACAAAATTTTGTATGAAGCATTGTAGAGCAAGATAGGCCTGAATCTTTTGAAGGAACCCGAATTCACTTCTTTGGTGATTAAGGCTAGGAAAGTGGAGTCAGTGATACCTCCCACTTTGGATCTTTGTTAGAAATATGTAATCATTCTCAGCAAATCAATCTTGATTATTTCCTAGCATGCTCTATAAAATTGAATTGAGAAACCATCTGGCCCTGGAGCTTTGTCGGGCCCCATGGACCAAATAACATTGCAGATTTCTTCTTCAGTAAAAGGCTTCATCAGGACTGAGTTATCATCCCTGCTTACAAGAGAGGGGATGTTTGAGAGGAAGTCGGAGGTAGCCTCCTCACAACCGACACCATGTTCCTTGTAAAGGTTCTGAAAGTGAGTTTCTACTGCTACTTTGAGCTGATCAAAACCTTTGTGAATCGACCCATCTACGGAGGCAATTTCATAAATGTGATTTCAGGAAAGGCGGGCTCTGAACTGCCGATGAAAGAAGGAGGTGTTTCGGTCTCCAACTTTAAGCCACAAGCTATGAGACTTAAGCCTCCAATACTCTTCTTCTTGGTGGAAAGCGTGGAAGGTTTTTCTTTGAGCAGCTTGTTCTTTCTCTAATTCTAACTTGGTGATGTCCTTGATCTCATTTCCATTTGTATATCTAATAACTGTTGAACAGTCTCTCGTCTGAGACTAGAGGGGGTATTAATGGGCTGTTTAACCCAGGCTTTCAAAGCATGTTTTGTTTCCTTTAATCTCTTCTCCCACACAAAGCTTAGAGACTCTGTAACTGGAGAGGACCAAGTTGTTTGGACAGTTTCCAAGAACCCCTCCATATCTATCCAAAGAGGGCTGAAACAAAATGGGATTGGGCCCATGTTTTCTTCTTCTTCCAAATGCAAGATGATGGGTTTGTGATTAGAAGCCAATTTTGGAAGAATCTTGGAAGAGATTAACCTCCTTTCTTGCATGAACGAGCTCTGGACTAAAAACCTATCTAGACGAGCTAAGATATGATCAACCCCAACTCTGTTATTTGTCTAGGTGTAGAGTCCTTTTGAAGGCTTGAAGTCAAGGAGGTCCCACTGATGAAATAGTTCCTCAACTAAGGGGATCATTTGGTCCCTGCCACTGTTGCCACCTCTCTTTTCTTTTGGTTTGAAAACTAAGTTTAGATCTCAAACTAGAATGATGTTTGTTGGGGAGAAGATCTCTAGAAAGTCTGCTAAAGATTGCCAACAATCTTTCTTCTCGGAATAAAGGACAAGAACATAAATATTGAAGAGAGAGAGGGTAAGCTTACTTGAAGTATGTCAGAGTTCGGTGAAAATCCAATGTTGAGTCTCAAAAGAGCTTTCTAGATGAAACTTGTCCTTCGCCCACAGAGTTGCAAGACTGCCTGAGGAGCCCCTTGCGCTAATGGATTTCCCTGCATTTTTCTTCCATTTTAGATTGCTGGTTTCTAGAAGGGTTTCCCCTTCAATTTTAGTCTCTTGGAGCATGAGGATCTCGGGAGATTCAATTTTCAAAATGTCTTTGACTGCTTCGGCCTTCGATGGATTCCCCAAGCCTCTGTAATTCCAAGAGACTATGCACATTATTTACTGGGATTGGAGTGGGTAGGACCTCCCTTGGGGGGGCTTGTTCTGGTATAACTTCCGATGGACATTTCAATAGTGGATTGGCTTCCTTGCATTTTCTGCATCTTCGCTTCTTCTTCTCTATCTTCCTTATGTGATTTCCTCCCTGCTCTTTTTGAGGGTCCCTCAAAAGACTCTTCTTCCGAGGATCTAGAGGTTTCCAAAGGTTTATTTTTTATCATTTCTGCGTAGGAGGGGGAGGAGGAATTTCCTAAAGGGGAACCAGATTGGATTGCCTCTACATTGTCTTTCTCCACTATGAGAGGAAGGGTCTGCTGCTCGGGTTCCTCATTCATTGGTTCAGGAGTTTCTGAAGGATTGTTCAGGATTTCAAAAGGGTTTTTAGAAGCCTTTGGTCTTGAAGGGACTGAACTCCCTTCCCCAAGAACCTTCCCTGAGATGGGAGTGTCAGTCCCCATTGGCGCCCCTTTCCCTTTAGATCTGTTATTTTGCTTTGGCGGGGCTGCTTTCTGAACTTGTGTCCATTGATTGCCTTTTGAGTTCTCCACCTCTTCCTTAGCCTTCTTTTTGCAATGTCGAACAAAATGTCTGTAACCATGGCAATACCTACATTTAAATGGAAGCTGTTCATAGTCCAATTCTTGGATATGAGACCAGTCTATGACCGTTAGTTGAATGACTTCTGGGAGCCCCACCTCCAAGTCAACTTCGATGCATATTCTTGCACATGAATACTGATCCTTTCTCTCTGCTCTATTGATATATTTTTCGAGGGTGTTCCCAATGGATTCTAATGACTTCGGATTCTAGCAATGCAAAGGTAAATGAGGAAGGCACACCCAAATCGGGACTGTCGATGGCACATCTTGCATCGAATCGAAGTCTGGAGACCATTTATTCAGGTACAGGCCCTGAGGGCCCATAAAATATGGTCCATTCCTGAAGATGATGTTTTTGTCTTCTATATTGTAAAAGACGAAGGCAAAGAAGCCCCTGCCAACAAGATGGCTTCTGATACCTTCCTTAACTAGAGGACTCCATTTCCTCTACACCCATGCATCTACAACTTTGGGAGAAGGCCATAGGCTAATGAACTGTCCAATGAGCCCCCGTTCAGCTAAGTTCAACGCAGATCGGCATGTTTCTTCTATAGGGAGGGTGACTATAGGGATATTATCCACCTTTTTCATGAATTTCTGATGAGCATCTGATGCTGGGCATTCGTAGTTGGCCGCAACCATCTTTTTGAATGCAACGATCTTTGGGGGAAGAAGGGGGCGGGGCGGGCGGGGGGAGAGTCTCGGGGCCCCCTCCTGGGGCCATGACGACGTGAGCAAGAAAGAAAAGGGGGGGCGCACCAGAGCAAGCGCGCGCGCAGTCGAAAGAGAGTTAAAGAGTTTATAGTTCATATTTTTCTCACTTATAAGTAACTTGTTTATTTAGTTTATCTCATAGATTGCTTGTTTATAGCCTTAACTGTAATCAATTCGTCATTAGGAGACTTTGTTGTAATACTACTTGTTATTTATATTATTGCTTTTATTTGCTCAAATAACTTTTTACTAAAGTTTAAAAGTAGTAAGCTAGTTGTCGCTATGTTTATCTCATCAATTTTGTTAGTTAGCCTAAGCATCATTTTTCATTTTGCATGGTAGATTAGTTGCATTTCATTTTATTGCATTTAAAAAATACATAAATATTGGACTTAGCCGCAATCGGTAAAACTCAAACAAAACTATCTAAAAGTAGTTGAACCATAATGTAGGGTCTAATTGAGACCTTTCATTGGAAAATCCCTACTAATTGCACCAAGCCATTCAACCCTCTCAACAAATTGTAAAAGAGATTAAATGATTTAAAAAGGAATAGTAAATTTGAAAACCAACCTACCCTTTAACTCTACTATCATGGTACACTCAAATAGAATAACAACCTTCAAAACCAACCCATCCTTTAACTCTCTTATCATGGTTCTAGCCACACACTATTCTTATTTTCAAAAAGTATACCATACAACTTAGTTATAAGAAGATTATTAAATAATTTAAATAGTAAAAGGATTATGCATAGTTAATTTCATATATTTGTTATTTGTAAATTAATATAAAATATAAAAATATTTTAATTTGAAGAAGTTTAAACATTATAAGAATTTTTGGGGCAATCATCATCTAACTATAAATTTTTTGGCTAAATTATAATTTTTCCTTATTGAAATTGTATTTTTGAATACATAAATATATTCAACACTTTCAAAATCTCATTTACATTATAACTATATAATCTCAACAACTAATATCAACCATTCCTTTGAATTTTTATCGAACTTTAAACAAAAAACAGTAGAAAAATTTCAAACCAAAAAAAAGTTGAAAAAATTTCAAATAAACTATGCTTTTTAATTTTATCAAAATGGAATCATTTAATTTCCTATACAATCAACATTTAAACAAAATAGTAGACATTTTATTTATATTAAGTTATTATTTTTAAAATTAACACATTTCCCTAACTCTAAATTGTATGCTTCATTTACTTGGATAAAATAAAAAAACACGCCTTCGTAATTAAAATTTCAAATTGAAACTGTGCAACCCCGTCCATGCCTCTTGATCCTACTGCTGCTTTGCCTCGTTGGGATGGATGGATCTGTCGCCATTTTCCCCATTTCCTCCATCCTTAAATGAAACCCCCTTCTATAAATATTACAATCACACGCATCTTCAGCCGCCCTTAGTCCTGCAAACTAATTCTTATCGTTTCCATTTTAATGGTCATCGCCCTACTCCCATCTCCTCCGTTGTTGCAGCAGCAGTTAAACACCTGCCGTGCAATAAAGTGAGGAAGAAGAGACAAGTTTCAGTATGTGCCAATGCATATGGCAGTCAAAACCAGTCCACCCAAACCAATATACACGAACACGAACGACGAAACATTTTCTTATGGGAAGACATGATCAGAGGGTATGTAAAGGACGGGCTGTGCGAGGAAGCGCTGAGGCTCTATTATCAAATGCGACGCGCAGGCATAGAGCCGGAAAAGTTGGTATTTATTTATGTAATCAATGCGTGCTGTAGCCTATCGGCTCTTCAAACGGGCATGGAGATTCATCAAGATATTATAGCAAGGGGATTTGAGTCGGATGTTTTTGTGGGCACAGCGCTTACGTCAATGTATGTAAAATGTGGGAATTTAGAGAATGCACGCCAAATGTTTGATAGAATGCCTGAACGAAATGTTGTGTCATGGAATGCAATCATTGTTGGTTATTCGCGGAAGGGTTATCACCGTGAAGCCTTGACATTCTTCAAGGAAATGCAAGTTCAGGGCGTAAAACCCAACTCGATTACTATAGTTAGTGTTCTGCCTGCATGTGCCGATTTACTGGCTCTGGAACAGGGGAAGCAGATCCACGGTTATGTAATAAGAAGTGGATGTGAATCTGATATTGTGGGTACTGGGCTTGTAGGCATGTATGCTAAATGTGGGAATGTCGACGTTGCACACAAATTGTTTGAAAGAATGCCTCAACGAAATGTTGTGTCATGGACTGCAATGATCGCTGGTTGTTCCCAGAATGGCCATCCCCATGAAGCCTTGTCATTCTTCAATGAAATGCAAGTCCAGGATTTAAAACCGAACTTAATCACTGTAGTTAGTGTTCTGCCTGCTTGTGCTGGTTTATTAGCTGTGGAACAAGGTAAACAGATCCATGGTTATGTAATAAAAAATGGATTTGAGTCTAATGTTGTTGTGAGTACTGGGCTTGTAGACATGTATACCAAATGCAGGAATGTTGACATTGCCCTCAAAGTGTTTGAAAGAATCCCTGAACGAAATGTTGTGTCATGGAATGCAATCATTGGTGGTTATTCCCACAATGGTCATCCCCGGGAAGCCTTGACATTTTTCAATGAAATGCAAGTCCAGGGCATACAACCTAACTCGATCACCATCGTTAGTGTTCTGCCTGCATGTGCAGACTTACTGTCTCTGGATCAAGGTAAGCAGATTCACAGTTACATAATAAGAAATGGATTTGAATCTGATGTTGTGGGCACTGGGCTTGTAGATATGTATGCTAAATGTGGGAATGTTGACATTGCCCGCAGATTGTTTGAAAAAATGCCTAAACGTGATGTTGTGTCATGGACTGCAATCATTGCTGGTTATTCCCAGAATGGCCATCCCCATGAAGCCTTGGCATTTTTCAATGAAATGCAAGTCCAGGGCATAAAACCCGACTCCATCACCATAGGTAGTGTTCTTCCAGCCTGTGCCGATTTATTGGTTCTGGAACATGGTAAGCAGATCCATGGTTATGTAATGAGAAGTGGATTTGTATCTGATGTTGTTCTGGGCAATGGGCTTGTAGACATGTATGCCAAATGTGGGCATATATGCATTGCTAGACAACTCTTTGAAAGGATGCCTGAACGAGATTTTGTGTCATGGACTGCAATCATTGCTGGTTATTCCCAGATTGGTCACTCCCATGAAGCCTTGGCATTATTCAATGAAATGCAAGTCCAAGGCATAAAACCCGACTCAATCACCATGGTTAGTGTCTTGTCTGGGTGTGCTGATCTATTGGCTTTGGAGCAAGGTAAGCAGATTCATGGTTATGCAATAAGAACTGGCTTTGAATCTGATGTTGCTGTGGGCAATGGTCTTGTACACATGTATGCCAAATGTGGGCATATAGGCATTGCTAGACACGTGTTTGACAAGATGTTGAGTCGAAATGTGGTTTCATGGAATGTGATGATTTTGGGATATGGAATTCATGGACACGGTGAGGATGCTCTCGCTCTTTTTATCCAAATGCAACAGATAGGCACTAAGCCGGATCATATCACCTTCGTTAGTGTTTTGACTGCCTGCTCTCATGCGGGGCTAGTACACGAGGGCTGGCAATACTTTGAGTGCATGGAGTCAGATTATGGCCTTGCACCCGAGCTGGAGCATTATGCATGCTTGGTTGACCTGCTTGGGCGTGCTGGGCATCTAAATGAAGCACATGGCATTATCAAAAAGATGCCATTAGAGCCCGATGCTGCTATGTGGGGGGTCTTGCTTGGGGCCTGCAGAATTCACTGCAATATTGAGCTTGGAGAAGAAGCTGCAAAACACCTTTTTGAACTAGAACCAAACAAGGCTGGATATTATGTACTTTTGTCAAACATCTATGCTGAGGCAGGCAGGTGGGAAGATTTAGCAAAGTTGAGGACAATGATGAGAGATAGAGGAGTGAGGAAGCGACCAGGATGTAGTTTTATTGAGGTAAATAGAGAGGTTCATACATTCCTCACGGGAGACAGAACCCATCCTCAATCTGAAAAAATCTATGCAATGTTGGAAACCTTGTATGGGAAAATGAACGAGGCAGGTTATGTGCCTAACAAAAATCTTGTGCTGCAAGATGTGGAGGAGGAGGTGAAGGAAAACATGTTATGCAGTCATAGTGAGAAGCTGGCCATTGCTTTTGGAATCATCAATACATGCCCGGGCACCCCCATCCGTATTATAAAGAACCTTCGCGTGTGTAGTGACTGCCACACTGCCACTAAGTTCATCTCCAAGATTGTTGTGCGAGAAATTATTATGAGAGATGCAAGCCGTTTCCACCATTTTAACAATGGTTCGTGTTCATGTGGAGATTTCTGGTGATGCTGATTGAACCGAGTAACAAATATATTTATGCTTTCGAACTAAGATGTGTATACTATTCCTTTGTTAGGCAGAGTATAATATCTCTGTACCAAGAGAGGCATGTGTTTGGTATCAATTTAGTATCATGCTAATGTTGCAGTTTGCATATATTGGTTAATGCCAAAAACACTGCATTATATCCCTGTGGGCTCTCTTAAATATCAGATCTTCATGGCATTGTGATACCATTGCCACATTATGTTATTGTTGAATTTTAATCACTCTCTTGTCCTAAGGTTAATCTAACAACTTATTGAAATTTCTCATCCTAATCAAAATGTTTTAGATTCTATAATGTTTAGCTGAATCCATGTAACAGAGAATCAGAGTATGTGAAGTTAAGATAAATCCAATGCTCCACCAAGTTTCCAGAACGCAGGGATGTAGTAATGTGGAAATGCATTTGGGAATGTGTGGAGGCACCCCTTAAATTTTAGGGAACATCATAGGGACGCCGGGTCTGTCCAAAACACTAAAATTTGAAATTAAAGATATGAAAAACTTAAATGTAAATGTGAGGGTGGGTGTAGAGGGGTTTATATGAAGTCTAATCAGGGTTTAGAGGGTCGAGACTTTCGGTTGGGGTCTTTTTTCTTTAAGTTTATTATTATTTTTCTATTTTTTCTCTCCATGGCGCATGTTTTGGTAAGGGAGCATCTAGAAGTACTTTTTTTTAGGTTACTAGTGGGCATCCCCATTTTCATGGGGATGTCCCTTTTTTTCATGGAGACATTTCCATGTGCGTTTCCTTGCATCCCCCCAAAAGGGGTGTTTGCAGAAACACTCCCAATGGAGTACCGAGGATTATGGGAAGTGCACTCCTTACCCTTGGGAATGCACCCTTGTGTAAAACTGGATAAATCTCAATAGATCGGTTCCATCAAATTGACATGTGGAGCATTGTCACAGCCAAAAGAAATCACCCTAAAATTGTCCAATCCTTCTCTGTTTGGGTTGTCATTTGTTGGAATTGTTAACTCCTACTTGTCTGTCCAAAACACTAAAATTTGAAATTAAATATATGAAAAACTTAAATGTAAATGTGAGGGTGGGTGTAGAGGGGTTTATATGAAGTCTAATCAGGGTTTAGAGGGTCGAGACTTTCGGTTGGGGTCTTTTTTCTTTAAGTTTATTATTATTTTTCTATTTTTTCTCTCCATGGCGCATGTTTTGGTAAGGGAGCATCTAGAAGTACTTTTTTTTAGGTTACTAGTGGGCATCCCTATTTTCATGGGGATGTCCCTTTTTTTCATGGAGACATTTCCATGTGTGTTTCCTTGCATCCCCCCAAAAGGGGTGTTTGTAGAAACACTCCCAATGGAGTACCGAGGATTATGGGAAGTGCATTCCTTACCCTTGGGAATGCACCCTTGTGTAAAACTGGATAAATCTCAATAGATCGGTTCTATCAAATTGACATGTGGAGCATTGTCACGACCAAAAGAAATCACCCTAAAATTGTCCAATCCTTCTCTGTTTGGGTTGTCATTTGTTGGAATTGTTAACTCCTACTTGTCTTATGTGAGATCATATTTGTGATTTTTAATATTATTGGTCATTATGAGGTAGAGTTCATATCTACATAAGGACTCTGTTTCCAAGTCTTTAGGAGGTTGTTAGATCTAGTTGGATACGAGAGATTCTCTCCAACTAGTTGGCTCCTAGTTTGGTGTGTGGTTGAGATATTCTCTCAATTGGTTGTTACTTTGCTAAGATAGTGCATCTATCTTAAGCCAAAGCTTGATATATTTATATGTAACATTATTTGATGTTAGTAGAGCATGTAAACATAGGTTTTGTGTGTGTCGAAACCATGTCTACTCTCCCATTTCCCTACATGGTATCAGAGCAGGACTGGGCTTGACTTCCTAATGGGAGGGCCCAGAGAAATGTAAGCCTATGAAAAGCATATGATGTAGGAGTAGATAAGTGTAGAGAGAGAGTAGATTGTTTTGTGAAGTGAAATGGTGTGTCCATTGTTGTGAGTGTTACAGTTTCTCTGTAGCATTTTGCTATGATTTGTTTGTCCATAGATCTGTTTGGTGTTGCGTTGCTAAGAATACTATTTGCAATCGATGCAAGGGAATTGAACATGAGCGGCAAAATGTGTAGTGATGGGTTCTTTAATAGTGGGGAAGAGGAATTGGTAGGGCAATCCCATGCATGGAAGTGCACGCTTGCTTTTGTTGAGTCGTTGGCCATGAAGTGTGTGGTTCTTGTTGGGAATCCCTGACATGATTGCTCACGAAGGCCCCCGTGGTACTCTTTCTCTCAAAGAAATCGTGACCACTGCACTCCATCACCCAGGCATGGAGCACAAGGGATGAGACATGTTCAAACCATGCCTCTTGCTGAGACAATATTCATGGAGTGGATAGTAGTATTGGAACGAAAATGGCCAACCAATATTCTCCGAAGAACTGTTTTGAAAGGTTGGTTGTGAGCATCGTGATGAGTAGGCTCAATATCTCCAGTGCTGATCTGGACACCAACTCCTTCATGTCCAATGCTTGTGATCACATTATCACGGACAAGAGCAAGATCCCATTGCAAATGGTGAGAATGGAGATGAGTTTGCTAGGAGGAGGCCGCGTCAGCTGTCAAGGAAACACATTCCAGACGCATGAGGGAAAGGCCGAGGCAAAGATTGTTGAAATAATGTAACTGCGAAGAGCATTCTTATTATTTTGTTATTGGATTAAATCCCCATTGTGGATTAATCATGTTATTATTATTATTGGATTAAATCCCCATTGAGGATTAATCATGTCATTATTAATATT
>ML781686.1:493812-507546 GCA_009831015.1 Picea engelmannii | reverse complement strand
TGAGGAGGACTTTTCTGTATTGGTTGAGTTATCTCTTGAACATTGTATAAGCTATTTATGATAAGGAAGTTTTTGATGGGTTTTCTTCCCCTAGAGGGTTTCCCAGGATAAATGTTGTGTCTCTTGTGGATGTGTATTTCTCATTGATCTTGTTCTTATTATGCTCTTATCTTATGAAATGCAAAGAACTATAATAATGGCATAAACATTAACAAAGATTTGGGATCCCTTGAAGAAGACTCGAGTCTAGCACGACACTTTTGACACTGTGAAAGAGGCTACCTGAAATCCCCGTGGTGCTAAGGCGAAGACTAATTTTGGCCCCTCCCACTCCACGACAGTAAGCTTTGTTCAACAATGACGTTGACTGCACCGCCTCTACTCATAAACAATATTGTCTGTCATGGTCTATTTTTTTACGGAGTTCCTTGTCCCAGGTTAGCAAAGACAAATTACTGGATTTAGTATCTAAATATGAAGGTAATGGGGGAATTGTTATGGATGCCATAGTCAACCGCCTCTACTTAGAAACAATATTGTCTGTCATGGTCTATTTTTTTACGGAGTTCCTTGACCCAGGTTAGCAAAGACAAATTATCGGATTTAGTATCTAAATATGAAGGTAATGGGGGAATTGTTATGGATGCCATTGAAATGTTGAGACACATGTCACATCACCGCGCCTCTGGCTTTGAGACAAATACTTGAGATGGTGCTGAAATTTTTGTTGTTCTTCCTCATGATTTCTTAGCTGAGGCCATCAAATACACTGGATTTGATTTTTCGGCTTGTGGTAGAATATGCATTTGGCATGTTGGATAAACATTTCATCATTGAGGGTGACCTCAGTCATGTATATCTTTTTTGTGAATTAAAAAAAACTACCATTATCAAGTTTCTTCAAGCAACATGGTCCTTGCCCATTGCATGGGATCGATTGTTGCTACTAAGGTAGCATCTTTGGGTGCCAACATAATTGGCATCAATGATAAAATTAGTGCTGGTGCAGAAGCTGTTAGAGCTATGGAAAACAAATATCACGTCTCAGAGAAGACCAAATCAATGCTCGCAGTAGCCGAACAAACCGTGAGCAGGAACAACAATTGTCAATAGCAGATATTTTTTCAGTCGTGGTTAGGGGATTCCCTGCTCATGAATCGAACACCACCATGCAAGAATTCATTTCGTGGAAACATGTGTGGAAGATGGAAGAAGTGTGAGGAAAGTATTGCAACGTGATTGATGGATGACGAGAAGAAAAAGAAAGGCATTTATTGTTGGAAAGAGTTGTAGCAATTGGAGGTATGTTTTTTTTTTAAATATTTGTCTTCTAAGATTGTACAAAAAGTATCCATGGGTTGTCAATGTAGAGAGATTGGTCTATGTGCTATTGTGTTTCCATATGAAATATGTAGCCTGATGTCTTTAGAGATAAGGATATCAAAGACAAGATTTATGGAGAATTCCAAGATGGATAGTAAAGGAACAATGTTATGAATGAAGGTATCTTTGAAAACATGGTTAGATTATTGGATCAAATGCAACTTCTTAGCGTTGCCAATGATCATGTCAAAGAACATGATATTTGGGCTTTGTAATCTTTTTGGAATTTGTAAAAGAAAACAAATTGAGCCTAGTCAACTCAATATGTAAGTGCAAAGTTTGTTAGAATTGACTACTCTAACAATTGTCTAGTGAAGTATAGAAGCTCCAAGAAGAATATCGCACGAAGATGCAAAAAAAGATGCCTAGTATATGCATGTCTCTAGAAAAACAAGAAACACAATGGCAGTTTGTAGGTGAGAAGCATGGTTGGCTGAAATATTATGATTGCAATGTCCATACATGAGCAGGCAGGTTGAAGCCAGCTGGAACGCATGAGAAGGAACATGGAGAAAGACTCTTGGACCATTCTCTGGCAATCACCAAAGAGTTGATGAGAGGACAGAGGCATTAACGTAGAAAAATATTTGAAGATGTCCTTAGAGAAAACTATGCATATCCCAACGGTGATTCAAGAACAATTTGATCAACTACCATTGTAACAGGGGGAGCAAGTTTTGGTTCAATCAGAAGATGATCCTCCTTACAATTTTCCTATGATCCCACATTTAGATCTTATTTTTCAAGGAGATCCTTTAACTGATCACTGCTTGGAGGTCAGGGTTGATCTTGATCCAGTTGAGCTGAGAATGATGGAGGTAAGTCTGAATGAGGGTCATTTTGTTCACATTCCAAACCATTGAGTCCTGTAGGATGGGCATAATAGAAGAGACATAGGAGAGTCTTGAGTCACCTTATTGCCGGTCTCTTCGTCATTCTCATTGATGTCTACTTGTTTTGAGTCGATAGTCTCCCTCATCCAACACTAGGGACATGGTGCTGTACTTTCATCTTGGTCTTTACTTGATTACTTTGCGCAAAGGGACATGATTTCATCATTGCATTTTCTCTTGGTAGATCATCCCTTATCAACTACGACACATTATCTGGGGGATGATCCATAAGTAGAGTACCTTGATGGTTGTTATCCTTATCGATGACCATCTCACACTCGACAAGGCTAATCATCATTGGGCCTTTATCGAGTGATCCTTGTCAATGTTTGACATCATGACATTTTTCACATTGTCAGGTTGTGCTCGTACCTTAGGGCATGTTATCCATCGAGTTGCACTAGCTGAATTTGAAGATGAGCCGCCAGAGATTGAGCAGACAGATGCTCAGAAGTCAGAGTTCATAGATTCAACAGGTCTTTTTAAAGACCATTTTTTCTTGCATTTCCATCCCTCCGGGGCATTGTAATAAATGATTTGAGCATGAAAGTTGTAAAAGACTATTGACCACCTAAGACCTAGGTACGAGCATGTACTCTAGAGTGTTTTTTTTTCACTTGTTAATTATTTTTTTCATGCCTTAGTGGACGATTAATAATTTCTAAGTTTTTTCGCTGAAGACTAACTCCAAAGCTGGAGTATGTGTTGGTGGTTAGGCCTTAGAATGGTATAACCAATGTCTAGTGTCTAAATGTATATGAGTTTATTCTAGGTCATGTCTATCGGGTCATATGGAAGTTGCGCTAGGTCCCGATAAGTTTTTTTTAATGTTTAGTGAAATAATAAATTTCCCGCAAAACAATTTTTTTTTAATTTAAAGTCAATAAATTGTAAAAATATGGCATCAATCATTGTCAGATGCCATGTTTGTGCTTGTTTTCTAATCCAGAGCACCCTTTAGACCCCTACTCCCCTTCTGTCTAGGTAAAAAAGTGATTTTTTCACTAAAAAATGTATTTATCTTGAAAAAAGATAGAAAATGGTCATTTAATTAAAGTCCCTAAATTTTAGGAAAAATGCTAAAAATTAGGAAACATGTTGGGGACATGTTTTTTCTTGGTTCTCAATCAACTCAGAGCTTGGGCGAGTTCACTGGAGAGGAAGGCGACTTGTTTAGTGACATGGACTTCGGAGGAGATCCCAAAGATGGAACTCGACCCACTTATGAGAGGTGGTGCATTTAGGAGGAAGGGTGCACATCCCTATGCTAGCACTCGACCTCACACTACACTCACACTCCACCTCACACTAGTTCCACTCCACTCCACCTCAAATCACTCCACTCCATTCCACCTCACCTCACTTCATCTTCCCTTCACTCTATGCGCCATTCCCTCATGCACTAGTGCATCCTCTCTTGGGATCATCACCCARAATGTAATAAATAGAAGGCGACCCCTCTCCCCCTCTCCTTCTAGAGAGTTGGATTTTGGGCGTCCTTGCTATTCATTGTTGTAATCTTTTATATATTGAATCAAAAGACTTTGGAGGTCAATATTGGTGTTTGGACTCACATGTGTGGATGGATTGTTAGCTTATGAGGTAATATCATTTCAAGTTTTTTTCTTGTATTTGCATGGTGGCTATGGTAAGGATATTGTTATCCAATTAGAATATATGGTTCTACTTGTTTGTTAGGCTATATATTTGTTTGATGCATTTGATGCTTATATTCTCATGTTTTTTTTTTTTTTAAACTAACGTGGAACAAAGTCTCTCTTGTAGGAAACACCTTTATTTGCAGGTACTTGTCGGAAGCTTGAAGTTTGAAAGACCAACCTTTTGGAGAATCAAAGAAGCTTGCTTGCTTGCTCCCTTGTTTTCTCTTGAAGCACTTCAGAAAACTTCCTCCTTCTTCACACCAAAGAAAAACTCCATTGCCCAAGGATTTTTGAGGCTCAAACAAAGGCTCCACAAAATCAAAAAATTTCTTCCTCCTTCTCTCTTTCTTGGATTGCATGTATAACTAGATTCAATTTCAAGTCATTATCCTCTTTCTAATGTTTGCATGCAAGATCTAGATCTATTTCTGAATTTATTGCTAATCCCAAGCCTAGATCTAGTTTTATTAAACAATTTTCTGAATTTTCTTGCAAAATTTCTAAGTAAAAGTTGTTATTTGTTTTTCTTTAAAGATCTAGTCATTTGAGTATTCTAAATTTCTGTTTTAGGACAACAAACATAAATACTCAAAGAGGACTTAGTTAGTCTCTTCAAGTCTCTAAAAAAGTCCCTAAAAATTATCTTTTTAGTGCCTAAATTTCTTACGAAAAAGCCTTACAAAATTTCTACTTTTAATTCTTGTTTGCATGTCATTTTCTGTTCATCCTAATAAATTTTCCTTGCTGGTTTTTAGCAGGTCGGTCTCAATACAAGGAAGATTTTGACCTCTCCAGTATCCAAGATCGAAGATTTTTCACTCCAAGACCCGACCTTTGAAAACCAAAACTCAATAAGTCCCTTTTGTACTTAGTTAGATTATCGATCCGTCTCTATAAGGATCCAAAGCCCAAAAAAGAAAAGTAGTGTAGTAGGCTTAATAAAGTTTGTGAGCCACAAAGCTCAGTTTTCTTCGTTTCCCCTGCCCCTGGGGGGAAACATGTGTTTTTCTCTCTTTTGCTTTGGGGTTGTTTCCCGTGTTATTTGCTTAACTTTTAGTTTTAATTGTGCATAAAAAGATAAAATCAATTCACATCACTAAATTGAAGTCATAAAATCAACCACAAAGCTTCAATTTTGCTTTCGTAGAATACTAGTTGTTAGTTTAGTTTATCTTTTGCAAATATTGGAATAAACTCAAGTTGCTCAACCGTGTATGCAATCCCACTGCTACGCTCCAGTGGCTTTGGAGACCTAGAAATGGATTTGAGCAACGCATGCTAGTTTAACTAGAGAAATCTTCTTATTGTGTTATTCATCTAAGACCTCTGCATCTGAGTGGAGTGTGTTAAGTCAGGGGGCATTCTATGCTCTTTTTGGACCTACGACACACTCAGTCGGCACGTCTATAAGATTGCCAAATAACAAGCAAGGAGGACAAATTCATTTTTTCACACAAAGAGTGGGGACCCCGACTTCAATCCCCAGTTCACGGATTCAAAGACTTGTTAAAACTCTCAAATCCCTTAATAAAATTCTCAAGATAAAATTAACGCGACATTTTCATCCAATCACATTTTACATTTATCTGGCACTGGTCTACCTTTTATTTATTTTTGTCAGCTTATCTTTACTTCAATTGGCTTAAAGTTATTTCTAGTTGAAACATGTGGTGAATGATTAACATTTATGAGCTTTTCACAGGTTGTATCCTTTGAGTAAATTATGCTGCTAGATTAAATCTTGTCATTTCAAATAAACTCCTAGAATAAATTCGTTTTTTAACCTCATAGAGTAAAAAGCCTTAGATTCTTTTTCATAGGGACTATCCCCCTTGGCTTCGCTAGGAG
The DNA here is from genome assembly GCA_009831015.1 of Picea engelmannii. NCBI lineage: Eukaryota > Viridiplantae > Streptophyta > Pinopsida > Pinales > Pinaceae > Picea > Picea engelmannii. Next base: position 501,761 of record ML781686.1, on the reverse strand, counting down.
TTGGCCTAGACGTAGGAGTTGAGGATCAAGTGACAACACCTTGAATCGAGACTTGCCCCCAAGGACACACCAAGTGGATTGAAGATTTCTTCCACGATAGCCTAGGTGTGTATAAGGCGACAATATTTTTGGCACCGTTGCCGGGGATAAATATTTCTATTCCCGGAATTCGACCTTGTTTTCCTTTTTGTTTTACTTAGTTTTTGATGCTTGTAGTTTATCAGATCTAGACTCAATCATCTGGCGACTCCACTAATTTCTAATTTGACTAGGTATTCTACAAGAAGGAATTCATAAGGCTTAGTTGACTTCATTCCTGAACCTAAACAGGTTTATAGAAGGAGGTTAGCCAAAGCATCTTCTCGTAGAATCCTTAGTCATTTAGGTTCTGAGTCCATTTCTGATATCCACTTGCTTTTTGTTAGTGATAGTTTTTTTTTAGAAATGACAATTTATGACCCTTGTGATTTTACTGCAATAAACAACTATCCTCGTGCTATTCCAGAAAAAGCCATAGAAAAATTACCTAGTTTCCAAGGCAATAATGTCATTTTTGCAAAAATGCATGTTAAGTCATTCATGAGATGTATTGATAAGTGGTGTGCAATAGATGACCACGAAGACGTGAAAATGAAACTTTTTGTCCTCTCCTTAGAAGATGATGCCTCAGATTGGTACGAGGACATGCCCAACAATTCATTCAAGACGCTTAAAGATCTGTTAGATGCCTCCACTGAAAAATGGGGGGGAAAAGAGAGATCACCGTCACCTATTGGAAGCTCTCAACATAATAAAGAAGAATGAAAACGAGACTCTGGATGAGTTTAACAAAAAATTCAATGAACTAGTCTCAAGTATGCATACAGATATTAAGCCTCCAAATGATGCTATTTTGATCTATTATGTTGATGCTTTTGGTGGGGAAATGAGATACCAACTTAGAGATAAAGAACCCCCCAACCTTAAGGTAGCTCAGGATATAACAATTAAGATTGATAAAAATATGCAAGCTTCAGGAAAGTCCAATCTTCCAGGTTTCAGTCGGGGTAGTTCTTCTAGGTAGACAAAGGCGAATGACAAGGTTGCAACTCTTGACAATGAAGACCCAAATTTCGACCCTTTAAAGGTCGTTACTGAGATGATTAAAAGAATGGAAGCAACCCATGCTACTCAGCTTAGTGCTTTACAGAATAGGTTGATAGCTATGGAAAGATCTCAAAATAATAGATTCCAACCCAGACCAAATAATGGTAGGTGGCAAAAGAAAGGTCCTCCTCAAGACCAAAGGCCGCCTAATAAGCTAGAGTCAAATAATGTGGTAAATGAAGAAATACCACCTTTTTGTAGAGCTTGTGAAGATTTTCACGAAGAATCCACCTGCCCAGTTTTTTGCCAGATAAATGAACAAGGCATTCCTCCAACAAACAATTTTGTAGGACAATCTAGAAACTCCAATCACATCAACAACTTTGGTGAAGCTCACCCATTATCTATGGACTATTGGGTCCAAATGCAAGAAAGAAGTGAGCAAGCTAATGAAGTGATTGAAGAATATGATAATGTCACTAAGTTATATGGTCATAAGCCCACAAATGAGAAGATTTTGGAAATGGAAAGGCACAAAGGGATAGTGTACCAGAGGAAGGGGAAAGAAGGAACAAATTGTTAAATTTGGTAGCATCGATAGTCATTCTCCAATGAGAGGCCATATGGGCCACCTCGAGGCTAGCCAGGGAGATTTGGAGAATCAACCAGTCTTGTAAGGTATTGACAAAAGCCAGGGGGAACGTACAACCTTTGTAAGTCAAACCAAAAGTTAGGACGAACGAGATGCTATGTGAGTCTAATGCAAAAGTCAGGGGGAACGTACAACCTCTGTGAGCATAGACAGTCTAGTGCAAAATTCAGAGGGAACGTACAACCTCTGTGAACATACAACCTCTGTGAACATAGACAGACTGGTGCAAAAGTCAGGGGGAACGTACAACCTCTGTGAGCCTAGTCAAACCTTGTGAGCCATGAGCAAAAGTCAAGGCATATAGCAAAAGTTAGATTGAATATAAAATTTCCATGAGCTAGAAACAAACGACATTCCTAATATTGCAAATGATATAAATGTATTGATCTAGTACGTTGGCACATGTAACATTATCCATCATGAAGAGAATTTCAAATTGCCTTGTAAAGAGTCGAGTTGTAACTGAAGTCTCAAGTCTAGTTCTATTTTCGAACTAAAGTGTAATGTTGAGTTGTAACTGAAGTCTCAAGTCTAGTTCTATTTTTGAACTAAAGTGTAATGTTGAGTTGTAACTGAAGTCTCAAGTCTAGTTCTATTTTTGAACTAAAGTGTAATGTTGAGTTGTAACTGAAGTCTCAAGTCTAGTTCTATTTTCAAACTAAAGTATACTAGTCTCAAGTCTAGTTCTATTTTCGAACTAAAGTGTAATGCTGAGTTGTAACTAAAGTCTCAAGTCTAGTTCTATTTTCGAACTAAAGTATACCAATCTCAAGTCTAGTTCTAAATTCAAACTAAAGTATGAAGCTGAGTTATGATTAAAGCATGCAAACAAGTTACTATTTCGAGCCTCTCCTCTTCAGCCTATATAAGCAGAGGTCGACCCCTCTCTTCAACACAGTTTGATATGCAGGTTAAGGGTGAAGTAATAGAGGCGCATATTAGTGATAAAGAGGCAACATACCAAAGAAGCATATCAATGTTGTATATCAACAATAGAGGCTGCATATCAGAGGCGTATATCAACAACATTTTAGTGTTGTATATCAACAATAGAGGCAACATATCAGAGGTGTATTTCAGCAAGGTCTCTTAGGTCTTTGTCAGGTCAGAGTCATCTTGGCAAGCTCTTTAAGAGCAGAACATTCATGGTGGATATTTGTAAGTGATCTTTGTAATGTCCCCACTTTGGGACATCATTACATTATAGAGGGTTATGATGACCAGAGTATCCAGATGGAGGTTATAGCGAGTACATAGATTATTGAGAGGTATTTTGGGGTCCGACTTGCATCGCTCATCCCATTTCATCATTATGATCCATTTTGCACAGGTTGGCTTTGGTTCCATTGCATTCCGACGATTTCCATGATTTTGAGTATTTTGAGCTATAAGTCAATTAAATTCACTGAAGAGGTAATTTTGGGCACAATACTTGGAGGAACCTCTCAGTGTAATAGCTCATTGGAATTGGGAGGAGCAACACTACAGGATAGGATGGTGAAAAGTGACTTTTAGTGGCCAGGGAAGCCACGAGGAGAGATAAGGCGCTTTTCAGAGGTAAAAAGGTTAATTAATTAATTAAAGTGATTTAATTAATTAATTAATAATTAAAAAGAAAATGTCACTTTGGAGAGACAAGGGATGTAGGAAGTATAAAGAAGAGGCAAGGGCCTCTATTCTCGGATGGATTCATGTATGATTATCATTTTTATATCTGGCTTCTAGCTAGAGGGCCCATCTCTTGGGGGCGTGACATCTTCCAGCTTGAGGCTTTAGCATTTCTTATGGCCCAGATCTACTCTTGTGTTGGTCTTCAGTGAGTATTCGTCCTTGGGAGGCTTGTGGCATCTTCTATTGGGGCATTTTGTAGCAATTCCTATCTTCTATTGTCTTTATTGGAGCCATCTGATGTGCATTCTAGATTGGCATCTCATTGTATCAGGTTCTTGCTATTTGTTATGAAATAAAGATCAGATCTGCAGTGTTTTGGCTTGTCTATCATCTTATTGATCTTGCATATGGTTGAGGTATGTCCATGATTGTATCTCCTTGTTTATTACTGCAAACACACATATAAACCATCAGTAAAACCCTAGCACAACCTAAGAGACAACATTAAGCAAAGTGTCTGACAAAATACCACAACTAGTAAAGTTTTAAAAGACACCCAAAACCGTGATGTTCCAGGCATAATGGCTTGGGAACATTAAAGTGGTATCAGAGCTTAGATTCCTTCCAGCCAGTGGGAATTAGCACATGCATACAAAGCCATAAGGAGAGATGGATGAGATATGCTTTGAGATAACATACTTGGAGGTAAAATATTTCGCCCTTAGCAAGGAAACTAGGGCCCAAATAACCTTCCCACAATATGTAGCCCTAAGATATCTTGGTTGGAGCGAAGATGAGGCTCTACACTGGATCATCTTAGTAGAGGAAAAGAGAGCCATAGACCGTAGAAGGTGGGAAGAACACAGAGACCCCACGCCCATTAGGAGCACGCAGATTTGCTACAGTTGCAAGGCTCCTTGGGAACCAGATCATAGGTGTAGGGGTAAGGGTCAGAAGCATATTATTGAGGTACGCCATGACAGTGATGATGAGGTGTGTGAGGATGGAGCGGTAGATGCTGATTTGGGGCAGTCTGATGATGATAGTGACTCTTGCACAGAGGCTAGTGATAGTGACTCTTGCTCAGAGGCTGGTGATTCTGGCACGCTTGAGGAGGATAGTGACCCTTGCATGTTGGGGGAGCAGTGGGATGGACAGGATGATATCACTTATGCTTTAACAGTCATATCACATACTGTTGATGACCTTACACCCCAGTAGAGTGGTGACACTAGTGTGGAATCACACGTGTTAGCACCTACAAATGACCAGCTTCCTAGGATAGCCGTGACACATTTGCCATCTTTACAGACACCTACGATAGCCACATCACATGAGGATACCAATAGTATGTCAAATATGATGGAGGAGCCTTGTGTGAGGGATGCACACCATGGACATGTAGATCCATAGACCCAGGAGGAGGTACAGGACGTACAGACAGTTAACCTGATGCATACAGATTCGCATGAGGAGATTGAGTCACAACTTTTGGAGACTCCATTAGTTGAGAAAATTGTGGAGACTGACAGGTTGATGGAGCACTTACTTCCAGGATCCGCCTGCAGTGATGAGGACACACTCCTTTTTAGTCGGGATGACCATGGCACGTGTCTGGACACATCTATATGGGATCCAGGCATAGATGATAGTAGCAGGGTGAGTGCACAGGAGGATACGACTACTCATACAGGATACAATGTGATTCAGAGGGAGATAACATCTAGTGATGGGATGCAGTGGCATACAAGAGGACCCCACAACACAGTAGACAATGGGCAGTTTAGCACGTTATCTTATGCAGAGAGTGTTTTTGGGGATTCCAGAGTTGACACTAGCAGGACTGACATTAGCAATGAGGGGTATGAGGTGGCACCTCAGCATGACTGTGATCGGGAGTCACACCACTTAGCAGCACAATTGAGAGTCAATGAGGATATGATCATGGCAGCCACCAGGTGCAGTGATGACATGCAGACATTGATGGTAGATTATTGCTAGAGAGCATCAGTGGTACATGGTAGTTCAGATGAGGGATTTGCCATGGATGATTTTCATATTCTCAGGGAGAGGGTATCTGTGATGAGGACCGACTACCAACAATTGTTGACTGACAGGGATTACCTATTGCGGATTGGTGAGATGTATCATGAGGCTCTAAGGGAGCAGGAGTTAGAGGTGGATATACTTACTCAGGAGTTGGAGAGCACTCGAGGATTCTTGAGAGGCACACAGACAACCCTTCAAGAATCATAGTCTAGGTCATATGAGCATCTTGAGGAGATTTGTCCGAGATCCATTTCATCTATCTTAGTAGACACTCAGATATATCATTCAGTCATGTTGCTAGGAGATGTTGGTGTTCTAGCAGAGGAGCACCAGTTGATGGAGGACACTTACATTTGTGTTCCGAGAGCGGTTGACCTCTAGGTAGAGGTTGATCTAGCATTATGCCTAGGATCTATGATGCAGCATGACTCTACGGGAGACGACATGAGTATGTCGGAGCATACCGTTAGGAGTGATAGTTCACAGAGACATGCCGAGATACACAGTCAGTTTAAGACAAATGTATCGGATTGCAGGGAGGATACACACTTAGGGGAGTATGCAGATGTCACTCCTTCGCAGCATCACATAGTTAGGGGAGATCACCTTCACCGTATCAACAGTTGCATGGGAGATGATAGGTATAGGTTGGTGGACCAGTAGTTGGAGGAGCTACTTCCGGTTGTACTGGATGATTGGGAGTCAGTGATGATCACAGGAGAGTATGTACCATGGATACTAGTGGACGAGATTTTGGTTGAATCCTTGGGATTGACCAAGCATGTGATATTTTGCAGGTCTACAGTCAACTACAGAGGTTTCTGTTATCCTTTCCCGACACATTTATCATTAACAACAACATGAGGAGAGATAGACAGTGGCAGAGGGCATGGAGAGTGAGTAGGCCGAGACCACCTAACAGGAGTACTTTTACGACATACAACAAGTTAGAGGTGGACCGTGTTAGGCAGATAGTTGGGACTTGGTGCGTGATGGTGAGCATCATAGGCCAAGTGACAACAGATGAGCACAGAGGGATTTCGACAGTGATCAGTCCGACACAGGAGCAACTAGCGAAGACTGGAAGTGATAAACTTCCAAGTATGCCATGGGATCCGGGTGTTCATTTTGTTAGTAGGATGTTTTACATCATGTTGACCCAGGTTGCGCCAGAGAGCCACACACTCCACCTTGGGTTGGTTTGGAGTGGGCCTGTAGGTACTTTTCCTATGGAGCAAGACATTTTCTCTCTCTTGATCATCATGATCGGGCATGGAGATGGTTGGACAGGTACTACTTCCACAGAGATGTTCTTACAGATGCAACTTCTGGACAACAGGTCCAAGTGCCACAGGTACTTCAACTTGAGGATCCAGGAGTGGAGGATCTGGTATATATACAGGGAGCAGTCAGGCATGGTCAACATAGTGCAGTGTCAGCATGGTGATCTTCGACAGAGGCTAGCATGGGATCCAAGGATTGCAGGGTTGAGCATTTCACTGACTAACAGAGGTGAGTGGACCTTTGCAGAGGGAAGTTGTTCTGACTTTCCATTTAGCTTCAATGTTGAGGAGAGCACACCACTTGAGGGTGACTCACAGAGGTCTTGCAGTACCTCATTATGGCATCAACATGGGCAGTTGATGGAGGCTGTGTTGATCTTGGTAGTATCTTGGAGGATGGACTCAGTCAGGGATGAGGCCATGAGTCTCGCGGTGTTGATACATTTCAGGATTATGCTTCTCAGGGGCTTGCAGTTCATGTCCTGATATAGGACCCAGGGGGCAAAGTGCGTGATAGTTCATCGTTGGATGGTGTCTACTGTGTGTCCCACAGGTGGACATGGGATCCTGGTATTATACTTGTGGGGATTTGGTTATTGCTTGAGGACAAACAATTTTCTAGCAGGGAGGACTGTAATGTCCCCACTTTGGGACATCATTACATTACAGAGGGTTATGATGACCAAAGTAGCCAGATGGAGGTTATAGCGAGTACGAAGATTATTGAGAAGTATTTTGGGGTTCGGCTTGCATCGCTCATCCCATTTCATCATTATGATCCATTTCGCACAGGTTGGCTTTGGTTCTGTTGCATTCCGACGATTTCCATGATTTTGAGTATTTTGAGCTATAAGTCAATTAAATTCATTGAAGAGGTCATCTTGGGCACAATACTTGGAGGAACCTCTTAGTGTAATAGCTCATTGGAATTGGGAGAAGCAACACTACAAAATATGATGGTGAGAAGTGACTTTCAGTGGACAGGGAAGCCACGAGGAGAGATAAGGTGCTTTTCAGAGGTAAAAAGGTTAATTAAAAAGAAAAAGTCACTTTGGAGAGACAAGGGATGCAAGAAGTATAAAGAAAAGGCAAGGGCTTCTATTCTCGGATGGATTCATGCATGATTATCATTTTGATATTTGGCTTCTAGCTAGAGGGCCCATCTCTTGGGGGTTTTGAGGGTTTTGACTTAACAAACCCTAGAGGACGATTCGGTGGTGAAAGATTCCACCTAGCTTGTCCCAAGCTTGGTCTCGGAGATGCAATAC
>ML781686.1:404585-493675 GCA_009831015.1 Picea engelmannii | reverse complement strand
GCACCATCCATTGAGGGAGGATTCGTTCTAGCTGAGGAGAAGAGTTTTTGCAAATTCCAGGTATTGGGTTTTCCTTGCAGGTACCATAGCGCCATTATTGGATGTTTTCAGAGGTATTCTTATGGTGGATTGATTTGCATTGAGAGTGGGACGATTTCCCTAAGAGGAGGGTGTAAAAAATAAATATGCATGCAAAAGTGAGAGGTTAAGAAGATATAGAAATGCTATTCGGGATACCATAGAGTTCTTTGATGCTATAGATCTCATTGCTATCCCTAGAGATCAAAACAACTTGGTTGACAGTCTAGCTGTAGCAACTTCTAACCTCCAACCCTCAGAAGATCCAATGAAAGGAAAATGAAAGTTGGAGATAATCTTTAGGCCATCTGTCCCAGACAATATTGATCATTGGCAATTTTCAAAGATGATGAACAAATCCTAAGGTTCATCCACAATGTCAAGGAGATGTCAGGTTTCAATGTTAGTTACAAGGAGGGGAAAGAATATGTTGATGAAGATAATTCAATAAAAAATCTAGTTCCCAGAGGAATAACTGCTTTAGAAAATATTTTTGATAGGCATGATATGTATAAAAAGAAAAAATAAGTAATAAAGCCTGACAGTTATATTGAAATCAACATTGGGACAGAGGAAGTCCCAATGTTCATAAAAATTGGAAAAGGAACTTCAGAAAAAGAAAGAAAGGAATTGATCAGCCTGGTCCAAGAGTATAGGGATGTATTTGCTTTCACATATGATGAGCTCAAAGCATATAAAGAGGATGTGTTTCAACATACTATCCCCCTCAAGGATGACGCAAAGTCTTTCCGACAAAAACTTAGGCGAATAAATCCTAAGTTAGCACCATTAGCTCAAGTTGAGCTTAAGAAGATGTTGGATGTTGGCATCATTGCTCCAACAAGACATTCATCATGGTGCTCCAACTTAGTTGTTGTTAGAAAGAAAAATGGGGGGATAAGGTTATGCATTGATTTCAGAAATTTAAATCTAGCATGCATCAAGGACAATTACCCCCTACCCAACATGGAGACCCTACTTCAAAGGGTAATTGGTTCTAAGATTATGTCCATGTTGGATGGCTTCTCCGGTTATAACCAAGTGTTGGTGAAGAAGGAAGGTCAAAACAAAACTACCTTCACCACACCTTGGGGAACTTTTGAATACCTAAGGATGCCTTTTGGCTTACTAAATGCAGGTGCCACTTTTTAGAGAGCCATGGATTTTGCCTTACATGAATTAATGAGAAAAATCATTGAAATCTACCAAGGTGATTTGACAGTTTTTTCTAAAGAAAGGTCAGATCACATAAGTCATCTTAGGCAGGTGTTTTAAAGGTGCCGAAAGTATGGAATCTATTTGAATCCGGCGAAGTCTATTTTGGGTGTGGACGAAGGCAAGTTCCTAGGTCACATTATACCAAAAAATCCCTTCAGTCTTTTCTTGGATAGATAAACTTTGTCAGACTGTTCATCCCAAACTTGGCTAAGATGATGAAACCACTCCTCAAATTATTGAAAAAGGATGTTAAATTTGAGTGGACAGATGAAGGAAGGAAGGCCTTCAAAAGTATTAAGGACGCAATTGGAAAATCTCCTGTGCTAATTAATCCAAATTATTCAAAAGATTTTCAAATCTTTTCCTTCGCTTCAGAAGACACTATTGCAGGGGTCGTGCTCCAAAAAAATGAAGAGGGTCAAGAGCAACCCATTGCTTTTATGAGTAAGACATTACAAAATTCTGAGCTTAACTATACTAGTATGGAAAAGCAAGCTTATGCCTTAGTGAAATCTCTCAAGCATTTCCAAGTCTATATAGGATACTCAAAAGTTGTGGGGTATGTCCCTCACTCAGCAGTAAAAGATATCCTTAGGCAATAGGATTGCTTGGGAGTTAGAGGAAAGTGGGTCTCCAAGATTCAAGAATATGAATTAGATATCAAACCCACTAAGTTGATTAAAGATCAAGGGTTGGCTCAAATGCTCACTGAAGGAAATGAACAAGTGTTGGACCTGGTCTGTCAAAATAGTCAATCTAGGTCAGCCTTGTCATCTGAACTTCAGAAGTTAGAACAACACCAATGGTATGCATATATCATCTTCTTTCTTTCAAACCTCACATGCCCAATTCATTTGATTGGTCATAAGAGAAGGAATTTGAGGTTGAAAGCAACTAAGTATTGTATCATCCAGGATGGATTGGGGTGGAGGAACCCCGATGGGGTGATAGTTAGATGTGTTGATGACCTAGAGTCCAAGAGACTTTTGGTTGACTTCCATTCAGGATTTTGTGGTGGTCATTTCGCGGCTAAAACTACCGCCCACACAATCCTCAGAGCATGCTACTATTGGCCAACCATTTTCTCAGATGTTCATAAAATGGTCAGGGGTTGTCAACAATGTCAGTTATTCACAGGGAAGTAGAAGCTAGCAGCCTTGCCTCTTCAGCCAGTAGTGGTCGAAGCCCCTTTTCAGCAGTGGGGGCTTGATTTCATAGGTCAATTTAAGGATAATTCAAATAATGGTTACACTTGGATAATTACAGCGACTGATTATTTTACCAAGTGGGTAGAAGCAATACCCACTAAGTCAACAACCGACAAAGTGGTAATGGATTTTCTTAAAGATAAGATAATCACTCAGTTTGGTGTGCCCGCCAAAATTACAACCGATAATGCCAAGGCCTTCAACTCAACATAATTGTCTTCATTTTGTTTTAAGTATGGAATTATGTTGTCCCACTCTTCAAACTATTATCCCCAAGGTAATGATCTTGTTGAATCCAACAATAAGAACTTAATGAATATTCTAAAGAAAACAGTGGGGGATAATAAGAGGTCATGGGACAACAAGATTAAGTTTGCATTATGGGCGGATAGAATCACCAAAAAGAGTTCCATAGGAAAGAGTCCTTTTGAGCTTGTCTACGGTCTTGATGCCACTTTACCGGTTCATTTGAAGCTTCCAGTTGCACAGAGGTATGGTCTGGATTATGATTTTCAACAGAGCAGAATTGATTAGTTGGTTGAGTTGGATGATAGCAAAAGGAAAACATTGAATCAGAGTATAAAGAATTAGGAAAAGGTAAAGAAGACTTTTGATAAGTCTTCACGATAGAGAGTTTTTCAAGAAGGGGACACAGTCCTTCTTTGGGATAAAAGAAGGGAAAAGCCAGGGAATCATGGAAAGTTTGATAGTTTATGGACAGGTCCATACATCATATAGGGTACAGTCGGCAATAACTCCTTTTTTCTCAGCAGATTGGATGGTGAGAGGTTGACAATCCCAGTCAACGGTCGACTTCTCAAGTTGTTCTTTAGCGAGGTCATCTGATGCCCATGGGGGCATCCTCTGTATCATATTCTCTAACCCTTCTCATTTGTACATTATGCTTTTGACTTTTTGTATATTATTTATTTCTTTCTGTACCATATTTACATGTATATTAAAGTATTTGTTGTATCATATTTACTTGTATATTATGATTGAAATTCATGTTCATTATTGGATTTATATGGATATGTTGCTGACGAGGCGTTGATGATGTGGGTCATTTGATCTAGATTCTCGCATGGTTTCCTTCAGATATAAAGATCAATCACACGTCCCCATATGGAGCCAATGTTATCCATCGAGTTGCACTAGCTGAATTTGAAGATGAGCAGACAAATGCTCAGAAGTTAGAGTTCACAGATTCAACAGGTCTTTTTAAAGATCATTTTTTCCACATTTCCATCCCTCCGAGGCATTGTAATAAATGACTTGAGCATAAAAGTTGTAAAAGACTATTGGCCACCTAAGACCTGGGTACGAGCATGTACTCTAGAGTGTTTTTTTTTCACTTGTTAACTATTTTTTGCCTGCCTTAGTGGGCGATTAATAATTTCTAAGTTTTTTCACTCAAGACTGACTCCAAAGTTGGAGTATGTGCTGGTGGTTAGGCCTTAGCATGGTATAACCAATGTCTAGTGTCTAAATGTATATGATTTCATGCTAGGTCATGTCTATCGAGTCATATGGAAATTGCGCTAGCTCCCGATAGGTTTTTTTTAATGTTTTAGTGAAATAATAAATTTCCCGCAAAACGATTTTTTTTTAATGTAAAGTCAATAAATTGTAAAAGTATGGCATCAATCATTGTCAGATGCCATCTTTGTGCTCGTTTTCTAATCCAGAGCACCCTTTAGACCCCTATTCCCCTTCTGTCTAGGCAAAAAAGTGATTTTTCACTAAAAAATGTATTTATCTCGAAAAAAGACAGAAAATGGTCATTTAATTAAATTCCCTAAATTTTAGGAAAAATGCTAAAAATTAGGAAACATGTTGGGGACATGTTTTTCCTTGATTCTCAGTCAACTCAGAGCTTGGGCAAGTTCACTGGAGAGGAAGGTGACTTGTTTAGTGACATAGACTTCAGAGGAGATCCCAAAGATGGAACTCGACCCACTTATGAGAGGTGGCGCATTTAGGAGGAAGGGCACACATCCCTATGCTAGCACTTGACCTCACACTACACTCACACTCCACCTCACTCCACCTCACACTAGTTCCACTCCACTCCACCTCACATCACTCCACTCCACTCCACCTCACCTCACTTAATCTCCCCTTCACTCTATGCGCCACTCCCTCATGCACTAGCGCATCCTCTCTTGGGATCATCACCCAAAATGTAATAAATAGAAGGCGACCCCTCTCCTTCTAGAGATTTGGATTTTGAGTGTCCTTGCTCTTCATTGTTGTATTCTTTTATATATTGAATCAAAAGACTTTGGAGGTCAATATTGGTGTTTGGACTCACATGTGTGGATGGATTGTTAGCTTATGAGGTAATGTCATTTCAAGTTTATTTCTTGTATTTGCATGGTGGCTATGGTAAGGATATTGTTATCCAATTAGAATATATGGTTCTACTTGTTTGTTAGGCTATATATTTGTTTGATGCTTATATTCTCATGTTGGGTTTTTGTTTAAACTAACGTGGAACAAAGTCTCTCTTGTAGGAAACACCTTTATTTGCAGGTACTTGTTAGAAGCTTGAAGCGTGAAAGACCAACATTTTGGAGACTCAAAGAAGCTTGCTTGCTCCCTTGTTTTTTCTTGAAGCACTTCAGAAAAATTCCTCCCTCTTCTTCACACCAAAGAAAGACTCCATTGCCCAAGGGTTCTTGAGGCTCAAGCAAAGGCTCCACAAAATAAAAAATTGTCTTCCTCCTCTCTTTCTTGGATTGCATGTATAACTAGATTCAATTTCAAGTCATTATCCTCTTTCTAGTGTTTGCATGCAAGATCTAGATCTATTTATGAATTTATTGCTAATCCCAAGCCTAGATCTAGTTTTATTAAGCAATTTTCTGAATTTTCTTGCAAAATTTCTAAATAAAAGTTGTTGTTTGCTTTTCTTTAAAGATCTAGTCATTTGAGTATTCTAACTTTCTGTTTTAGGACAGCAAACAAAAATACTCAAAAGAGGACTTAGTCTCTTCAAGCCTTTAAAAAAGTCCCAAAAAATTCTTTTTAGTGCCTAAATTTCTTACGAAAAAGCCTTACAAAATTTCTACTTTTAATTCTTGTTTGCATGTCATTTTCTGCTCATCGTAATAAATTTTCCTTGCTGGTTTTTAGCAGGTCCGTCTCAATACAAGGAAGATTTTGATCTCTCCAGGATCCAAGATCAAAGATTTTTCACCCTAAGACCCAGCCTTTGAAAACCAAGACTTAAGGAGTCCCTTTTGTACTTAGTTAGATTATCAATCCGTCTCTATAAGGATCCAAAGCCCAAAAAAGAAAAGTAGTGTAGTAGGCTTAATAAAGTTTGTGAGCCACAAAACTCGGTTTTCTTCGTTTCCCCTGCCCCTGGGGGGAAACAAGTGTTTTTCTCTTTTTTGCTTCGAGGTTGTTTCCCATGTTATTTGCTTAAACTTTTAATTGTAACTGTGCATAAAAAGATAAAATCAATTCACATCACTAAATTGAAGTCATAAAATCAACCACAAAGCTTTAGTTTTGCTTTCGTAGAATACTAGTTGTTAGCTTAGTTTATCTTTTGCAAATATTGGAATAAACCCAAGTTGCTCAACTGTGTATGCAATCCCACTGCTACACTCAAGTGGCTTTGGAGACCCAGAAACGAATTTGAGAAACACATGCTAGTTTAACTAGGGAAATATTCTTACTGTGTTATTCATTTAAGACCTCTGCATCTGAGTGGAGTGTGTTAAGTCAGGGGGGATTCTATCCTCTTTTTGGACCTACGACACACCAGTTGACACGTCTATAAGATTGTCGAATAACAAGCAAGGAGGCCAAATTCATTTTTTCACACAAAGAGTGGGGGCCTCGACTTCAATCCCCACTTCACAGATTCAAAGACTTGTTAAAACTCTCAAATACCTTAATAAAATTCTCAAGATAAAATTAACGCGACATTTTCATCATATCACATTTTACATTTATCTGGAACTGATCCACCTTTTATTTATTTTTGTCAGCTTATATTTACTTCAATTGGCTTAACGTTATTTCCATTTGAAACATGTGGTGAATGATTAACATTTATGATCTTTTCACAGGTTGTATCCTTTGAGTAAATTATGTTGCTATATTAAATCTTGTGATTTCAAATAAACTCCTAGAATAAATTTGCTTTTTAACTTCATAGAGTAAAAAGCCTTAGATTCTTTTTCATAAGGACTACCCCCCTTGGCTTCGCTAGGAGTTGGCCTAGACGGAGGAGTTGAGGATCAGGTGACAACACCTTGACTCGAGACTTTCCCCCAAGGACACACCAAGTGGATTGAAGATTTCTTCCACGATAGCCCAGGTGTGTATAAGGCGACAACATGGCCCATTTGCGTTATTGGTGGGTACCTTCGTGTCTAGCAGGTTTTTACATTATTGACATCTGATTAGGCGACCTCTTCCCATGTGTCAAATTCGATTCATTTTCCACTGGGAAAGGTATACAAAGATGGTGGTTGTAGGTAGAAGACATGGATGAGGCCTCCATTTTTCAGCCGATCAGCCGGGGGGCCATGAATATATTTGACTCCGTTGTCCATTGGATAGATTTTTTGCATCACAAATTATATTTGGAGGTCACTTATCTTTATATACATGCATTCTTCATTGTAGAGGACATTTTACAGTTATAGATCCAGAGATTCTCAGGTTCTTGACATCCCACAAGAGGATCCCGTCCCCTTGAGTCGCCATTGTTAACCCTTGGATTTTCTCACTTTGGAATCCTGAGGGTTAGAGGCTAGTATGTTTCACTTGTTGGAATTCATATGGTTCATTCAAAGATAACACTTGTTTAGGCCAAGGTTGGCTTCCATTGAGGTTAGGTACAAAGATTGGTTAAGTGGTTTTCCTTTTTCCATAGACATAAGTTTACATAGGTCTTCATGAATAGAGAGAGTTATCTATTTTTGGAATATGCCCTAATTTTCCAGAGATGGAGATCAAAGGTCTACATGGTAGTATTGATCACATATTCAGAGTGCTTGCGAGCTCATGACTCTAATGAGCCTTTTCTGGATGACATGCAAGCAATTACTATTTTTAGTAGGTGGAGTTCCGGGCCTCAGATAACGATTCTGATCACATATTCATATTCCTCACTAAAAATCAAATCTGATGAGTATATTCTCATTGACATGTGACAAAAATATATTTTTGGCAGTGGTCTCCTGGTGGTCTCAGACATATTTGGGGTCTTTCCTACTTTTTAGGGTGACTGCTATTTTGGGCATGTCTATTTTTAGCAGGAGTGGTCGCCATGCAGGGTGACACGTGGCAGTCTCCAGGAGTGACATGTGGTTAGATGTGGGGTGCTTGGATGAGTTGGGTGCTAGGATGGTGCATGATGGTTCCCAAGAGGTGGATGGAGGAGTCATGGGGGGCGCCTACCTTTTTTCTCTCCCTAACTCCCTCTCTCACTCACCTAATTCCCCTTTTATCTCAAGTAATTCCCACTCTTCCTCAAATTACTCCCCCTTTTGCTCCACTCTCTTCTCATTCAAGGGCGGTGCACCACCTTCATGGGGCACCCACCTTTTTTCTCTCGCCTAACTAAGGCACCCACCTTCTTTCTCTCCCTAACTCTCTCTCTCTCATCCATCTTTTTCCCCTTTTCTCTCCATAACTCCCTCTTTCCCTCAATTCTTTCTCACTTGACTCCCACTCTCTCCTCATTCATCAAGGTGCATGGCCTCACCTTGCACCACCACTCATGGATGCGCTTCCTTGGGATATGCACCCTCTTCCTCCCTCTTGGGCTATATATGTAACTATTCTCCATTCTAAAAGGGTTGGATCTTCTTCGTCGGTAGCACTCTACATCAAATTTCTCTCTTCTCTCTTCTCTTTCTTAGCTTCTATTCTCTTATGCTGGGATCATCACTACACCATTTTTGTACCTGTTTCCTTGGCGCAACCAGCCTCTTGGCATCTACAAAAATAAAATCTTGACGTGCTTGTATTGAGCCTTCTTAGTTTGTTGGTGTTTTAGACCGTGATCTGTTTATGTTTCATAAATTATTCTCCATATCAATTGGGTGTTATCTACTGTTTGATATCACATTCTACGTATTTTCATTTTTTATTTTTGAGCTAAGGATTGCAGGGATTCCACCAAAACATTTAAAAAACTATATTTTGAAATTTTGGTTGTCTAAATGCAACCACGATTTTCTTTATTTGTTGTTGTTATATATTTTTATTTTGCAAATTTACAGGTAGAAAACAACAAGAAAGAAACACAAGGACAACCCCTTGAGGTTGGCATGCACCAACCCGAACAGAGAGGACTCTGTCAGTGACATATTAGGGGCATAATTCTTGCAATTATCATTGTTTTTTGTGTAAATTTTAAGGTTATTCCAGATTTGTTTTAGGGTGCAGAAAATAGTGCTAAAAAAATTGGCGCCATTGTCGAGGATTTGTCGTCATTCTCGATTTTCAATAAAGACATTGGTGAGCGTTTGTAATTTTTTATTTCATTTTTAAACTCCCCTGGAGACTCCATGTTTTACAAGGTCGACTCCATTGGGGAAATCAAGAAAATTGCCTAGATTTGATCCAATACAAGGCATTGTTCTGAGCCTTAACAAACCTGAACTTCTATTTCAGAACACAAGGGTGGATTACCACTCAACAACGCCCATTGACGACTTCATTGCCCAGAGATCATGATTGATCATGGATGTTGAATACTTTTAGTGGCTGAACAATCTTCTTTTGGATTATAGTCGCATTAAAAGAAGAGTAAATGAAGCTATTCATGTCTTTCATGTTAGATTTATCAATGCATATGATAAGATTCCCCCTAGGTACCAACCGAGAAGCATTATGGTGTTATGCCTTTGCCTTTGATACAAAGTTTCGTAATTTCTTTCAAAGTCAGGGACCAACAAATTTAGGGCAAGCTTTCTTGGTCGCTAAAGGAGTTGAGGAATTCCTTATAGCTGCCCGAAGATCGCATGGACTTCTTGTTGTTGCAAAAGAACATAATGATGGAATCTTTGCATATTATCAAGTTTCTAGAGATGGACATGATGAGGATGACTCATGCTTGGGTAATCAGGAACCGATAGTTGCAAAAATTGAGCCATCTATAAAGTTCCATGAAAATGAAGCTGAAGAGTTGAATATACAGGTGGGTTTGTTAGTTCCTTCCAGTGATGATGATAAAATTCAAGAGAAAGAGCAACAAATCGACCATGCAAAACTTAACCAACGCGAGATTTTATCCTTGCATATCCCAGCGGTGATTCAAGAACAATTTGATTAGCTACCATTGCAACATGGGGAACAACTTTTGGTTCAATCAGAAGATGATCCTCCTTACAATTTGCTTATGATCCCACATTTAGATCTTATTTTTCAAGGAGATCCTTTGACTTATCATTGCTTGGATGTCAGGGTTGATTGTGATCAAGTCGAGCTGAGAATGATGGAGGCATTTGAACGGTCAGATTCTAAGAGTCTTGGATCTCATACCTTCATGTTCATTATTGCGGATGTACCATTTTCCAATTTTAAATCAACATATTTCATTGATTTCTTAAGCAACAAGCATAAAAATGCATGTTTCTGTATTAGGAGACTTCATGATTGGTTGCACTAGAGGGTTGACTATGTTGACTTTTCCCGTCTAACTGATCACTTGGCTGCATGGTTACATTGGTCATCTAAGTATGTTGATCATGATAGCTTGGACAAACTTCCAAAATAAGAGTCTTCAAGCCCTCAAAGATAAAAATAAAAAGAAAGGAAAGAGAAAAAAATTCATGCATTTTTTTTGGTTTTGGGTATTAGTTTTCCCTTGCTGATTTGTCATTTTCAGATTTATTTTTCGTTGTTTTTTTATCCTTTTGGACAATAATCTAAGTAGTTCATTTCACAGATTTTTATCGCATGTTATTTGTCTTTCAATGATAGTTAGAGGGTCATTTATTTTTCCATGATTATAATCACCTTTGGTCATCTTCCTTGTATGAATAATACCTTGCATGAGGCTGGTTTTTCTTCTTCACATAATCGTTGTCTGCATTTTGTCTTGGGTAAAAAATATGAATGACATGTTGTATGTTTTTCTGGATCTTTTCCGTAGCTTGCATGCAGAGTAAGTCTAGATGAGGTTCATTTTGTTCACATTCCAAAGCATTGAGTCCAATAGGATGGGTAGAACATAAGAGACATAGGAGAGTCTTGAGCCACCTTATTGTCTGTCTCTTCGTCATTCTCACTGATGTCTACTTTTTTTGAGTTGGTAGTCTCCCTCATCCAACACTAGGGACATGGTGTCGTACTTTCATATTGGTCTTTACTTGATTACTTTGCACCAAGGTAGAGGATTTCATCATTGCCTCTTCTCTTGGCAGATCATCCCTTATCGACTATGACACATTATTTGGGGGATGATCCAGAAGTAGAGTACCTTGATGGCCATTATCCTTATTGGCAACCATCTCGCACTCGACAAGGATGATCATCATTGGGCCTTGATCGAGTGATCCTTGTCAATGTTCGACATTAGGACATTTTTCACATTGACAGGTTGTGCTCGTACCTTAGGGACCATTCACATTATTGGTGGGTACCTTTGTGTCTACCAGGGTCTACATTATTGACATATGATTAGGCGACCTCTTCCCATGTGTCGACTTCGACTCATTTTCCATTGGGAAAGGTGTACAAAGATTGTGGTTGCAGGTAGAAGACATGGATGAGGCCCCCATTTTTCAGCCGATCAAGTGGGGGGCCATGTATATATTTGACTCCATTGCCCATTGGATAGATTTTTTGGCATCATAGATTATATTTGGAGGTCACTTATCTTTATGTACAAGCATTCTTCATCACAGAGGACCTTTTATAGTTATAGATCCAAATATTCTTAGGTTCTTGACATCCCACAGGGGGATTCTGTCCCCTTGAGTCGCCATTGTTAACCCTTGGATTTTGTCACTTGGAAATCATGAGGGTTAGAGGCCAATATGTTTCACTTGCTAGCATTCATATGGTTCTTTCAGAGATAGCACTTGGTTAGACCAAGGTTGGCTTCTGTTGTGGTCAGGTACAAAGATTGGTTAAGTGGTTTTCCTTTTTTCAGAGACAAGTTTACAAAAGTCTTCATGGATAGAGAGAGTTATCTATTTTTGGCATACGACCTACTTCTTAGGAGACAAAGATTGGAGGTCCGCATAGTAGTATTGATCACATATTCAGAGACCTTGCGAGCTCATGACTCCAATGAGCCTTTTTCGGATGACATGTGAGTAGTTACTATTTTTAGCAGGTGGAGTTTAGGGCCTTAGATGATGATTCTGATCACATATTCAGATTCCTCACTGGAAATCAAATATGAGAAGTATATTCTCAATGACATGTGACAATAATCTATTTTTGGCAATGTCTATTTTTAGACATACTATTTTTGGCAGTGGTCTCTTGGTGGTCCTGGACATATTTGGGGTCTTTCCAATTTTTTAGGGTGACTGCTATTTTGTTATATATATTTTTAGCAGGAGTGGTTTCCATGCAGAGTGATATGTGGCAGTGTCCAAGAGTGACACGTGGAAGGATGTGGGGTGCATGGATGAGTTGAGTGCTAGGATGGTCCATGATCGATCTCAAGAGGTGGATGGAGGAATTATGGGGGGCGCCTACCTTTCTTCTCTCACCTAACTTGGGCGCTTACCTTTTTTCCCTCCCTAACTCCCTCTCTCACTCACCTAATTCTCTTTTTCTCTCAAGTAACTCTCACTCTTCTTCAAATTACTCCCCCTTTCGCTCCACTCTTTCCTCATTCAAGGGGGGCGCACCACTTTCATGGGGTGCCCACCTTTTTTTCTCTCACCTAACTAAGGTGCCCACCTTCTTTGTCTCCCTAACTCCCTCCCTCACCCACCTTTTTCCCCCTTTCTCTCCATAACTCCCTGTTTCCCTCAATTCTCTCTCACTTGACTCCCACTCTCTTCTCATTCAGTGGGGCACATGACCTCACCTTCCACCACCACTCATGGATGCACATCCTTGGGATATACACCCTCTTCCTCCCTCTTGGGTTATATATACAACTTCTCTCCATTGTGAAAGGGTTGGATCTTCTTCATCGACGCACTCTACATCAGATTTCTCTCTTCTCTCTTCTCTTTCTTAGCTTTTGTTCTCCTATGCAGGGATTATCACTACACCATTTTTGTACCTGTTTCCTTGGCACAACCAACCTCTTGGCATCTACAGAAATAAAATCTTGATGTGCTTGTACCGAGCCTTCTTGGTTTGTTGGTGTTTTAGATTGTGATCTGTTTATATTTCAGAAGTTATTTTTCATATCATTTGGGTGTTATCTATTGTTTGGTATCACATTCTACGTATTTTCATTTCTGATTTTTGAGCTAACGATTGCAGGGATTCCACCAAAACATTTAAAAAACCATATTTTGAAACTTTGGTTGTCTAAATGTAGCCACAATTTTATTTATTTGCTGCTGTGATATTGTTTTATTTTGCAGATTTACACGTAGCGGACAACAAGAAAGAAACCCATGGACACCCCCCTGAGGTTGGCATGCACCAATCCGAATGGAGAGGACTCTGTCACTGACATATTAGGGGCAGAATTCCTACAATTATCATTGTTTTCCGTGTAGATTTTAAGGCTGTTCTAGATGTGTTTTAGCGTGCAGAAAATAGTGCTAACAGGACCATGTTGGTTGTAGAGCCTAGGAGGTGCCTAAAAACCGATAGTTTTACATTCAGAGGGAGTTCATCATGAAGTTGAATGAACCATGTAAACAAAAGACATCATATTAAACTGGCGGTTGCAACGGTTAGGTACCAATGCATTTTGGTGGATGATTGTTCATTTTTATGGACTTTGACAGTTTGGTGATGTCTACATGATCGAGGTATGAGATGTAAGTGCCATGATGGACCATATAAATAATTTGCTGATTAGGAGGTTCTTCGATTCATGGTGGAGCATTTGTTGCAGAGGACTAAATGATGTTGAAGATTTAACCTGATAAAGATTAAGACAAGTACTTGTTAAGGAGGAGTGTTGGAATTGTTAACTTCTACTTGTCTTATGTGAGATCATATTTGTGTTTTTTATTATTATTTGTCATTATGAGGTAGAGTTTCTCTCTATGTAAGGAGTTTGTTTCCAAGTCTTTAGGAGGTTGTTAGATCTAGTTGGATATGATGGATTCTCTCCAACTAGCTGGCTCCTAGTTTCCCGTGTGATTGGGATATTATCTCAACTCATTGTTACTTTGCTAAGATAGTGCATCTATCTTAAGCCAAAGCTTGATGTATTTATATGTGACATTATTTGATGTTAATAGAGCATGTAAACAAAGGTTTTGTGTGTGGAAACCATGTCTACTCTCCCATTTCTCTACATCATTTTGGTTGTCATTTTTGGACTTTGATTTAATGAAATTCTATGATGAGATCGATCGTTGCCAAATAGTCAACTGTTTTCAGTCTCTTTGATAGTTTGTTATTAGTTAAAATCTTGGATGTTAGGAACTTGTTTTGGATGATAGTCTTGCTGAAGGTTCTATAGGGGCTTTTTTTAAGAACCATGAACCTTGGCTCTAAGTACTCCTTAGTCTACATTTGAATTTCGCCATTTCTAATCCCAACTATTTTCAAGTTTTGATATGAATCCAAGATTTGATTGCCTATTATATCTGAACTTCCACTCTCAGTGGATATTTTACACTAGCCCTTACAGGAAACCAAAATACCAACTTTAGTATTTTTGGCATTTGTTTCTTAGAGGAGAGGATACAACCAAACCATTTTGTCATCAATTATTCTATAATGTTTTGGGTTTTTGATTGGCTCTGTTCTCCTCTTTGCTTTTACTCTCGCAGTGTGCTTATAGGTTATATTAACATTGCATAGAAACTTGGGTGCGATGCCATTTGGGAGTTTGTTGTACTTGTCATGGCATGAGTTTATGAGCCTTAGAATTCTACTATTGACACTTGCTAGAGAGTCTTTCTGCCTAAAGGTTTGGGCAAACACAATGAAGCCTTAGTGTGACTAGTAAGCTAAACCATGTTCTAATTATTTGTGGAAAAGATTTCCTACCCTTGTTGGACTCCAAAAGTGCATGTTAAAATGACATAAGATAGTAACTGTGTCAGATTTTGGGAGTGAATCCCAACTTGGACATGTCAGTTGCTTCATAACTTCACAAGTCTTGGTTTTTACAAGTTTTCATGCGATGGACAAAAGAGGGAAGACATATCACGACATTGTTTCTGAACCTGACTTCCACTTTTCCCTACTGACCTTTTTAATTAGTTCCACTTTGATCCCTTTAAAAACAATTTATTGTATTGTCTTTCTGAACTCTAATTTTGGTTATTTTGTTGTTGACAATGCAACATTCACTTGACACAACTATAATTGTTCATAGATTATAAAGGTATATGTCTATTGGAAATGATTAGAAATTATATTTTTGAAATTCTTTAAATTATATTTCTGAAAATCTTTTTCAAATATTTCTCCTGGTAGATTTCAATGATATGGAAAAGGTATCTACATAGATTGACTAAAAAATATTTTTAAAATAGCTTTCAGGGAATATCTAACCAGAAGGTGTTGGTATCTTGATGATTGAGAACATTTTTATTTTTTTTGGAAAATATTTAATAATATGAGGAGAAGTATTTAAAGAGTTCGAGTAAAAGCATTTTTAAAATAATTTAGGAAATATCTTAACTTGAAGACTCTGCATTTTGATGATAGTTCATATTTGTGTTTTGTTTTAAAAGAAATATGATATTATTAATGCAAATTTAATGAAAAAAAAAAAAAAAAACTTTTTCTAATTAATTTTCCATGCCCAAATGAACCTGTTTCATATAGGATTTGCATTCTTATGCTCAAATGTAATATTTATTTTATTCTTGGTCCTTATTCCTTGTGCAAATTCTATTGTAATTTTTTATAGGGTGATATAGGTTAGCAATGAGAACATATAATATGAATGGACGTTAAGTGATTGTTTATGACAAAGCATCATGAATAAGTTTTTTTGAATTTTACAAAGATAACTTAAGTGGTTTTGTATGCAAAATATCATAAATAAGTTTTACATGCAAAATATCACGAATAATTGTTTTTGAATTTTATAATTATATTCAAAATTATAGGTGATTGTATTTATTACCAAATTATTTATTAAAAATAAAAATTAAAAATTTGAAACGAGTTGAAATTCATATATATATATATATATATATATATATATATATATATATATATATATATATATATATATATATATATTGTTTGCTAGTTTATTCGTGATCTGTGGGATTAGTATGTCGCTGAGAAACCACGACTCAGGGGCATCTAAGCCATCAAAATCATCTGGGGATTGCACCTGTCCTGAGCCACACCAACCCTTAACATGGCTGGATTTTTTGTCCCTGCAGGTTTCGAACCGATGACTTTAACATCACAGAGTGCCTTAACAACACACTCCGTCACCGACTATCCTACACCTAGGAGACCAAATTCATTTATATATTCACTTTGACTTTTAATGTAAAAAAAGAGTTATATAACTTTAAATGGTTGCTTATAAATTAAAAAATGATCAATGATTGGATCTTCTCTTACTTATGGAAGTAGGCATTTTTAATTGAAATAAAAGTCATAAAACAATGAGTATATGTAATATACAAGCACTTTACATTTTTTTTAGATTACCTAAAATATTATAATAAAATTGCCTGAAAGAAAAGTAAATGAAAAAGGTTTATATTTTATCTCTATTTACTTTGAAGAAAGGGTAAGCCTCAATCATATGAATACTTGCCCAAGAGCTTGAGGATAGTTAGTTAAGATGGACTTTTTAAAACTCTATGCGAAGAAAGTTAATATAGACAAATAACATTATGAATTTACCTTGATAGCATAACTAAGGTAAGACTAAAGATTTTCAATACTTTTCTTTTGTTATACAAAGTGAGTCACTCAATATAACAATAATAAGATCTTTCTTTTAAGCCAGACAAATAAGTATAATGCCAAAAATAATAACTTATGCAAATAGAAATGAGTAAAAACATGATTAGTATACTCATAGTCTTCAGAACAATGTCCCTCTATACTTGGGCCAGCAAAGAAACAATGTAAAATAGTAAATACAATTTCCAACCATAAAAAAGTAACCAATTTGGTTTTTGAATATTCATTTTAATTATTGTAGGTAGCTATAAACTACTTTCCTTTCTACGAAAACATAGTGACAATTCGATTTGGTAATTGGAAGAATAAGGAAAGAGAGAAATATAGATGTCGTCGTTTTCCTAGTCATCATATACCATCGTTGAGTACTAAAAACCTAATACATATCAAGTAGACACAATAATTGAAGAGACAATAGGGTGTCTACGAATCCAAACATCTATACCTCACCATATAGTTCCTACATCAAATCTTTGGGGCATATATAGTCCCAACAATGTTTAAATGTTTACTACTAGGACCTCCCTAGTGGTGTGGATGTCATAGTAGAAGGTTACATTCACAATGAAAAAGAGGAGTAAAGATAAAATGATGACATTAGACTCCCTTGTAGATCTAGACCCCTAATATCAATAATCTCATAGGATGGAATCACCACCTAAACTTGGTAGGAGAAAGAGGCACATTGAATCCTTTATGTATCAAGGAAACACTACTTAATTTATTAACTAGAATTCACAAAAGGACAAGGGTATAACTGAGACCCTACATAAAGAGAGTAATAGAGGTGCTATATACATGGAGCGAGCCTAGGAATTGGCAAAAAAATATGTTGAGAAACACTAAGGAAATTAAAGATTTAGTAGCCCATAGAGCATTGTAAGTGAAGGGGGAGATGTAAGGATTGAGATCCTGACGATTCTTTGATTTTTTTCACCAATTGACCCACATACAACTCTTGGAAGGACATCTATACTTCAAGCAACTATTATAAAGGAGTGGACAGTTAAATATTTGTTTGTTTCCAAGTAATCTACAGAGATATGAGTCAATCGCCAATTACATGGTTAAAAAATGGATTCTTTGTTAAATTGGTTTAAAGGGTTCATCCACATGAACATGAGTTCGTACTATGATTGATTCCAATCTTGGTATGAAACCTACGAAGTAGTTTTGCAATCCATCTCCCATCAATTACAACTCATTCAATGCAATATCCATATATAAAACTCCAACGAATAACGTTTTATACTATAATCGATAAGTGCAATATGACTTAGAGTTGTGACAATCTCATATGCCAACTGGCCTTGGGAATTAGGACATAACTCCTAAGTTATAATGAAATGCACCAAAATAACATTTTAATTCATTTAATGAAAGAACAAACCACCTTGAAGTAAGGAATTGATGAAATCAAGAGAATTACTTATGTGTCAAATATAAAGTCATACAAAGTCATCCTTATGATGTCAATGACCAATGCCACCAAAAACCTCATTCCCAGTCTACAAGAAAAACCACAATGAAGAAGGTGGGAGCATATAGATCTATGGGTTATGGCACCCACCTAAACCAATCTCCTCAGGTTGATATCTAACCCATTTGACCCCTTTTTGACTAATTAGTTCATAGAAAATTTAAAAAATTATAATGATTGATGAACTATGTGAATCCCTTTTTGACTAATTAATTCATAGACAATTTAAAAGATTATAATGATGAATAAACTATGTGAGTTGAATACAACTCATGTAGAATAACTAGTAAAATAAATTTGTTTTTGTACCTAGGGAATAGTGACTTAGGTCAACAAAACACCTTAATCCTTTTTTATTTATTACATTTTAATTAATTTAGCTTAATTGTCAATGTTGATATTAATTATGTTTGCATTGAGAGGAGGGAGATGCAATTTGCAACTCTAGTGGAAGATATGTAATATAAAATACATGTAATGTTAATAAATTAAATGGAAAAAATGATATGTAACATTTAATGTGAAAGAAAGTGGAAATGTATATCTTAAAATTATTAATAAATCTTAAATAGATAATGAAAAAAATAGAAAATAAAAACATTTTGTTGATATGCATATAATATATTTATTTGAATAATTTTTTAAATATTTAAAAATATAAGACTAACCATATATCAATAATATATATATATTTTTATTTTATTTCAAAATATTACACTGGTGGTATATTGGACAAAGTTTCCACATCATTGTTAAAAGAACCTAAGATGTGGTATAGAAAATTCTCCAAATATTTTGTTATTTATTAAAAAATCCATATTGTCCACATGAACTTTCAAACCAGCGATTAAACTCGTGGATGCCAATGTGATGAAGACGCTGTTGGTTACGATAACGTATTGTGACCAGAGCTATGACAGGTTAGGCCGCATTGCCTTGTGGGATGGATTTGTCGCCAATTTGGCCATCTTCTTTATCCATACTTCCATCTCCATATCCGATTGAAACTTCCTGCTATATACATAAGAATCACACGTATCTGCATCTGCCCTTAGTTTTGCATACAAATTCTTATCATGTTTATTTTTATGGCCATTGTCCTATACCCACCTCCATAGTTGTTGCAGCGGCAGGCAAACAGCTGCGGAGGAATAAAATAAGGAGGAAGAAACAAGTTTCAGCAGGTGCCATCGTATATGGCAACCAAAACCAATACACACAAACCAATACACACGAAAGCCAAAACGTTTTCTTATGGAAAGACATGATCAGAGATTCTGTAAAGAATGGCTTGTGCGAGGAAGCGCTGAGGCTCTATTATCAAATGCAACGCACAGGCATAGAGCCAGACAAGCTGGTATTTGTTTCTGTAATCCATGCATGCCGCAGCCTGTTAGCTCTGCAAGCGGGCAGGGAGATTCATCGAGATATAATTGCAAGAGGATTGGAGTCGGATGCCTTTTTGGGTACAGCGCTCACTTTAATGTATGCCAAATGCGGGGATTTAGAGAGTGCACGCCAAGTATTTGACAGAATGCACAAACGAAATGTTGTGTCATGGAATGCAATCATTGCTGGTTATTCTCAGAATGGCCTACCGGATGAAGCCTTGGCATTCTTCTATGAAATGCAAGTCCAGGGCATAAAACCGAGCTCAATCACTGTGGTTAGTGTTCTGCCTGCATGTGCCGGTTTAATGGCTCTGGAACAAGGGAAGCAGATTCACGGTTATGTAATAAGGAGTGGGTTTGAATATGATGTTATTGTTGGCACTGCGCTTGTAAACATGTACGCCAAATGTGGGAGTGTTAACATTGCCTACAGATTGTTTGAAAGAATGCCTGAGCGAAATGTTGTGTCATGGAATGCAATCATTGCCGGTTATTGCCAGAATGGCCATTCCAGGGAAGCCTTGGCCTTTTTCAATGAAATGCAACTTCAGGGCATAAATCCCAACTCAATCACCATGGCTAGTGTGCTGCCTGCATGTGGCTCCACATTGGCTCTGGAACAAGGTAAACAGATCCACGGTTATGTAACAAGAAGGGGATTTGAATCTAATGTTGTTGTGGGCACTGGGCTTGTAGACATGTATGCCAAATGTGGTAATGTTAACATTGCCTGCAACTTGTTTGAAAGAATGCCTCAAAAAAATGTTGTTTCATGGACTGCAATAATTGCTGGTTATTCGCAGACTGGCTGTCCCCATGAAGCCTTGGCATTCTTTAATGAAATGCTAGTCCAGGGCATAAAACCCAACTCAATTACCATGGCTAGTGTTTTGCCTGCATGCGCTGATACATTGGCTCTGGAACAAGGTAAGCAGATCCACAGTTATGTAATAAGAAACGGATTTGAATCTAATGTTATTGTGGTCACTGGGATTGTAGACATGTATGCCAAATGTGGGCATATAGGCATGGCTCGACAAGTGTTTGACAAGATGTCGAGTCGAAATGTGGTGTCATGGAATGCTATGATTTTGGGATATGGTTTTCGTGGACATGGTGAGGATGCTCTTGCTCTTTTTTCCCAAATGCAGCAAACAGGCACAAAGGCGGATAATATCACCTTCATTGGTGTTTTGACTGCCTGCTCTCGTGCAGGGCTAGTAGATGAGGGCTGGCGACACTTTAAGAGCATGAAGTCAGATTATGGCATTGTACCTGAACCGAAGCATTATGCATGCTTGGTTGACCTCCTTGGGCTATATAGATGAAGCACATGGCATTATAAAAAATATGCCTTTTAGAAACAAATGCTGTGCTGTGGGGTGCCTAGCACGGGGTTTGCAGAATTCATTGCAATATTGAGCTTGGAGAACAAGCTGCAAATCACCTTTTTGAATTAGAATCAAACATAGCTGGATCTTTGCGCTGAGAGGTGTACACTGTAAACCATACTCCAGTTGGGGTAGGATTTTGTCTTAGAGTATGTAAAAAAGAAGGCAAATTCAACCAACATGAAATTTGTGGAAATCTGTTTTTGTATATTTCTGAACTTAACTTATTTCTTTTGTAATAACTAGCATTGCCCATCTGAAAGATGGAAACCACAAAGTGTGGAGAGGAATCACAATTTCCAAGGTGCAAATCCCAATGTTTCACATTCCAAGGGAAACATTGGGAATTGCACCTCAGGAATTGTCATTCCTCTTGGTGTTTGATTGGTTCCATCTTTAAGATAGGCAATGATGCTAGTATGCACAGTTGTTAAAAATCTTTGCTGAGGCAGGCAGGTGGGAGGATGTAGCAAAGTGGATGACAATGTGAAAGAGAGAAAAATGAAGAAGCAAACCATGATGTAGTTTTATTGAGGTATATAGAGAGGTTCATACATTCCTCGTGGGAGATGGAACCCATCCTCTATCTGAAAAAAATCATGCAATGTTGGAAAGTTTGTCTGAGAAAATGAAGGAAGCAGGATATGTGCATAACACAAATCTTGTCCTGCAAGATGTGGAGGAGGAGGTGAAGGAAAACATGCTATGCAGTCATAGTGACAAGCTGGCCATTGCTTTTGGGATTAGCAATACAAGTCCGGGTGCCCCCATCTGGATCATGAAGTACCTTTGCATGTGTAGTGACTGCCACAATGCCTCCAAGTTCATCTGCAAGATTGCTAGGCCAGAAATTCTTGTGATAGATGCAAACCGCTTCCACCACTTTAACAATGGACTGTGTTCTTGTGGAGACTACTCGTGATGCTTATTGAACTGAGTAACAAATATATGTATGCTACCAAACTAATATGTGCATACTATTCCTATATTAGGCAGAGTATAATATCTCTGTACAAAGAGAGGCATGTGTTTGATATCAGGTTGATATCATGCTAATGTTGCAGTTTGCATATATGGTTAATCCGATCAACAGTGCATTATATCCTCCTGTGGTCTGTCTTTCCTGATCTTTTAGGGCTTTTTGATATCGTTGCTACAGTGCTTTGCATTATTTTTATTGTCAAATGTCAATTACTCTCGTCTTAGGTTTAATATATCAACTTATTGGAGTAATCTTTAGCGGAATCTATGCAACATCACATCAAAGTCTGTGATGTTGAGACAACCAAAAGACATCACCTGGAAATTGTACAAGCCCTTATTTGTTAGGGTTTTCTTTTGGTTGTAAATTTTCTGGACATTGATTTGATGTTACTACTGGAGAATCACAGGTGGGTAACCAAAGCGCAAACACTATGATTAAAGATAGGGACAACAAGATTTATGTGGTAAAATTCCAAAAGGGGAAAACAAACATCCATGGAGCAATAAAAAAGTGTATTACTACTCAAGAAAATAAAGGTTACATCTAGTATAATACTCTACTCTACACCACCCAGGACAAGTGATAAAGATCATGGACCAATCAAGTGATAAGACATGGATTCACTGTTGTGAATACCAAGAATAGGAGCACTGTTGGATCGCATATGCTCAATTTAGAATGGTGGTTGTTAGATAACCTAAGTACAAGAGCACACTAAAAGCACACGACTAATGTACATTAGATCAAGTTGGTCTCAAGATGCTCCCAATGTCTAATATCCTAACAGCCCCCCTTAAGGGCAACTTGGGATAGAATGAAGGATTTACAAAATGACATAGGAGAAGGAAGGAGGCATTACGTCTATCCCTCAATGACAACTTTCTTCACACCAAACAGGGCTCGAAGATGAAGAAACTCAGTCTTTTTCTGGGGCCTTGTGAAGATGTCAACAACTTGATCTTATGTGCAGAAAAATGTCAAGTCCACAACTTGATCATGAATAAGCTATGGAATGAGGTTCATGCATATTTCCATGTGCGTTTTGTGTTGATGCTGAATTAGATGATTATAAAGCTAGATTTCACTTTCATTGTCACACCAAATAGTGGTGGTTGCCTTAGATTTCATCCCATTAACCCACAGATTGTTGTATTTTGTAAAAAGCTGCTGAAATTTGCTAAGTTTGTTGAAATATGAAAACACCTCAATTTCTACTTTCGGTGTACCTAAAACAAAGTTTACATGCAGGCATTATGGTCCTAACAAGCCAATAAATGAATGTAAATTACACCATGTTAAAAGTCCTAATTACACACCACTTACCAATTGTAGTCACAGAGTATTTTGTAAGTCAGTAGGTTAGTATTTAATAGATCACATGTTTTAATTTATAATGAGGCCACTAGTTTACTACCATACACAAAATGGGGCACAAGACATTGGAAATGGGAAGTACAACATTTTTTTGCATTTTTTTTCGCAATATGGATGCAAAACAAAAAAAGACACAAAATAACAATGCTAAAAATGAAAAATGGGCACACAATCACACCAGCATGGAATGCAATCTCGATGCAAGGAGAAAAATATGCTAACCTTTAGCATTGGATCTAAAAAATAACAAAGGAAACGAACACATGAAAGGTCACAAAATGGATTTAAGGGTAAGACCTAGGCATACAAATATCATCACAAAAGCATGAGCAATGCTAGTTTAAGACCGACCTTTCAAAACTAAACTTCAAGAAAGCTAACATGGACAAGTAAAACTAGGACTTGACCTAAGTAGAGCTCAAATAAGGCTTGTTATGACTGTGCTTGAGCATAACTAAGGTGAGACCAAGGCTTTTAAAGCTACACAGAGACACACTCAACATAACAATAATAAGGTCGGTCTTACTTTGAAGCAACACAAATTGGTATAATGACAAAAGATAAAAATGAATAAGAGCAACTTGTCTTGGCCAAGAGTGGAGTTAGTGTACCTAGGCTCTTTAGAACAATACCTCTATGAACTTCAGGCAATAATATATACAATTTCCAACCCACTTTGGTGCTTGGATATTCATTTTACGTAACGCCACTAAGATATTTTCCTTTCTACTATATAGTTTGATTTGGTAATTGGAACAATAAGGGGAGAGAGAAATCGAGATGTCAATGTTTGCCGGGTCATCATATAACACCATGGAGTACTAGAAAACCTAATAAATCTTAAGAGGACTCAACCACTGAAGATGTGGTAAAGTGTGGAACAAGCTAGAGATCAACTCCTCACCATATAGTTCTTGCTTCAAATCTTTGGGCATACATAATCAAGACAATATTTCTTATGAGAATTTCCTCAATGACGTGGGTCTCATAGTAAAAGGTCACATTCACCATGGTAGAGAGGGGCAAAGATACAATGCGAGGATTAGACTCCCTTGTAGATTCAAACCTCTAATACGAACATTCTTAGAGGGTGGATTCACCACCCAAACTTGGTAGGAGAAATAGGTGGACAAAACCCTTCATGTCTCAATGAAATACTAGTCACCTTATTAGTGAGAATTTACAAAAGAACAAGGGTGTAAGTAAGACCCTACAAAAGGAGACTAACAAAGGAGCTATATACATGGAGAGTATCTATGAATTGGTGAAAGCATATGTTAAGAAACACTAAAGAAATGAAACCTTTAGTACTCTAGATAAAACTGTAAGGGAAGGGGAAGAGGGGGAGATGTAAGGATTTAGATCATGTTTATTCTTTGTTTTTGCACCATTGACCTACGAGCAACTTTTACAAGGTCATTTATATTTCAATCAACTATTATAATAGAGTTGACAATAAGAAACTTGTTTGTAGGTAGTGTGAAGAGATTCCAAATAAAACTTCAAATATATGATGACAAAATGAATTCTTTGTTAGATTGGTTTAAGGAGTTTATCCACATAAACAAACTTTTTAGTGGGGTTCCTAGTATGATTGATCCGATCCCACTCTTAGGATGAAACCTATAAATTAGTTTTGCAATCTATCTTGCATCAACTATAACTTATTTTATACAATGTCTCATATATAGAATGCCCCAAGATAACATTTTAGTGCATTTAATGTAAAAAACTTCTAAATAAGGAATTGGCGAAGACATTTTTTGTTCATTATGACAAACCTGGAAGTACAGACCAGTGACCAATCTCTTTTATAAGAATTCAAGAGCATCTGAAGTGTAGAAATGGTCTTTAATTAAAATGTAGACCTGAGCATTTAGGCCAGATACTCAGTTCATTAATATAAATTAAACTCAGAAAGTGAACAATCTTTTTATAGTAATTCAAGATTATGTAAACGAAGAAATGGTTTTTAATTAAAACGCAAAGCCGAGCCTTAGGCAAGATACTCACTTTATTGATATCAAGTCAAACTCCTACACAAACACCTCAGAGAATCAGGAATAGTCAGAAACAACTACTTGGATAATATAAAACATGTTTTTCATTTATAGAAAAACAGCATATGTGATAGTCTAAAGTCTCTGGTACAGTTTGGGTTTAATTAGTTTGCAGGATCCAGATTGTCCACTTTCACATTTAAACGAACTCTTAAACTCGTGGATGCCAAAGTCGTGTGAAGAATGATGATATGGTAGACCGCATTGCCTTGTGGGATGGATTTGTCGACATTTACCCCATCGTCTCTATCCGTATCTCCGTCTCTGAATGAAACTTCTTTCTGTCTACATGACAATCACACACATTTGCATGTACCCTTAGTTCTGCCTACTAGATCTTACCAATTTTATTTCTATGTCCGTTATCCTATATCCACCTCCGCTGTTGTTGCAGAGACAGGTAAACAGCCGCGGAGGAATAAAGTGAAGAAGAAGAGACAAGTTTCAGCAGGTGCGATCGCATATGACAGTCAAAACCAATACCCACAAACCAATACACACGAAAGACAAAAGGTTTTCTTATGGAAAGACATGATCAGAGATTCTGTAAGGAATGGCTTGTACGAGGAAGCGCTGAGGCTGTATTATCAAATGCAACGCACAGGCATAGAGCCGGACAAGTTGGTATATATTTCTCTAATCCATGCATGTCGCGGCCTGTTGGCTCTTGAAGTGGGCCGGGAGATTCATCAAGATATCATCGCAAGGGGATTGGAGTCAGATGTTTTCTTGGGTACGGCGCTTGCGTTAATGTATGCCAAGTGCGGGAGTTTAGATAATGCACGTCAAGTATTTGACAGAATGCCCGAACGAAATGTTGTGTCATGGAATGCAATAATTGCTGGTTATTCACAGAATGGCCTTCCTCATGAAGCTTTGGCGTTCTTCTATGAAATGCAAGTTCAGGGCATAAAATCCAATCCAATTACCATGGTTAGTGTTTTGCCTGCTTGTGCCGACTTACTGGCACTGGAAAAGGGTAAGCAGATTCACGGTTATGTAATAAGGAGTGGATTTGAATCTGATGTTGTTGTGGGCAATGGACTTGCGGGCATGTATATCAAATGTGGGAATGTTAACATGGCCCACAAATTGTTTGAAAGAATGCCTCAACGAAATGTTGTGTCATGGACTGCAATCATTGCTGGTTATTCCCAGAATGGATATCCCCATGAAGCCTTGTCAGTATTCTATGAAATGCAAGTCCAAGGTGCTAAACCCAACTCAATCACCATTGTTAGTGTTCTGCCTGTGTGCGCTGATTTATTGGCTTTAGAACAGGGTAAGCAGATCCACGGTTATGTAATAAGAAGTGGATTTGTATCTGACATTGTTGTGGGCACTGGTCTTGTAGACATGTATGCCAAATGTGGTCATGTTGACACCGCCCAAAAATTGTTTGAAAGAATGCCTCGGCGGAATGTTGTGTCGTGGAATGTAGTCATTGGTGGTTATTCCCAGAATGGCCATCCCCATGAAGCCTTGACATTCTTCAATAAAATGCAAGTCCAAGGCATAAAACCCAACTCAGTCACCATGGTTAGTGTTTTGCCTGCATGTGCTGATTTATTGGCTCTGGAGCAAGGTAAGCAGATCCATGGTTATGTAATAAGAGGTGGATTTGAATCTAATGTTGTTGTGGGAACTGCCCTTGTAGACATGTATGCCAAATGTGGGAATGTCAACATTGCCCACAAATTGTTTGAAAGAATGCCTCATGGAAATGTTGTGACATGGAATGCATTCATTGCTGGTTATTCCCAGAATGGTCGCTCTCATGAAGCCTTGGCATACTTTAATGAAATGCAAGTGCAGGGTATAAAATCCAACTCAATTACCGTGCTTAGTGTTCTGCCTGCTTGTGCGAATTTATTAGCTGTTGAGCAAGGTAAGCAGATCCATGGTTATGTAATAAGAAGTGGATTTGCATCTGATGTTGTTGTGAGCAATGGGCTTGTAGACATGTATGCCAAATGTGGGCATATAGGCATTGCTCGACGAGTGTTTGAAAGAATGTCTAAACGAGATGTTGTGTCATGGACTGCAATCATTGCTGGTTATTCCCAGAATGGCCACCCCCATGAAGCCTTGGCATTCTTCTACGAAATGCAAGTCCAGGGCATAAAACCTGACTCAATAGCTATGGTTAGTGTTATGCCTGTCTGTGCTGAATTATTGGCTCTGGAACATGGTAAGCAGATCCACAGTTATGTCACAAGAAGTGGATTTGACTCTAATATTTTTGTGGGAAGTGGGCTTGTGGACATGTATGCCAAATGTGGGCATATAGGCATTGCTCGACAAGTGTTTGACAATATGTCAAGTCGAAATGTGGTTTCATGGAATGCGATGATCTTGGGATATGCAATTCATGGACATGGTGAGGATGCTCTCGCACTTTTTTCCCAGATGCAACAAACAGACATAAAGGCGGATCATATCACCTTCATTGGTGTTTTGACTGCTTGTTCTCATGCAAGGCTAGTAGATGAGGGCCGGCAATACTTTGAGTGCATGATGTTGGATTATGGCCTTGCACCTGATCTGGATCATTATGCATGCTTGGTTGACCTTCTTGGGCGTGCCGGGCATCTGGATGAAGCACATGACATTATCAAAAAGATGCCATTAGAGCCCGACGCTGTCGTGTGGGGGGCCTTGCTTGGGGCCTGCAAAATTCACTGTAATATTGAGCTTGGAGAAGAAGCAGCAAAACACCTTTTTGAGTTAGAACCAAGTGAGGCTGGATATTATGTATTGTTGTCAAATATCTATGCTGAGGCAGGCAGGTGGGAGAATGTAGCAAAGTTGAGGACACTGATGAAAGAGAGGGAAGTGAAGAAGCCACCAGGATGTAGTTTTATTGAAGTAAATAGAGAAGTTCATACATTCCTTGTGGGAGACAAAACCCACCCTCAAACTGAAAAAGTTTATGCTATGTTGGAAACCCTGTATGGGCAAATGAAGGAGGCAGGATATGTGCCTGACACAAATCTTGTGCTGCAAGATGTGGAGGAAGATGTGAAGGAAATCATGCTATGCAGTCATAGTGAGAAGCTGGCCATTTCTTTTGGGATCATCAATACAAGCCCAAGCACTCCCATCCGGATCACGAAGAATCTTCGCGTGTGCAGTGACTGCCACAATGTCACTAAGTTCATCTCCAAGATTGTTGGGCGAGAAATAATTGTGAGAGATGCAAACCGTTACCACCATTTTAATGGTGGATTGTGTTCTTGTGGAGATTACTGGTGATGCTAATTGAACCATGTAACAAATATATGTATTCTTTCAAATTACCGCGATTTCTTTCGTTGGAAAAAACATATGTATTCTTTCAAATTAATAAATACATACTATTCCTTTGTTTAGAAGAGTATGATATCTCTGAACAAAGAGAGGCATGTATTTGATATCAGGATAATATCACGCTAATGTTGCAGTTTGCATATATTGGTTAATATCAGCAACAGTGCATTATATCCCTATGTTTGGGCAGTCTTAAATTTCAGATCTTCACGGCATTGTGATGTCAATGCTACATCTCTTTGCATCATGTTATTATTGAATTCCAGTTACTCTTTTGTCTTAAGTCTGATATAACAACTTATCAAAGTCTGTCATCCTAGTCAAAGCATTTTAAATTCTATAATGTTTAGCTGAATTTATGTAACAGAACATTGGAGTTGTGATGTTTAGATAAATCTCCATAGATTAGTTCTATAGTATATGCTGGCAGAGCATTGTCATTGCCAGAAGATATCACCTTGAAATTGTACAAGCCCTTATCTGTTTGAGTTGTCTTTTTGGTTGCGCCTTTTCTCGACTATGATTTGATGCTATTCCGTCATGAAACTGATTTTGCCAAATAGCCAAATTGATTGGAGTCTCTTTGATAGTTTGCTATTAGTTAAAATCTCGAGTACTAGGAACTTTTTCGCAATGATAGGTTTATGTAGCCTGTTAGCACAAACATCTGCAATGACAAAAGTAGCTCAAAGGCACTATGAACTCTAGATCTGGAAAGTGGTGCTATAGCGAAATTGAGCTCACAGTAGGCCGGCTAAGTCCTTTGTTTGCACAGGAAGCGTCAAACGCAACATTCAGAGAAGTCCATTTTGGGCTTGAAATCCAAGCAAGCAGATTGGTTCTATTTTCAACGGTGGAGATCCCATGTGTAGTTTAGATTAGCGGCTCTCGCACAGTCGAAATTTAAAAGTCGCGCAAGGATTAACGACTAGATAGAAGTCTTGAAGAGCCGAAGTCCCGAAGTGACGAGAGGCTGCCACGCCCACTGAAAGAAAGTTACTTTGGGAGATTTCCATCCAAACGTCTCGAAGTCCCGAATTAAATCTGAGCCATTGAAGGCTGAGGACACGCATCAACAGATCTCACACTTCGGAAATTCGACACTTCGGAGGATTTGCACGACCAAGCAGAAGAAAGCTCTCGAAGCCCGAACTCCCGAAGTGAATCTCGACCGTCCAAAACAAGAGGACACGTGGAGGCAAACCTCTCACTTCGAAGATATGACGCTTCAGAGGATTGTAAGAGCTATGCATTGAAAAGGCCCGAAGTAATTGTGGACCGTTGATCTCAAATCAACAAGGACCGTTGATCTTTGTAGCAGGTAAGAAAGGAATATCGATCGGAGTGACGAAGTACCAAAGACACTTAGCACTCATCCGTCAGGACTAGTGGCGTTCATCTGTGGAGACAAGTGGATTTCATCTGGTCCTAACAAGTGGCACTCATTTCAGGTCATTTGGTTGCGTCATCTGCCCATATCCATGTGACACTTGTCACCCTTCTTTCCATGACACGTCAACACAGTGACGTCAAGCCACCACATCAGATTCAGGAGATCATCCTCCAGGAGGTATTCCTGCTCAACATTCAAAGCTCTCAAACGCCAAAGTTGGCTCCATCTCTAAGCATGGTTTAAAAGGATTCTGGAGTTAGTAGGTGGATAAATTTTAGCAGGGTTTCCTAGAGCACGGATTTGCATCAGATTGACAACCACACTTCATTGCGGGGACAGAACATGCCCGCACGTTAAAATTCTAGAGCGGTCCTACAATCCGAAACCATGGTATGGCGAAAGGGCTACGTGGCGGAAGGTGGTGAATTGTGGGCTCAAAAGCAGTGTGGATCCAAACCGCCTTCGACGGCCCCGCATTCACATGCTTATAAAACGACAAATCCGAGAGCAACATGTGGCCGCCTCCTAGGCATTAAGCCTCATTGCGATCCCGAGAAAAAAAAAGTAGTTAATGAAAAAAGAGTGGTGGTTGAAACCTCAACTCACTCCATAAATAGAAGGCATGGAGGGTCTGGCTGTGGAGACAGAACTGTCAGCCCAAGGTACCCCTATGGACGTTTTTTCCTGCAGGCCCATGCTGATCTGAGCTCGTGTCTGACAAAAGGATATATGCACAGTTTGATAGAAGCCTGTGCAGACGTAAAGCCTTGAATGGGATGGCTAGATCACACTCCTGGCAGTGGTGCACTGATCTGATTATAAATAGATCAGTTCAAGATTTTGTTATGGTCATCAACTGGTTGAGCAGAGCTCCCTATTTTGTAATATTTTGATAACAGAGTTGTTCTCTAGTTTTGTATGAGATCTGAGACTTTCACATTAATAGAAGTCAACTTCTTTCATCATCTTGTTTAATATGTGCTGAAACACTCGGGCATGGAGGATCCAGATGAGGGTTGTAGTCATATTGTAATGTAGGTTTCATTATAGTACTGTTGTGACCTGTTTCAGTATTCTCTTTGTTATCTTGTTTCTTCTTATGCTGAAATGCTCGTGCATGGAGGATCCAGACGAGTTTTTGTAGTCACATGTAATGGAGGTTTGATTATTATGTTGTTGTGATATATTTCAGTGTCTAAAACTTAAGTTCAAGAGTGCTATTGTGCCTGAGTTTTTCTTCACCAAGCTGCTTGAAGGCCGAATGCCCATGGAAGACTTGTCCACCTTTCTCACTAAGTCTTCCCTCTGCTCACCTTTAACCTTAAACCACTGAGTGAAGTTAATGAGGATCTCATTTCCCTATGCACTGCTTGTCCAGTTTTTGTGTTAAAACATTCTTGTACTAAGTTTTGTCCATTTGACCTCCATTCATAAACCTACCTCCACAAACATTTTGATGGGTATTGGGCTTATCCTCTTGCGGTCTAAGGGTGACTCTCAGTGCTAACATTAATGGCGTCGTTGTCGGGGATGGAAGTGAAGATATCTTCCCTGGGAGAATGACATAGATCAAGCTCTTGATGGTAGACAAGAGAGGGACACAGAAATTGACTGTAATTATCTACCCGACCACTCCACAATCAAAGACTCCACTAGGGAGGATCATGTTGACAAAAAGATGACCATATGAAAGGGGATGACCAGGTATCAACTTATGAGCTTTTTCCATGAACTCTTGTGTTTCTTTATCAACACATTTCTCTCTTTCCCTTTACATATCAAGAGAATTATCCTCTGCTTTGTTTATTTGGATGATCATCAACCTTCCTTTATATATCCATCCTTGGAAGAAGAAGACATGCCTTCTGCCTGTGTTGTAGATGTTGATCTTGTATCTTGACCTCAGCCTATTCATAAGGATGAGCTTTGTATTGAAATCCCTCTTGAATTTGATCACCCTTGTAACCTTGAGGAGGTTGAAACTGATTCAAAGCCTTCTCTTATCTCATTACCTTCTGTTGTTACTATTGAACCTTCCCATCAACTTGTTAAACCTCATATCCAACCCACTAGTTTTCAAACTAGAATCAGAGACAAGATGTTTAAACCTTTAAGGCTACCATATCACCCTCATCCTTATCCTCTTGATTTCCTTGAGTATCTTCCTTGGTTCTCTGGAGAAGATCACGTTACAACTGAGAGGCATTTGAAGGCCTTTGAGAACTTTTTTGATTAGTTTGAGATAGTTCATGATGATATTACAATGAGGTTGTTCTCCAGAACTTTGTTTGGAGATGCTACTGTGTGGTTTGAAGGTTTGAAAGCCGATTCCATTGGTTCTTGGATCGAGCTACACAATGCATTTTTAAAGTGTTGGGGCGAGAACAAGTCCCTTGATCAATACTTGGTTGATTTTAATGCTTTGAAGAAAGGGGAAGCAAAAGCCTTGGTTGTCTTCAACAGGAGGTTTTATAGTGTTTATCATAGTATGCCAGTGGAAATCCGACCTTCCGAGACTGCTGCCATGGTGTACTATGTAATGGTTCAACATTCAGAGCTTGTTCTTCTCTTGAGAGAAATGAAATCTTCATCCTTAAAATCCTTATTTGAAGACGCTGAAGAGGTCGAGGAGAACATTCGTGCTAGCAAGAAGATTTGAGATCGAGTATATTTTGAAAATATGCATGCACAAGATGAGCAACAAGAGGACTGCCAATGTATTCCAGATGAACATAAAAAAGACAATGAGTATGAATCAGATCTGGAGTAGCATCAAGGTTGCAAGTATGTTTTACACTTGGAACCAAATTCTTCATTATGCTCAGATTTTCCTATAGACAGGGATGCATGTCATGTTTATGATCAGTTTTCAAAATATTTTGAGCATGAAGTAACAGATGATTGCATAGATAATCATATGTTCCTGATTGAGCATTATCAATATGATTTAAATTCTGTTGTGAAATTATCTCGTGATCATTTTTTTAAAGAAGAAGATGTCTCTCCTGATGACCAAGATCTGCTTATAAAAGAGCAAGGAGGTTATCGGTTTTCAAGAAAAGAGGCATTCATGGAGGAGCAGTTTTTTCCTGAGGATCAACATGTTTCTGATCTTGGTTTCAAAGATTCATTTG
Source organism: Picea engelmannii (assembly GCA_009831015.1). Taxonomy (NCBI): domain Eukaryota; kingdom Viridiplantae; phylum Streptophyta; class Pinopsida; order Pinales; family Pinaceae; genus Picea; species Picea engelmannii. The sequence goes on along the minus strand of ML781686.1, from coordinate 460,632 downwards.
CAGCCTTGGAGTCAAGTTTTTCAGATTTTCTGAAAGTTTCAGATTTCATTCCACCAACATTCACGGGTGAGTATGGTTTTCTGAAGGATTCTCTATCACTATTAGTATATTTTTGTTTTTATCTATTGAGCAATGATAGAGACAAGATCATCCCAGTCTTGAAGTTATTTGAATGGCTACTATGGAAATCTGCTTTTACTTGACCAAATTGCATAATTGGTTAGAGGTAGGGTAGTGTAGGAAATAAGCTCACTTCCCGATCATTTGCTTTGCTTCAAGTTTGCAACAGGTAATAAGCTCGCTTCCCAAGCCTTGCTTTCCTTAGTTTATAACGTGTCTTTCAGTGTTCTTGAATAAGTGGAAATTGTTAGCAGTGTTTGGAGGTTGGCTACACAGATGACTCCATAGCCCAACGGATAAGGTGACTGGAACTGCTAAAGTTCTTGGAAGCCTCACAGGGAGGCCCCCATGTCAGTTGGAGCTTGATGTTAGCACAAACATTTGCAATGACAAAAGTAGCTCAAAGGCGCTATGAACTCTAGATTTGGAAAGTGGCGCTAGCGAAATTGAGCTCATAGTAGGTCGACCAAGTCCTTTGTTTGCACAAGAAGCGTCAAACGCAACATTCAGAGTAGTCCATTTCGAGCTTGAAATCCAAACAAGCAGACTGGTTTGATTTTCAATGGTGGAGATCCCATGTGTAGTTCATATTAGCAGCTCTTGAACAGTCGGAATCTAAAAGTCGTGCAATGATTAACGACTTGACAGAAGTCCCGAAGAGCCGAAGTCCCGTAGTCCCAAAGTGACGAGAGGTTGCCACATCAACCAGAAGAAAGTTACTTTGGGATATTTCCATCCAAACGTCCCGAAGTCCCAAAGCAAATCTGGGCCATTGAAGGCTGAGGACATGCATCGATAGATCTCACAATTCGGAAATTTGGCACTTCGGAGGATTTGCGCGAGCAAGCAGAAGAAAGCTCCCGAAAAACGAACTCCCGAAGTGAATCTCGGTCGTCCAAAACAAGAGGACACGTGGAGGCAGATCTCTCACTTCGGAGATACGGCCTTCGAAGGATTGTAAGAGCTATGCATTGAAAATGCCCGAACTCCCGAAGTAATTGTGGACCGTTGATCTCAAATCAATGAGGACCGTTGATCTTTGTAGTAGGTAAGAAAGGAATATCGACCGGAGCGTAGAAGTACAAAAGACACTTGGCACTCATCCATCGGGACTAATGGTGCTCATCCGTGGAGATAAGTGCTTCCATCTGGCCCTGACATATGGCACTCATCCGTCAGGACTAATGGTGCTCATCCGTGGAGATAAGTGGCTTCCATCTGGCCCTGACATATGGCACTCATTTCAGGTCATTTGGTTGCGTCATCTGCCCATATCCATGTGACACTTTTCACCCTTCTTTCCATGACACGTTAACACAGTGACGTCAATCCACCACATTAGATTCAGGAGGTCATCCTCCGGGAGGTATTCCTGCTTAGCATTCAAAGCTTTCAAACGCCAAAGTTGGCTCCATCTCTAAGCATGATTTAAAAGGATTCTGGAGTTAGCAGGCGGATAGATTTTAGCGGGGGCACTAAAATAGCGGGGTTTCCAAGATCACAGATTTGCATTAGATCGATGACCACACTTCATTGCGGGGACGGAACATGCCTGAATGTTAAAATTCTAGAGCGGTCTCGCAATCGAAACCATGGCATGGCGAAAGGGATACATGGTGGAAGGTGGTGAATTGCGGGCTCAAAATTGGTGTGGATCAAAACCACCTTCGACGACCCCGCATTCACGTTCTTATAAAATGAGAAATCCGAGAGCAACATGTGGCCGCCCCCTAGGCATTAAGCCTCCTTACGATCCCGAGAAAAAAAAAACAGTTAATGAAAAATGAGTGGTGGTTGAAACCTTGACTTACTCCATAAATAGAATGCATGGAGGGTCTGGTCGTGGAGATAGAACTGTCAGCACGAGGTACCCCTATGGATGGTTTTTCCTGCAGGCCCATGTTGATCCGAGCTCGCGTTTGACAGAAGGATACACATAGTCTCACAGAAGGTTGCACAGACGTAAAGCCTTCAATGGGATGGCCATATCACACTCTTGGTAGTTGTGCACTGATCTGATTATAAATAGATCAGTTCAAGATTTTGTTATGGTCATCAACAGTTTAACAGAGATCCCTATTTTGTAATATTTTGATAACATAATTGTTCTCTAGTTTTGTATGAGAACTGAGACTTTCGCATTAATAGAAGTCAACTTCTTTCGTCATCTTGTTTAATATGTGCTGAAACACTCGGGCATGGAGGATCCAGATGAGGGTTGTAGTTGTATTGTAATGTAGGTTTGATTATAGTACTATTGTGACATGTTTTAGTATTGTCTTTGTTATCTTGTTTCTTCTTATGTTGAAATGCTCGTGCATGGAGTATCCAGACGAGTTGTTGTAGTCGCATAGTAATGGAGGTTTGATTATTATGTTGTTGTGATATATTTTAGTGTCTGAAACTTAAGTTCAAGAGTGCTCTTGTGCCTGAGTTTTTCTTCACCAAGTTGCTTGAAGGCCAGATGCCCATGGTAGACTTGTCCACCTTTCTCACTAAGTCTTCCCTCTGCTCACCGTTAACCTTAAACCACTGACTGAAGTTAACGAGGACCTCATTTCCCTATGCATTGCTTATCCAGTTTCTGTGTTAAAACATTCTTGTACCGAGTTTTGTCCATTTGACCTCCACTCATAAACCTACCTCCACAAACATTTTGATGGGTACTGGGCTTTTCCTCTTGCAGTCTGAGGGTGACTCTGAGTGCTAACATAACCTATGCATGTTTTGAAAGAATCGTGTCAGTGTTTTCATCACCATAGTAGCAACAAAAGGGTTTATGCTAAGAACCATTCACCCTTGATCCAAGTACTTCTAGTTTACATTTGAATTTCCTTCTCTACTGCTTTCAACAATTTCTAATTTTGATATGAATCCAAGTTATAACTTTGCATGTCAAGAAGCAACTGAAACACCAAGTTCAATATTCTTGGCGTCTGCATCTTATAAGAGAAGATGCAACAAAACCATTTTTCATCAATCATTCTAGAATGTTTTGGGCTATTCATTGGTTGTGATCTCCTTCCTTTGCTTCTTTTACTCGAGCACTATGCTTATAAATCATATCAACATTATCTGCAAGCTTGGGGGAGAATGCCATTTGGAAACAAAGATTATATATACATGGCTCCTTTTTGACAAGTGGCACTTATGTAGCCACCTTCACATCACTTAGGAACTTAGGATATAATAACATGAAAAAAGACATAGTAGTTAGGAATAAATATTATATTCCGTGGCTTAGCCCTTTTTACTTATCCCCTTAGCCCCATTTCCCTCTTGTGGAGTCCTAGCCCCCCATATTTTTCTATGTGACTTGGTCTGCAATGGTGATGTATTTCATTAATGTATATGAGTGTGATTACAATGTATAATGATAGGTTCACTTACCTTTCAACATACATGCTCTCTAGCCTAATATCACATAGACACTTTGACCCAAAACATACTTATAGAGGCACTCCGACCCAAAACCATACTAGCTCACTAACTTATAAAAACATATGCACATATACAATATACACATTTACAACTTGGGGGTTATTGCATTTCCCTCCCCCTTATTTATGCACTTTATGAGTTAGTGCATTATATACAAACGTACAATATTTTTTTTCAAAAAGTTGGGGGTATTCCTCCTGCGTGGCGTCCTCATGCTCCCACGTAACATTTTGAAGACCATAACACATCCACTGAATATTTACTAGGTCGATGGCTTGGTTCCTGATCACTTTGATCTTCCTGTCCAATATGTGCATTGACTGGACTTGAAAGTCGTCCTCATGCTCCAACTGGATCACAGTCCAATCAATTACATGGTTAGGATCAGACACACACTTTTTAAGTAAAGACACACGAAACACATTATGGATGCACATGATGCAGACAATGCAAACATATATGCAACATAACCAATCCTCTCCAGGATTTAAATTGCTCCACAATATCTTGTTTCTAATTTTGGGCAGCTTTCCAATTTCAATGAACTCTTTCTATCTTTCACTTTCAACTAAACATGCTCACCCACTTTGAATTCTCTATGTGTTTTTCCTTAGTCCACATAAATTTTTTTCCTGTCTTATGCAACCTTTAAGTTTTTCTTTATTTTCACCATCTTCTCTTCCTTTTCCTTGAGCAACCCTAGCCCAATGATGGCTCTATTAGTTGGGTTGTCCCAACTCACTAGCGTGTTACACCCCCTTTCATATAAGGCTTCAAATGGGCTCATCTTCAAAGATGCATGATACCCATTATTATAAGAAAATTCAACTAGACGAAGGTAGTCTTCCCACTTGGAAGGTTTGTCCATTACATACATCTTCAACATATTTTCAATCACTTGATTGATCCTCTCTATTTTCCGATCTAACTATGGGTGATACCATATACTAAAATTTAAATTTGTCCCAAATCCCTCAAATAATTATTTCCAGAAATTTGATGTGAATTTGGGATCTCTATCACAGATAATTTCTTTAGGCACACCATGTAGGCTGACAATTTCCTTTATATAAATCTCTGCAATGTTGGTTTCCTTATGTGTTACTTTCACTAGAATAAAATGGATAGCTTTTGTTAATTTATCTACCACTACTATGATGGAATCATCTTGCTTCATTGTTTTGGACAACTTAGTAATAAAATCAATAGTGACAACTTCCCATTTCCAGCCAAGAATGGGCAATGAATTTTGCAATTCAGTTGGAATTTTATGCTCAACCTTTACCTTTTGACACTCTAAAGATATGACTATATAATCAACTACATCTTTCTTCATGCTTGGCCAAAAATATTGGCTTCTTACAAATACAATTGTTTTCTGATATCCTAGGTGCCTTGCATAAGGTACATTGTGCATATATTTTAGCACTACATAACTTGGCTCTTGATATTTAGGAAGATATACCTTGCCCTTGTACATGAGGGGTCTGTCCTCTTTCATTTCATAATCCTTAAATTTCTGCTGCAATTTATCTCACTACAATGATTCTTTTGTTTGCAAATAGTGTTGATCTGAATTTGCAATTCCCAAACTTCTATATTGTAAATCAGAGTACATACTTATGGTTGTATCATGCATCTCATGCACTTTCTTGTTGACTGCATCAACCACTTTATTTTTATTTATTTTTATATGCTTTATATTGAAGTCATACTTATTAAGGAATTCTAACCATCTAATTTGTCTAGCATTAAATGTTGGTTGTCCAAACAAATATTTCAAATCACTATGGTTTGTACTTAGATCAAACCTTTTACCCATGAGATAATGTCTCCAAATATTTAAGCATGGACTATCGTTGTCAACTTTAAGTCATGTGTGGCATAGTTCCTCTCATGCTCTTTCAATTTCCTAGACCGATCCACAATTCTATATGCAAAGTTGAAAATGCAACAACATAATATAATGACAGGCAAGAATAAAATGTTGCACAATACAAAATATGCAGAGAATGAAAGAGAAACCAATGGAAGTAATAAGTAAATGAACATTCATTGTATTTCAGCAAGAAGACACAATTTTTATCAAAATGGGTGATTTTTGTTTACAACAACAACAAGAGACTCTCTACTTTATTTCTGACTGACAAACGTTGTTTTCACTTTTTATTTAGTTAACTGCCTGACGAAAAAGCATGCTAATTATTTATTAGGAACTTCCTTGCTCAACTGGACTAGCGAGGGAAGTTTACAATAGAAACAACTATGCGAAGGGGGATGGGTGCCCTCTTTGGTAGCCCAATTCCTCCTTGTTTAGATCCGTAAGCGTCCCCGCTTCTAACAACAAATGAAGAAATTCACATTGCATTCTCTCCAATGATTTCTCGAACTGTGTCAGGATCATATCTGAGTGGGCGCAACTGATGATGTTTTCCTATGAATTAGTGTTTATCTCGCAAGAGCCACACATGAGCTTCTAGGTGAAAGAACAATGTTGTGTGAATTTTATGAGGCCTTTGTTTTGCACGATTTGGTGTAGCTGGTAAGGCAACAACTACCTGAATATTGAACTGAGCAAAAGTGTGGGTAGAACGTTGAGTTGAGTGTTGTTCTTGTTGTTGATGTGCAAACCATGTGCAAACCCTGAGAGAGCAAAAGTAAGGGGCATATTCACCATATATTTATCCACTCAATATTAATCAGCCAAAGATGCATTATCTACCTCAACACTTCTTTTAAATACAAGCTCCTTGGAAGAACAACGGGTATGTCCAATACCCCATGTCTTATTAACTTCTCCAACTAAGAAGGGATGCCTATGTAGATGATTTTTCCCCGCTATACTACATTTGTAAGAACTCCATTTTCCTGAAGCTTTCTTAATAATTTGTTTGGCCAAAGAGGATCTGTCAGACAAAGTGTTATAATATGTTGGCACTTGGGTTGGAGTACATAACCTATTGGCAAAGACTATTGGAACATAAATCGACTTTTCCATGAGAAATGTCGGAGATGCACAAGGCAAAGATGAAGGTGGAGTAGGGCATGAATTCAAAATTTGGTCAGGTTGACATTCTATCACATCAACCTCTTCGGGAGTGATATGGTATGAAGGGGCATTGAGAAAAGAGGCTTTCGAAAGGAGATCAATGGTGTGTTCAATAGACCAAGATGAGGCCAGTCTCGTGGGTTGGGGGAAGGCATTGGCAACTTCTGGGAGTGGGGGATCCATGTCTTGTGGTGTTGGGTTGGTCAGATGGTCTGGTTTAATGGAGCGAACCAAACACAAGGAAACATATTTGTTCAGAGTTACTTGCTTAATGGCTGCTTGTCCGGTCAAAGGTTGTGTGGAGTGAGAAATAGAGGAGGTAAGTACATAGGTGTGTCCCTCATGTTGCAGGTGGTATTTATGGAGTTTATCATGATAAACAATGTTTCGGTCCTGTTGGTAGGGGAGTCCAAGTAACAAGTCAACATAATCTAAGGGAGAAACATCACACACCACAATATCCCATAAAGGGCCAATAAAAAAGGTCACCATGAAACACTGGGAGACAGTGAGGCATGGGCCTTCCTTTTGTACCCATCTGAGCTGATATGGTTCGGGGTGTGGAGTATATGGGAGTTGTAGGCATTGGACCAAGTCCTAGGTGATGAGGTTCTTTTGGCTTCCATTGTCTAGGATGAGAGTATCCAATTCATACCTAATTTGACAATTGTGGGTAAACAAGCGCACATAAGAGATGTTGTGGTCACTGGTAGTTATCAAAATTAGAGATGGGTCAACTTTTGTAGGATTTTCAAGAGAAACGAATTCAAGATGGTCAAGGTAATCAGATTGAGTGACCTCTGAAAAAAGAGTTTTGTTGGGGTGAAGGTTCTAAAGTGCTCGACAATTGGTAGAAGCATGCGAGTTGGTCTTGTGGAAGCTACACCAGGGCATCGTTCTAGGTGTGGAGGTGGTGATAGGGTTAAATTGAGAAGGGTCATATATGGGTTGGGGTGAGCGGATTTAAGGAGCCACTTTACACTCGATGACCAAGGCCCGAAGAAAGGCCTTGTCCAAGGAAGAACTCTCAAACAAATCAACTTCATGATGGAGATGTATTAATAAACTATAATTGATTTTGATAACTAATACCGAGTTGTAGACCGGTGGTCTGAAGCTTCATGTCTTCTGTCATCTTAGGACATGTACGAAAGTATGTGGAAAGACTGTGAAGCCAAAAGTCGACATTCGCTCCATTCATTTGTCCCACAAACTTTGGTAATTGGAAGTGTGTATCAAGTTGCATGGGTGTTGGAGCTTTGCATTGTTACAGATGGAGTAGCTCTTGGAGAGCCATCATTAAATCATGAATTAGAGTTGTGTTAGTGGAAGCAGAATCCTTTGTAGACGACTCTCTTCGTGGCGGCATAATTTTCATTCACCACAGATGTCGATCTGTTACTAGATGTTGTGCTGAGAATCGCTAAACTCCTGAGTGTATTGAGAAGGCACCCGGTACCCTAAAGAGGGTGTGTGGAGAATGGTGAATGATGAACGTGTTGGAATCCCTGAGGAGGGCGTACTGGAAGTCCTGAGAAGGATGTTTGGCTCTGGAAAAAAAATTGTTGGATGGCCTTCCTTCCAAATTTCGTGGCTGAGCAGACACTAGCTTAGATCCAGGCTCTGATACTAATTGATCTGCAATTCTATATGCAAAGTTGAAAATGCAACAACATAATATACTGGCACATAAGAATAAAATGATTCACAATACAAAATATGTAGAGAATGAAAGAAAGAAACCAATGGAAGTAAGAAGTAAATGACCATTCATTTATTTAAGCAAGAAGACACCATTTTTATCAAAATGGGTGATTTTTGTTTACAACAACAACAAGAGACTTGCTACTTATTTCTGACTGACAAGCATTGTTTTCACTTTTTATTTAGTTAACTTCCTGATGAAAAAATCATGCTAATTATTATTAGGCATTGCCTTGCTCAGCTAGAATGGCGAAGGAAGTTTACAATAGAAATAATTATGTGAAGGGGGATGGGCACCCTCTTTGGTGGCCCATAGATTCATAACATACCACATGCCCATTTTGTGTAAGGACTCCACCAAACCCTTCTTTGCATGCATCAATTCATACAATGAAATCCTCATCTGGATCAACAATCTTCAATATTGGTGCATTTATCAATAAAACCTTTAAGTGTTGAAAGTTGTTTTCACATTTAGAGTTCCACTCGAATTTCACACCCTTCTTTTGCAAAGAAGTGATTGGGTGTGCAATCTTTGAAAAGCCTTCAATACACCTTCTCTAATAACTTGTAGGTCCTATGAATTATCTGACCTTGGAAATGTTCCTTGGTGTTGGCAACTCATTGATTGTCTTAATATTTTCTAGGTCCACTATTATGCCCTTCTTTTGAAACAATATGGATCAAATAATGGATGTACCTCTGATAAATTGATCACTTGCTCAGTTTCACATACAATTGATTCTCCCTTAACACTTGTAGCACCATCCTTAAGAATTGTGCATGTTCTTCTTCGAATTTAGAATAAATGAGAATATCATCAAAGAAAACAATCACAAATTTGTTCAGATACTCTTTGAACACTCCATTCAATAGACACATGAAGACAACTAGTGCATTTGACAACCCAAATGGCACCACTACAAACTCATAATGACCATACCTTCTTTTGAATGCTATCTTGCTAATATCTTTTTCTTTGATTCTCACCTAATGTTAGCTTGACCTAAGGTCAATATTGAAAAATAGCTTTGCATATTTGCATCTTTTAGCTGATTAAAAAGAGCATATATCCTTGGAAAATGATACGTTTTCTTTATGGTAACCTTATTCAACTATCTGAAATCAATGCACAACTTTAAGGTGTCATCCTTCATTTTCACAAAGAGCATTGGGGCACCCCAATGTGACACATTTGGACATATGTACCCCCTTTTCAAAAGTTCTTCAAACTGCATCTATAATTCTTTAGCTCCGGTGTGGTCATTTTATAGGGAGTCTTGGACACTAGGGTAGCTCCATGCACCAAATCAATGTCTCTCTTTTGTGGAAACCCTGATATCTACCCAAATACATTCTCATATTCTTTCAAAATTGGATGGTATTCAACATTTGACACTTTATCTTTGGCTACCTATTTTATATGAGATGCATAAATTTAGCACCTTTTTCTAAAACTCCTCTTCAATCACATGGATAAAATTTCTCTTATGGATATAGGTCTTGGAATCCCTTGAACTTTCCTTTTCTGTCCTTCTTCATCAAAACAAGTGAATGCATTTTTATAGTAATTTAGGACAACATGATGCTTGTCCAACCAATCCATATCAATTAAGTTGTCATATGAACCCAAAGGTATGATCTACCTATGTGTTGATTCCATTCATATTCACTAGACAACCCTTAACGAGCTCATTAATCCCGCTCTTGGATCCAACAACCAACTAGACCAACCAAGATTTCACATGCTTGCTTCTTTGTAAATGAAATCTCTCAACAAGATTGGGATCTATGTAGCTATGACTAGCTCCATGATCCATTAATATAGTTATGGGTTGGTTATTGATCTTACCTTCCACCTCAATCATGTGAGATTGATGGTTTTCTTTCCTATTGTTCAAGGATACATAAATCCTTGGCATGCTCTTGTTCATGTCTTCCACTATATAAGTCTCCTTGATGTTGTGAATAGTCCTCATCCTTTCTCCTTTGTGACGACAATCCTTATAGATGTGATCTCCTTCACATCTCCAACATTTTATGAGTTGTTGTCTTGGCCCTTTCCCCAAAGACTCTGTCATTCTGGGCTCATTTGTATTGAATGTCCTTGAGAACTATTTATGAAAAATGATGGCTTATATCCTTTCTTTCTTTGTTACATCGTTCCTTTCTTCTTATCATCCCAAGCCTTTTGGAAAGATGACCGTCCTTTCTTCTGCTCATACAAATACTTAGTTTTTCTTATAGATTCTTCTAGGGTCTTGGGCTCATCAAAATGAATTTTACCACTGTAGAAGGAAGGTAACCCACTCGAAAATATTTGGATTTTAACATTTTCATCCTTGATGAAACCAACATAACTCAACAATTCTAGAAACTTATTTTCATACTCCTCCATTGTCATGCTTCTAAGCTTGAGTTCAAAGAACTCTTGCATCTTTTTTCCATAATAATGCTTTGGCAAGTATTTCTTTTGAAAATAATTTTTAAACTGCCTCCATGAGATCCTCTTCTCATTATGTGCTTAACTTGCTTGAGTTGGTCCCACCACATTGAAGTTTTCATTTGAAGGTGATATATTGCAATTTTGGCCTCCAAATTTGATCAATACTTGTGCAATTGAAAATATTTCCTCATGCCCAACAACCATGCTTCAACATATTCACATTTCTTACGATTACTATCAAATGTAGGTTCCTTGAGCTTCCTGAGCTCTCCTTGTAGATCATCTACCTCAGAGCTCCTTCTCTATTGTATAATAAGAGATAATCTTGGGCTAATTTTTTATTTTGAAACTGCATGTGCCCTTCTAAATGAATGCCTTGGTGAATGGTGTTGATGTCTACTAGCACTTCTAGAGTGCCTATAACATATAACATCCTCCTTCATGGAATGAGATCTATGTTTTGTTTCTTTCCTTGAGCCCGATTCCTTGTTTATTTGCTTTTGCAGTTTGTCCAAGCTTTGCAATATTTGAGTATTGATGTGGTTTTTTTCCTCTTGGGCTCTAAGTAACCTTTCATTATCATCCTTGTGAAAATCCACCTCTTTGTGCAATATTTTCATGGTCTTTTCCAACTCCATGAAATCTGTTATGCTTCCTCTATGCCCATTTGATTGTGTCTCTGTGTTACCCATGTTGATATTCAAGTCTCTAACTTCCTCTTCATTTTTAGAATATCTCTGTGCAAATTCCATGTATCTAGTTGTTGTCTTGAACTTGTTCTATTATGCCTATATCTTTAATTATGAAAAATGTATATGAAACAAAATTTTGTTAGATAAAAATAATTTAGTAATTCTGGAAGTTATACATAATTTTCTGCTCTTTAAGGCCACTAGTTGCCTTCTTTTGATTTGTTGAGAAATTATGTTGCTCAAATATCAATTCCAGGTACATAAATGTGTTAGAATATTGTGCTCATTTAACCACAGACAATGTCACAACATTGTCACCCAACCATAGGCACAAATCCACCCCCGAGCACCTTAACTTTTGACAGAAAGAATGATTCCAGGAAGCAACACTAGACCCAAAGGATAATGAAGAGAGAGAGAGTACACATTTCCCCAAAGATAGTGCACCAAGCAGAAAGTCCCAAACCACAGACTAAGACCAATACCCAGCTGCAGTCATTGCAGTTCTACTCTTCCTCTAGACTTGCACACCACTTTCTTGAGTGTGAGTGTGTTGCCAAATGAGCTTAAGCACCTTCTATTTATACTAATATGGTCAGGTGAACATGTGTCTCTTCAAGCAGGGTCGACTTGTCCTTTTATGTATATAATACTTGAATATTACTTATTCTGTTGAGCCAACTTGTCTTCCATGGTTTTCACACATCTCTTTAGGTTTTCTCTTGCTTCCGAAATATTCTATTCTAGTCAAATGTTTATCCATGGAGGTTAATACCTCTCACAACTACCAAAACATCAATAAGATGGATTCTTCTCTTCGATATATTTCCAATGACTACTCTCTTGCTCAATACCGAGTTATGAGTTGAAAGTTATGGCTCCTTGAAATTAACAATTTTGCCTTTTTTTTGCACTTGTCACACCACTGCAATTAGTCTTAGAGGTCAACTTCTGCTACTCGTAGAAAACAATATGTCAGGAATTATATTTTTGTTTTGTTTTGAGCATATATAAAATTCCTGATGATGAACATAAAAAAACCTTCATATTTGTGATTTGAAGCTCTAAGCACTTTCTGCAACAACTTGGAAATGCCAACTTTACACTTTTTTGCACTTTTCCTAGTTAGCCAAACTGGCTATATCCCAAACTGAGAAGTTCTAGAAGAATTTCACTAATGTTGTTAGTGCTTTCTGGATATAAACTGTGTAAGGATTTTTCGAAATGTCTAGCATTTCGAGTGGACACTCCACCCATCATTAGGGACTATTATTGCTTCAAGAGTCCCCGGTGATGGGTGGAGTGTCCACTCGAAGCATTGGACATTTCAAAACTCTTTACACAATTTGTATCTAAAAATCACAAACAAGATTATAAAGAACTGTGAAAACCTGCAAAATTCACAAAGACAAAGTTATCTGGCTTGATGAATAGATAAAATTTTGAGTAAATAAAATTTTCCAGTTTTTTTCATTTGGGGTCCCTTTTCCCCCTCCGAAAATCCCAAAAATCCCCCCAAAATGGCCCATAATACTAGATTTTATCTTGTTTTGGGATCTTCACTCCACACCCTTGGGAATTTGGTGAAAATGTCAACTAGATGTTTTGATGCATGAGCCTATTATTTGTTGTCCAAATTTCACCTACAATGAGGCCTCTGTCATTGTACACCACCCCATTCTTAAAAAACCTCTAATTTGCAATTCTGGAAAATTGGTGCATAATTGACCAGTGGCCTTCAATGACACTTTTGTAGCCCTCCTCATGGTGGACATACTTGAAAATTTTCATGTCATTATTAGTTAATATGCTTATGTTATGACCAAAATAAAAATTTGGCTCCATACCGTTTTTTATAAAACATTGGACACTATCTACTGATGTGGCATCTTTCTAACATGGCCATTGATTTGGCACCTTGGGTCCACCTGGACCCTGAGGTCGTTCCATGCCATTGTCTTGGCCACCCTGGCCTTGCCTCGTCATCCTCCAGATCTTCCTTCTCTCTCTATGATTTCTCTTTCTCTGTCACCCTTCCTTCTCTTTCCTCTTTCTTATCTTTTTACTTTACCAAATTTGTGGGCCATCTGACCCCTTTTTGTCTTTTTCCACCACCTGAAATCATCCTAGTTGTGGATGAGATAGAGGGTCCCACTCTATCCCTACCTCCTCCACATGACACACCAACCTTAGTCGATTTGGTTCCTTGAAATCTGATGGCTGACCTTAATCAAGATCAATGATCTACAATCATTTCAAAACCACAAATGCCCAATGATTAACATGACAAATTACCTCCCAAATCTATGACGACTGAGATTGATTCGTTCTGACGATGGATATTGATTTTGAGATGAAAAATACAACGTCTTCATGAACATTGACATTAATAGAAATACAACATCAATATATATATATATATATATATATATATATATATATATATATATATATATATATATAAACAATCTTTTATTATAAACAAGGGCAAAGGTGGAGGGGACGGGGAAGAGAAAGTAAGGAATGGCCAAGTATGAAAAGCGGTCGGACGGGCTTCAAAATAGGGTTACAAGGGATACTCGGGAGAGGTGAGGGTCCGACGGTCAAATTGTATATCTCAGAAACTTTGAGTGTAAAATGCGTAAAACAGAAGAGGGCATGATGGGGCAATCCAACGACCAGTTTGTATATTGCGGAATTCTAGGTGTTGTTTGCAGGTCGCGGAATAATGGAAGCGCAATCTTGAGCCCGCCTGTCTGGGAACCCGCAATTGAAAAAGTGGGTAAGTATGGAATAGGGAAACAATCAGTCGGTCTCATTTTCGCTAATATATTGAAATTTGTAATAGATATCCCATTACCTGGCATGATCTTTTCTGCATGTTTCTGCACAAGTTGTGTAGGGATAGTCAGTGTGACTGCCTCCTCGAGGATTTTACTCATTAATGACAATCTTTACGGTATAATATATATATATATATATATATATATATATATATATATATATATATATATATATATATATATATATATATATATAAGTATGAAAAACAGTCGGACGGGCTTCAAAGTAGGGTTACAAGGGATAGTCAGGAGAGGTGAGGACCCGACAATCAAATTGTATGTCTTTATAATATATATATAATAATGTTTTTATAAACAATTTTTTATTATAAACAAGTGCAAAGGTGGCGGGGACAGGGAAGAGCAAGTAAGGAATGGCCAAGCATGAAAAGCGGTTGAATGAGCTTCAAAATAGGGTTACAAGGGATACTTGGGAGAGGTGAGGGCCCGACGGTCAACTTGTATGTCTCGAAAATTTTGAGTGCAAAACACATAAAACGGAAGAGGGCATGATGGGGCAATCCAACGGTCAGTTTGTATATCGCGGAATTTTGGGTGCTGTTTGTAGGTCGCAGAACAATGGAAGCGCAATCTTGAACCCACCTGTTCGGGAACCTGCAATAAAAAAAGTGGCTAAGTATGGAATAGGGAAATGGTCAGTCAGACTCATTTTCGCTAATATATTGAAATTTGTAATAGATATCCCATTACCTGGCAAGATCTTTTCTGCATGTTTCTGGATAAGTTGTGTAGGAATAGTCAGTGTGACTGTCTCCTCGAGGATTTTACTCATCAATGACAATGTTTACGGTTGTTGCATGGTGATTTGTTAGCATTAAACCTCAATTATTGCATACTTGGAAAGAAGTGTGAAGGTGGCAGGCACAAGAAACAATGATTAGGAATTGGATATTTCATGAACCCGCCAACGCGACGATCCATGAAAGAGATGCCAAGAAATGGACAAGTATGGAAAGTAGACAGATGGGTTACAAAATGGGGTGAAAATAGTTCCCTAGGAGATGTGAGGACCTGCGGGTCAAATTTTATGTCTCAGAAGTTTTGAGTGCAAATTGTGTAACACGGAAGAGGGTATGATGTGGGAGTCCGATAGTAAATTTGTATATCGTGGAATTCTGGGTGTTGTTTGCAGGTCACGGAACAATGGAAGTGCAATCTAGAGCCCGCCTGCCTGGGAATCCGCGATCGGAAAAGTGGCTAGGTATGGACTGGGGAAGCGGTCGGTCGGAGTCGCGATATAAAAGCACGAGTGAAAATGTGAACTCGTGAGTCCACCAACCCGCACAGTTAGACATTTTTGTAAAAATGACTAAGTAACCAGAAAGAGAAAGTAGAGGGGAAAATAAATGGGAATTTGGTTAAGTATAGAAGAGGGAAAAGAAGGGCTAATATTTTCAAATCTGTAATAGATATCCCATTTCATGGCAAGATATTTTCTGCATGTTTCTGGACAAGTTGTATACTTATTGCATATACTTGGAAAGACGTGTGAAGGTGGCGGGCACAAGAAACAATGACTAGGAATTGGAGATTTCCTGAACCCGCCAACCCGACGATCCGTGAAAGATATTTCAAGGAATGACCAAGTGTGGAAAGCGATTGGACGGGCTTCAAAATAGGGTGACAAGGGTTCCCAAGGAGACGTGAAACACTGACGGCCAAATTGTATGTCTCGGAACTTTTGAGTGCAAAATGTGTAACACAGAAGAGGGGAAGATGCGGGAGTCTGGAAGTCAAGTTGTATAACGCAGAACCTCGGGTGTTGTTTGCAAGTCACGAAACAATGGAAGTGCAATTTAGAGACCACCTGTCCGGGAACCCGCGATCGAAAAAGTGGTTAGGTATGGAATGGGGAAGCACTCAATCAGATTCATGATATAAAAGCATGATTGCAAATGTGAACCCGTGAGTCCACCAACTCGCGTAGCAAGACAATTTTAGAAAAAACGACTAAGTAACCAAAAAGAGAAAGTACAGGGGAAAAAGAAAGGGGACTTTGGTCAAGTATAGAAGAGGGAAAAGAAGGGGATACAAGAGAGTGGGAAAATAGAAAAGTGAAGGGCAATCTTCGTAAGCGGAAATTGGTCTCAAACAACACCCATTGTTGCAAAACCATCATTTTCTAGTCCAATATTTTATCCACTTACTCGTTTTCTATTGTGCTTGTACCATTAAAAAGGGTGTGGGCAAATGCTTTGTTGAAGATTTGTTTTTATTGCAACTTGTGGGAGTAATTGTGTTCTTGATACATTATTCAATGACTTTGACATATCATTTTAAGTATTAAACTTCTTGCATGATGGGTTGTTAACATTAAAGCTTAATAATTGCATATCTAGAAATAACAATGGCGAACTTGAATTTTAATATTGTGGTTGATTTCATAGTCCCATTTGACTTCAACCACCATATATCAATTTTTATTTATTTATTTTATTCACAAAGAAGAAATTTGGTAATTTCATTAATAAAGTAAAAGTGCTCAAATAGAGGCCAAGGGATGGACAACTAATAAAATGTTTCATTTTGGAGTAAAGGAATCAAGGAAGTGAAAGGGAAATAAGAGATCGTTTGCTCAGCAAGGTTGAGATGAAAACAAAACTTCTAGGGTAGGGCCCTGACTCTCGCATCTTGAATTAGTGTTGTTATGTTCTATCTGCATTACAAATGTAATTGAATGTTGGTTTGAAACTGTATGAAATTCATTATGTTTCCATAGAAGCCTGATGGGATCGACACAATGCATTGCAATATAATTGTTCAATGCTCCATATTAGATCAAATTACTTGATCCAATACAATATTCAATAATTACGAGACTATCAAATCATGCAAACGAGAAGAGGTGTTAAATCTAGCAAAGAAGCACCAACCAAGATTCCAAGACAATTTTTTTAATAGTAAATCTATAAAAAAAATACTGGGCAATTTATATTTATCCATAGACATTGGACTGAGTTCTTTGCACTGAAGAATTGAACATATTTGTCATAAATACAGGTACATGAGCCACAAAAAAAGAAAAAAAGATGCATACAATTATGTGTTGTTCCTCTAGTGGGACAACATGTAGGAGCCATCAAGATGCTCGTGAACATGCATACAAAACTCATTTCCATGCTTTTTTAGGAAGTCCTTGCAGTCTTCTCCTCGGAAGGTCAATGTTGGTTGCCGCAATCTCAATATATTTCAGAAGACCTGAGGTGACAAAGAAACAAGAGAATGGTTCCGCAGTGGAATTATTATTTGGGTTGAAGCAAGTCAACAACACTCCTACTCCTGACATTGGTGACCTAGAGACATTGCAAAACACCAATGAATTGTACAAATAACAAGGAAAAGGCCCCGGTGAGAAGAGTTTCCCATCTGCGACCACTACTACCAAGAGTACGACACCCCACAACATCGCTCCAATGGCCCACCCCAGTAAGAAAGAAGCCCAAAATTCTTCAAACACGAGAAGACATAAGAACCCTCCTCGTGGTAAAATTCATAGTTCTCACACGATTCCCGTGAGGAAGAAGAGAAAAAACGTTGTAGGGAAAGCAGAAGAGCCCAAAATTGAAAGTGAGGACACACCAAGAGACCACCTCCTTACAGTCAAAGACTTCAGGGAAACAAATTACACGAGCAATTCGAGAGGTCCAAATTACTTCGTTCTGGGCAGAAGGGGACCAAGAGACCCCCTCCTTACATGCAAAGACTTCAGGGACACAGGCTGCATGAGAAATTCCAGAGGCCCAAATTACCCCATTCTGCGTGGAAGGAGATGAGTAGTAGGAATATGCCTTGCACCAGTGGGAGTTCTAGTGCTCAGCCCCGAAGATGTTAATTGTATATCCAGAGAATAGGAGAGTGGTCCCGCAATTGAATAATTCTTTGGCTTGAAATATATCTCTGGGCCATATGACCCCTTTTTGTCTTTTTCCACCACCTGAAATCATCCTAGTCGTGGATGAGATAGAGGGTCCCACTCTATCCCTACCTCCTCCACATGACACACCAACCTTAGTCGATTTGGTTCCTTGAAATCTGATGGATGACCTTAATCAAGATCAATGATCTACAATCATTTCAAAACCACAAATGCCCAATGATTAACATGACAACTTACCTCCCAAATCTCCGACGACTGAGATTGATTCGTTCTGACGATGGATATTGATTTTGAGATGAAAAATACAATGTCTTCATGAACATTGACATTAATAGAAATACAACATCAAAATATATATATATATATATATATATATATATATAAGCAATAGTCTTCAAGAACCACTTCAAGAGAAGTTTTCACATTCTAAGGAAAAGTTCCCCTTAATAACTTATAAATACACAATGAAGCTCCCAATATGGAAGAGTGCTCCTTGTGGATTGCACAGGTTTTGGGATTGTACTCACTCTATAAACTCTATATATAATATTAAAATATAAAAATATAAAAAATATATATTTTGAAATATTTTAAAATACATGATAGAAAAAAAACTCAAGATTTTTTTTTTGGTAAAGTTTAATCAAGCACGTGGAAATTGATATGTTTTAATAAATTATAGTTCATATTAGAAAGAAATTGTCCCTTAATAACTTATAAATATATAATAAGAAAACACGTGCAATCCATAAGGGGCACTTTTTCATATTGGGAGCTTCATTATAGAGAGTAGTAGTGGTACAAGCGAGTAAAAGTGAGCATGGCACAATTGCAAACCTAAAATGGGTTGAGGAAAGTGTTTGCAAAATGAAAATCAAGAAATTGAAGAACTACATAATTCATTACATGATTTAAATGATTGGGTTGATCTTTACCGACAAATGGATATGAAGGATAAATTAATCGAATCACTTAAGCAAAAATTAAGTCAAAAGGAGTAGGAAATGCTAACAATGCAAATTGAGAACATGATGCAAGACAAGTTAATGGTTGATGCAACTTGTGACACAAATGATCTAATGCAAGGGGTTCGTACAGAAGCAACAAAAAATATGATTGATGATCCCTTAACTAGTTATGAGATGGAATCATTCATTAACAATGAATTGAGGAAGACAAGTTTTGTTGAAGATTAATCACAAACAAAAGATGTCAAAGCACATAGTGATACCAAAAGAGGTATAAGTCATTATGAACTTGAACTTTCTTTTGAAGTTACAAAAGAAAACATTCATGAATGTTTAGGAGAACATCAACAAGTACATAACGATTTTTCCAAAATCATTGTCAGCCCTTGGGAAGAATTATTCAACAAGAACTGACATGGATTATGATATGAAAAATACATTTTCTTTCATATTCCTGACTACTCCAAACCAGGTTGATTTGTGAGTGCTAGATTTCTTGCCAAAATATTGAAGGGGGAAGATTCAAATGTTCAACAAGTTGGTGCATGAGTTAATGATGTTGATGATATAGTTTATGATAAACATATTGATAAAATTCTTGATGAGTGCCAAAATTCTCATAGAGTTGGCCACATGGAGACAAATTCCTTTGATCTCCATCATTATCTTCATTGTGGAAAGATAAATCATACTCTAGAAAAATGTCGAAAGAAGAAGGTTAAAAAGTAAATAATTCATTATGGTTAGATGAGCTTTTGGCAATGGCATTTAGAAGCCACAATTTTTGCATAAATCTTATTGTCGAGTTTAGACATAGGTAGAGACATATTTTCATGGACAAGTTATAAATGTAGATGACTTCCAATCAATTGTCATAGATAAGGATTTTGGGCATAACTGAGACCCAATTCAAATTGAAAATTGAGCCCATGACTCCAAAATGGTACACACTTGCACCTCAAGGGTGGTAAGTACACAATTTAAATGAGAAAGGTATTCTCTTACACCTCAAGAGGAGGAGTACATTGATGAAACAAAATGGAACTCTTTTGCACCTTAAGCGGGGGAGTACATTGATAAAACGAAAATAGTTAGTGATCAACCAAAACTATCAAATACATGGTATCAAGTGAACATGGTTAGTGGTTAACCAAAACCTCTACATATGTCACAACCTCCCAATTTGTCACGATGTCAAGCCTCACATAATGCTTGTGATTTTTATTTTTTTTGAATTTTAACTATTTCATTGTTTACAACAAATCCCTTTTAATTTTACAATCTAAATTAAAATAGATTTTTAAAATTTTAACTATTTCACTATTTAATATAACACGTTTCCTTTTAATTTTAAGTTTAAATTTTAAGCAAATAACAACAACTTGTATTACTTCAAAATATACTTCTCAACAAACAAGGTAAAAGTTAGGGTGTCAAACATACTTATTTTGCACATATGATGTCAAATATATTAGAAGTTAAAGTGGGAGTTGTTTGAACATTGTGATTAATTAGTATTATTGTGTTGCATCACATCTACTTCAAGGTGGGTGCGAAAATCTTGGCACTAATCACAACCAAGGAGAAGGTGCAAACATAGTGTAAGAATAATTGAGGTTTGTATTTAACAATGACTATAAATAAAACATTAAAACTATGTTGTAATTTGATATTTCAAATCTCTACTTAAATTAATCTTTATGATCAAGCGTGGATTACAACATGACTTTGACTTTAAGAATATTTGAAACTTTATGAAATTTTTCATCATATAAATTTAAAATATTTTGAAGATCCTTATGAAATTTCTCATCACATAGATTTGAAAATAGTGAAAACATTAAAAGAACCCCTTTTAATTAGAATGTTGCTATTAAACACTGATGCACAATTAAATCTCAACCTGCCATCTAATTCTAAATTAATCCCAACTGCAATCTTACTAGCCATTAACCTTAAATAAAGCATTAACTAAAATAATGTGGAATGCTACGATTAACAATTAATAAGGCAAAGACAAGGCATTTAATAACAAATAACCGGTCAATTAATACACCACTAACAACACTAACTATATCAAGGCAGGAAACGTTAAGGAGACATTATTAACTCAATAAATTACAGCAGGTGACTAACTTAACTAAAGGTACCCAAGTGACAGTTGTCTGCAACGTTAAAGGAATCGGCTAAGGAGTGTAAATGTCATAAAGCCAATCACAATCAATGAGACACTAAGGCCGTGTACCTATAATTTGATACACTGCCACATGTCTTTAATAAGGTTTTCTGTCATAAAGGTTAAAAGAAGTTACTGCCATCTGTAGTAACAAGATTTTCTGACATAAAAGTTAATGGGAAATGATTACAGGCCTGATCTTAGTTAAGTCATTCGAATCCAGTCGCTACAGTTGGTGCAAAAACAAATCCCATAATAATACTTAAAACTGGAAAAAAAAAGGGAAGGGAAGGAAGGTTGTTCCAACCCAACTGAGCCAACCAGACGCGTTGCCAGGTAAGGTAAGGCTCATGAGTATGGACGCCTAGTTGGCGGTCTAGCATTAATGTCTTTTCCAGGTTAGGAGGCGCAGTCAGTAATTATGCACACCCGTGGCCATTCAACGCACACAGTCCACAATCAAAGGCAAAAAGCGTGGGCATACCAACAATGGAGGCTTCCTTCTAAATAGCAAAAAAGGGGGGTCATTGAACAACGACTCAGTCGTGTCTTGAAGGCAAAACGGTGGTCAAACAATGCAGGAATAATTAAGAAAACGTGTCAAGCTTTAAGATTGAGAATCTCTATGAGATTAGATTATTATGTTTCAGTTACTGTTATTTGGCAAAGATCGCGAGCATTTACAACAACTTAGGCAACCGATTTAAAGCAAATTTGTGGGCATTAATAACAACAAATCAGTTAATCGATTCAAGAAAATCCGTGGGCGTTAATAACAACAAATTAGTCAATCGATTCCAACAAATTTGTGGGCGTTAATAACAACATCTAGTCATTCATTTAAAAAGAAAAACAAATTCATGGGCATTCAATCTGCAACTGGTCAACCTTTCGAAAGCAAAACGCGGGCATTCAACAACCACTCATTCACATTTTTTTTTGAAAAGGGAAAACGTGCACAGGGCACACCAGGTTAAGATGTGAAGGAGGCATCCAACACAGGGCTAAATTGACAGTCGTTGTAGTAATCCTTGTTTACAAATATCACAATTATCACAGTTTACACTCGCTGCAGTAATCTTTGTTTACATCATCACCTTATTGAACGCAGAGTTACGGTTTAAAATTATCACAAGTTACATTTGCTGAAGTAATCCATATACATCATTACCTTATTGAACGTAGAGTTAAGGTTTACGATTATCACAATTTACATTCACTCGAGTAAATTTTTTTTTTACATCTTTACCCAATCTTAATAGCAGAGGCAATACTATACATCTGCTGCATAATTACAAACTCAGAGGTAAGATATTTTTTTTTTCATCCACTACATAACGACAATCGCAGAAGTGATAAAAACAATTCAATCCAACCAGAACCTAAACGTAGATCGAAGACAATACTTTTTACATATCGGGATACCAATTATAAAGAAACGCTGACAACGGTAAGAGAACGCCAGGGTCATAAGGGTAACTCATCGAAAGGATCGCAGGCTTCTATCAGTCAAGGCACAAAAAAATAAACAACAAGGAAGCAAGATAATCCATACGCAGAGGCCGTACYAGAAGGCGCAAGTCAACAATCAGGCAAGGACAACAACAGAGGTACACGACTGATAGGTTCGCCTTCGCTTCATCATCCTCGCACATAAAAGCAGGGCGTTGAGATCCATAGGTATTTTAACGCTAAGGTGACGACTGTAGATCRGGCTCCTGGCCGACTGCTCARGCAAGGACTGGTGAGCTAGGGACGAAGGCTGAACAACCTCAAGGTCACATTCAACACCAACTAGGTGGTCAAGACATGTGGGTAAACGAAGACCATCAGAGTCAACAATCATCGAGCTAGGCTAAGAAAAATTTCAGCCATCAATCTAAACATCCAATCTACTTACATAATACACATGCAGATCCAATCATAAAAAACTACAACAATCTACCATTCAAACAAGAAAGCGTACCGTTGCCTGTTCGCCCACTCCGAATGACTTCCCCGCGCGCTCTGTGTAGCTCCTGCTTGCCGACCGTCGAGACTTCACTGGTACCTCCCAGCCAATGATAGGGGTACACTTCTTCCCCCTTAGCCCCCGAGCCACAAAGGGGCCACACACACTATCCAGAGCTTTCGATTAGCTCCCAACTCGCCTCGCAAGGCTGAGCTACCACTCCTCTTCGAGCTGGGTATCCCAACTCCCACAAGTAAATCGGTCAAGATGATATTTCTGCAGCGTAACATTACGTAAAAAGAAGATGATCCTTCATCCTTCTCCTTCCTTCATTTTATAGAGTTTCGAACTTCCTTTCTTTCCTAAAATCTCATTTAATTAAAGTTTTAAAAATAAATTCCTAAAAATTCCTCTCCGTACAAGTGTCCCCCATCCCCTACATTCCTCCATAAATTAATTTATTTAATTAAGTAATTATCTTTATTTCCCTCACCCACTTAGAGTTACTCCTAGAATCACTCATAGGTGTCCCCAAATTCTCTTACAAGTTTTAATAGTTTTCCCTTTTATTAAATTGTTAATTCAGTTTAAAATTAGAAGCTCTTAAATGGTAGATTATTTATTAAGTTGACTTTCCGTTTTTTCCCTTAAGTTCCCCTTTTTTCCTTTTTATGTTACCTCTTTTCCCTAGTTTCCCYTTTTTTTTATTTTCCCTCTTTCCCCTTTTACTTAGAACTCAAAAAGGCAGGTGTGAAAATTAACCCTTTTTCCCTTTTCTTATTTAATTAGTATACTTTAATTTATTAAGGTAATAAAACAATTAATTCCCTTTTTAAATTTTAATCCCACATAATTTTATTTTTGTTTTTATGAATAAATTAAATTTCTTACTCCCTTCATGTTATAAGATTTAACGAAGATCATAATTATTATTTAAATTGTTTATTATTATTATTATTATTATTAGAAGACAAAATTTTACCACTATCGTAATTTAGACTTAGGCCTTAATTTCGTACTGGGCAACATTTAATTAGGGCAATTGTTTTAAAAATGACTTAAGATGTTATTTGTCTTAGGGCCATCAAGGTTCATCCCTCTATCATCAACAATGCGACGTGCCCTTCAGGACGCACTAGGTGCTCCAAGGGTGCCACTTGCCTCATCTGTTCCCTTGCGCGATGTGCCCTTTAGGACGAACTACGTGCTCCAAGGGTGCCACTCACCTCTTGATTGATTTGGTAGACATCAATAACCCCTGGAGTCAACACTCTGCCAGGTGAACTTGTGGGAGACTAAGGGCTTCTAAGGAATAAGGCTCCCGCCTTATTGCGCACCCCTTAGAATCATCATGAGCGATTGTCGCAGTTTTCCCTCACAACATCATGGGTCCTCTCGAACTAGGTAATCGTTAACCTACAATTCGAGCCACGACGGGAGTGCTAGTAGGTTGTGGCAGGGCTGTTGTCCACACCTCTCCCTCAACATCTCTGGTAGTCGTGTGTGACCCCTTTACTCCATATGTGAGTCTGGTTGGAAAACTATCGTCAGACTGCATCATCAACAAATCATGTTATAACATATCCATATCATATCATCTAGTCAGATGCACTAATATCACAGTAAAACAATCAAACCCCAATGGCACACTCCCTTACTCGATCCAGAGTCCAAGGGGTTCCATCGATGCCTCTGCATCCTCAAGGTCCAAAACCCTGCACACTCAGTAAAACCGAGTCAATAACACCTGTCTATGTCAAGGTAGTAAAACAACATGTCATCAACCCATAACACATCATAATCAAAATCAAAAGTTTTAATAGCATAAAAATACGGATCACTTGCGAGCACGTGTCCTCAAAGAATAAGTTTTCTCAGTGCGCCAGAGCGGGATGTTACATACACCCTCTCTTGGTCTAAACTTCGTCCCGAAGTTTCACAGTATAAATGTCGAAATAAAGTGCATCACAGTATCATATGTCTATCTATCAAACAAAAATGGAAACTGCTGGTGCATATCATATGCCCTAGGTCGCCGAGTGCGGACTATAATTGTCCCACTGGACCTTGACCTGATCTATCGTTCGACGTCATAGTTGTCGAACGCGATGATCCAAGATGCGGACCGGCTCAGCCGTGAGCGCTCCCTCGTCTGATACTTGCAAGGAACTCATGTCAAGAACATGTGTAGGATCACTAATATAATGTCTCTAAATAGATACATGAAAAACATCGTGCATACGCCTCAAAGAATCAGGCAAGGCTAGTCGATAGGCCACGGGCCCTTTTCTCTCCACAATCTCGAAAGGTCCCACGAACCTAGGAGAGAGTTTATCTCCTTTCTCAAACTTGATCGAACTCTTATGCGGTTTAACCCACAAGAAGACTCAATCGTCGACCTCGTAACTACGGTCGATACGGTGCACATCGGCATAACTCTTCTGTCGATCCTGCGATTCTTTAATCCTTTGTCTTATTGTTTGCATTTTCTCTTCCATTTCCTAGATCGCTTCTGGTCCCACTAGGACCCTATCCTCAAGCCGATCCCAACTCAAAGGCGTCTGACACGGTCGTCCGTAAAGAAACTCGAAAGGCGCCATCTTAATGGTGCTTTGGTAACTGTTGTTGTAAGCGAACTCCATCAGTGGCAAGAATTCTTCCCAACACTTTTGTTGGTCCATTACGTACATGCGCAACATGTCCTCCAAGGTTTGGTTCGTTCGTTCAATTTTCCCTTCAGTCTCCGGGTGATACGCAGTACTAAAGTTAAGTTGGGTTCCCAAGGCCTCTTGGAAACTCGTCCAAAATCGTCCAGTAAACATCGATCCTCGATCGGATATAATCCTCTTAGGAACTCCATGCAGCCTCACAATCTCACTGATGAAAACTCTAGCTATGTCAGGTGCCTGATACGTCGTACGCATAGGAATGAAGTGAGCACTCTTCGTCAGAATGTCTACTACTACGAAAATCGAGTCATGTCTCTTTTCCGTCAGTGGCAATCCAACAATAAAATCCATCGAAATAACCTCCCATTTTGATTTCGTAATAAAATGTGGTTGTAGTAATCCTGTTGGGTGTCTATGTTCAGCCTTTACCTGCTGACACTCTAGACATCTGGCCACATAGTTGACTATGTCTGCCTTCATTCCCTTCCAGAAGAATAAGGGTTTAAGGTCTGCCCTCATCTTCGTGACTCCTGGGTGAGCCATGTATACTGCTCTATGAGCCTCGCTTAGGATCAACATCCTCAACTCGTCGTTTGGTGATACGTAGGTCAGACCTTTAAACCTCAATAAACCATCACTATCAAATGAAAATCCCTCAAATCATGGTACCATCATTGTGTTTTGTCCGATAAAACCCTCGACCTCTTTGTACTAGTCATCATCACGATGTAAAGTTAGAATCTGTTCACGTAGATTTGTTTGAAGAGGCAACACCGAAAAGATGCGTGGTCTCCGAATCAATGCATCCGCCACTTAGTTCATTGTTCCATTTATGTAAGTAATCTCGAAGTCGTACTCGCTAAGCAATTCCGACCAATGTCGTTGTCGCGCGTTCATGTCACTTTGCGTAAATATGTGTTGTAGTCCACAATGGTCAGTCCTTAGTTCAAATTTTCGTCCAACAAGGTAGTGTCTCCAAACCTTCAAGGCATATACGATGGCTAATAACTCCAAATCGTGCGTCACGTAGTTCTCCTCATGCCTTCTCAGTTTCCTTGAAATGTAAGCAATTACTCGTCCGTCTTGCATCAAGACCCTGCCTAAGCCCTCCTTGGATGCGTCAGTGCATACCAAGAAGTCCATGTCCATGTCAAGGACCTTTAGTATTGGTGTCGTTGTCAACAATTCCTTGAGCCTCCGAAATGATTCCACGCATTTCTCGGTCCATACAAACTTCTTGTTCTTCTTTTGCAACTCCGTGATCGGACTTCTTATCTTCGAAAATCCCTCGACGAACCGTCGATAGTATCCTGCTAAACCCATGAAGCTACGCACTTCCAGGACATTCGTCGGCGCAGGCCATTCCATAATAGCCTCAACCTTTGCTGGATCCACGACGATGCTTTCGCCGGAGATGACATGCCCTAAGTAGTGAATCCTTGATTGATAAAAATAGCATTTGGACAACTTCCCATATAGTTTGTTCTCTCATAGACACTGTAGTACCAAGCGCAAGTGCTCGTCATGTTCCTCTGTCGTTCGAGAGTAGATCAAAATATCGTCAATGAATACTTGGACGAACTTGTCCAAGTACTTGTGGAACACCCCGTTCATCAAACTCATAAATACCCCTGGGATGTTTGTCAGTCCAAACGGTAAAATAGTAAACTCGTAATGTCCAAACCTCATCTTAAAAGCGGTCTTAGGGACATCATCCTCCTTGATCTGTAACTAGTGATACTCTGATCGCAAATCCATCTTGGAGAACACCGTCGCACCCTTCATTTGATCGAACAGATCATCAATTCTCGGCAATGGATATTGATTCTTGATCGTGGCCTTGTTCAGTTGACTGTAGTCAATGCAAAGCCTCCACGATCCGTCCTTCTTTCGTATGAAAATAACAGGTGCACCCCATGGTGACACACTAGGACGTATCAGACCCAGGTCTAGCAACTCCTTCAGTTGTATTTTCAACTCTTGTAACTCCGGAGTCGACATCCGATAAGGTGTTCTTGCTATTAGTTCAGTCCTCGGTTTTAGGTCTATGGTAAACTCCAATTCCCTCTTCGACGACATCCCAGGTAATTCCTCCGGAAATACATCCGCAAACTCTCTCACCACCGGAAGGTGTTCTAGACCTTCCGCTACTCCCTTCTCGTTTAACGCAAGGATCACATAAAGCTTGCACCCCTTGCGCATTCTCTTTCGAAGTTGCAAGGAAGAGATGAACCTCAGGGAAACTCCCTGGTTCCGGCCTACAATCACACATCTCTGTCCCTCGTCATAGACCAAGCTCAATTGTTTCGTCTTACAGTTGAGTATCGCCTCATGCGATTCCAACCAATCCATACCAATCAAGACGTCATAAGATCCTAAGATCGTGACATACAGGTTGGCCCTGGTGACAAACTCTCCCAGGTTAAGGATACATCCCGTAACCTTTCCTCCAACCTTTTTTTTGGCTCCTGAAGCCATCTCCACGAAGCTAAACTCATCCTTTCGACTGGCTTTACCTTAATCCTTTTTAGTGCTGCACCAGAAATGAAACTCTCAGTAGCACCGGGATCTATCAAAATACTAAGGGTCTGGTCAACGACAGTACCTGTCGTCTCGAGCATAGTCGACTGGTGCTCTGCCTGGCAGTTATTCACCGCTGCATGAATCCGATGGGCCTTGCCCATATCTCCCACGGTAGTTGGTCCGACTGATCCGGACGCTCTGGTCCTCTCCACAGGGAAGTCGCGTTGGTAGTGTGGCTCCCCACACGTCTAACACCCCTTCTTCGGTCCAGTAGCCCTGGTACCCGAAGTAGAAGATGATGGCCCACCGGCCTGGAATCCTGGTCTGTTTTGCTGAACAGGTCTAAACTGTTGTTGTTACGGTCGACGTTGCTGCTGATGTTGTGGTTCCCAATAAGGTGTCCGTTGTTGAGGCGTCAGTCGCCAAGGTGTAGTGAAAGTGGATCCCCTCTAGAAGCCACGATATCCTGGCGTATGTCTGGCTGGTGTCTGATGTTGCTGTGCTCCAGATGAAACCTGCCCTGCTGGTCTCTTCGGAGTCCTACTCTGACCCCCGCTGGTAAGATCCTCCTCTGCTATGAGGGCCTTCTTGACGACATCATGCAAGGTTTGAGGCATCAAAATCCTAACCTTTGCACGTAGGTTGTCGTTAAAGCTGAACACGAACCTGTTGACCTTAAGTTTCTCAATGTTAAGGTGCAGAGAATATTGGAGTAGCTCCATAAAATGGGTCTCGTACTCGGACACCGTACAACCTCCCTGTCGTAAGGCGTTGAACTCATCGAGCTGACGCTCAATGAATTCCTCTGAAAGGTACCTCTCTCGAAACCACTCCTCGAACAGTTCCCATGACATGTATTCAACGACCATGTTCAGCTGTGGTAGGAGCATCTTCCACCATAGAAGAGTGCTCCCCTTCAGTTGAAAGACCGTCATGCAGACCTTCATGTTGGAGGTATAATCGCGAAGTGCAAAGCACATCGCCATGTTCTCCAACCATACCTCGGCGACTGCGCCATCCGGGGCACCAAAGAACTCGGGAAATTTGACCTTCTCGAGTTCATGGTGAACGCTACCAATACCAACCGGAGCGCACGGTGGAACCTCAGCAGGTGTCGGGGCCCTGGCCTCATCTCTGTCCAAACGGCTGATCAGTGCCTCGAACATGCGTTGAAGAGAACTCATCATTCCGACTACATCACCAACTGTTATCTGCTCCTGTCCGAGAACCTGCTCGTCTCCCTGGGGGTTAGACCCCTCAGGCGTGGATGTTACTGGAGGCGTCGCGCCTCCTCCCCTCGCACCTCGTCGTCTGCCTCCGCGACATCCTCTAACCATGATTACTTGCACGCACACAAGTCAACTCGATCAACAACAATATAATCAATCATATCAACGAAAGCCGTAGCGATCCCAAGTCGCGGGTTGAACCAGCTTTGATACCACATGTCACAACTTCCCAATTTGTTACGACGTCAAGCCTCACATAATGCTTGTGACTTTTTTTTTTGAATTTTAACTATTTCACTGTTTACAACAAGTCCCTTTTAATTTTACAATCTAAATTAAAATAGATTTTTTAAATTTTAACTATTTCACTATTTAATATAACACGTTTCCTTTTAATTTTAAGTTTAAATTTTAAGCAAATAACAACAACTTGTGTTACTTCAAAATATACTTCTCAACAAACAAGGTAAAAGTTAGGGTGTCAAACATACTTATATTGCACATATGTTGTCAAATATATTAGAAGTTAAAGTGGGAGTTGCTTGAACATTGTGATTAATTAGTATTATTGTGTTGCATCACATCTACTTCAAGGTGGGTGCGAAAAACTTGGCACTAATCACAACCAAGGAGAATGTGCAAACATAGTGTAAGAATAATTGAGGTTTGTATTTAACAATGACTATAAATAAAACATTAAAACTATGTTGTAATTTGATATTTCAAATCTCTACTTAAATTGATCTTTATGATCAATCATGGATTACAAATTTAAAATATTTTAAAGATCCTTATGAAATTTCTCATCACATAGATTTGAAAATAGTGAAAACATTAAAAGAACCTGTTTTAATTAGAATGTTGTTATTAAACATTGATGCACAATTAAATCTCAACCTGTCATCTAATTCTAAATTAATCTCAACCGCAATCTTACTAGCCATTAACCTTAAATAAAGCATTAAATAAAATAACGTGGAATTCTATGATTAACAATTAATAAGGCAAAGACAAGGCATTTAATAACAAATAACCGGTCAATTAATACACCACTAACAACACTAACTACATCAAGGCGGGAAACGTCAAGGAGACATTATTAACTCAATAAATTACAGCAGGTGACTAACTTAACTAAAGGTACCCAAGTGACAGTTGTTTGCAACGTTAAAATAATCGACTAAGGAGTGTAAATGTCATAAAGCCAATCACAATCAATGAGACACTAAGGCCGTGTACCTATAATTTGATACACTGCCACATGTCTTTAATAAGGTTTTTTGTCATAAAGGTTAAAAGAAGTTACTGCCATCTATAGTAACAAGATTTTCTGACATAAAAGTTAATCGGAAATTATTACAGGCCTAATCTTAGTTAAGTCATTCGAATCTAGTCGCTACAGTCGGTGCAAAAACAAATCCCATAATAATACTTAAAACTGAAGAAAAAAAAGGGAAGGGAAGGAAGGTTGTTCCAACCCAACTGAGCCAACCAGATGCGCTGCAAGGTAACGTAAGGCTAAGGAGTATGGACGCCTAGTTGGCGGTCTAGCATTAATGTCTTTTCCAGGTTAGGAGGCGCAACCAGTAATTATGCACACTCGTGGCCATTCAATGCAAACAGTCCACAATCAAAGGAAAAAAACGCGGGCATACCAACAATGCAGGCTTCCTTCTAAATAGCAAAAAGGGGGGTTCATTGAACAACGACTCAATCCTGTCTTGAAGGCAAAACAGTGGTCAAACAATGCAGGAATAATTAATAAACGTGTCAAGCTTTAAGATTGAGAATCTCTATGAGATTAGATGATTATGTTTCAGTTACTATTATTTGGCAAAGATCGTGGGCATTTACAGCAACTCACGCAACCGATTTAAAGCAAATTTGTGGGCATTAATAACAACAAATCAGTCAATCGATTCAAGCAAATTCGTGGGCATTAATAACAACAAATCAGTCAATCGATTCCAGCAAATTCGTGGGCGTTAATAACAACATTTAGTCATTCATTTAAAAAGAAAAACAAATTCGTGGGCATTCAATCTGCAATTGGTCAACCTTTCGAAGGAAAAACACGGGCATTCAACAACCACTCATTCACATTTTTTTTTAAAAGGGCAAACGTGCATAGGGCACACTAGGTTAAGCTGCAAAGGAGGCATCCAACGTAGGGCTAAATTGACACTCGCTGCAGTAATCCTTATTTACAAATATCACAATTATCACAGTTTACACTCGCTGCAGTAATCTTTGTTTACATCATCACCTTATTGAACGCAGAGTTACAGTTTAAAATTATCACAAGTTACATTTGTTGAAGTAATCCTTATACATCATTACCTTATTGAACGCATAGTTAAGGTTTACGATTATCACAATTTACAATCGCTGAAGTAATTTGTTTTTTACATCATTACCCAATCTTAATAGCAGAGGCAATACTATACATCTGTTGCATAATTACAAACTCAGAGGTAAGATATTTTTTTTTTCATCCACTACATAACGACAATCCTAGAAGTGATAAAAAACAATTCAATCCAACCAGAGCCCAAACACAGATCAAAGACAATACTTTTTACATCTCAGGATACCAATTATAAAGAAACACTGACAACAGTAAGAGAATGCCAGGGTCATAAGGGTAACTCATCGAAAGGATCACAGGCTTCTATCAGTCAAGGCACAGAAAAATAAACAACAAGGAAGCAAGATAATCCATACGCAGAGGTTGTACCAGAAGGCGCAAGTCAACAATCAGGCAAGGACAACAACAGAGGTAGACGGTTGATAGGTTCGCCTTCGCTTCATCATCCTCGCACAGAAAAGCAAGGCATTGAGATCCATAGGTCTTTTAACGCTAAGGCGACGATCGTAGATCAGGCTCCTGGCCGACTGCACAGGCGAAGACTGGTGAGCTAGGGACGAAGGCTAAACAACCTCAAGGTCACATTCAACACCAACTAGGTGGTCAAGACATGTGGGTAAACGAAGGCCATGAGAGTCAACAATCGTCAAGTTAGGCTAAGAAAAATTTCAGCCATCAATCTAAACATTCAATCTACTTACATAATCAACATGCAGATCCAATCATAAAAACCTACAACAATCTACCATTCAAACAAGAAAGCATATCGTTGCCTATTTGCCCGCTCTGAATGACTTCCCTGCGCGGTCCGTGCAACTCCCGCTCACCTACCGTCGAGACTTCACCGGTACCTCCCAGCCAATGCTAGGGGTACTCTTCTTCCCCCTTAGCCCCCCAAGCCACAGAGGGGTCACACACACTATCCAGAGATTTCGACTAGCTCCCAGCTCGCCTCGCAAGGTCGAACTACCACTCCTCTCTGAGCTGGGTATCCCAACTCCCACAAGTAAATCAGTCAAGACGATATTTTTGCAGCATAACGTTACACAAACAGAAGATGATGCTTCATCCTTATCCTTCCTTCATTTTATAGAGTTTCGAACTTCCTTTATTTCCTAAAATCTCATCTAATTAAAGTTTTAAAAATAAATTCCTAAAAATTCCTCTCCGTACAAGTGTCCCCCATCCCCTACATTCCTCCATAAATTAATTTCTTTAATTAAGTAATTATCTTTATTTCCCTCACCCACCTAGAGTTACTCCTAGAATCACTCCTAGGTGTCCCCAAATTCTCTTACAGGTTTTAATAGTTTTCCCTTTTATTAAATTGTTAATTCAGTTTAAAATTAGAAGATCTTAAATGGTAGATTCTTTACTAAGTTGACTTTTCATTTTTTCCCTTAAGTTCCCCTTTTTCCCTTTTTATGTTACCTCTTTTCCCTAGTTTCCCCTTCTTCTTTTTTTCCCTCTTTCCCCTTTTATTTAGAACTCAAAAAGGCAGCTGTGAAAATTAACCTTTTTTTCCCTTTTCTTATTTAATTAGTATACTTTAATTTATTAAGGTAATAAAACAATTAATTCCCTTTTTAAATTTTAATCCCACGGAATTTTATTTTTGTTTTTATGAATAAATTAAATTTCTTACTCCCTTCATGTTGCATGATTTAACGAAGATCATAATTATTATTTAAATTGTTATTATTATTAGAAGAAGACAAAATTTTACCACTAGCGTAATTTAGACTTAGGCCTTAATTTCGTACTGGGCGACATTTAATTGGGGAAATTGTTTTAAAAATTACTTAACATGTTATTTGTCTTAGGGCCATCTAGGTTCATCCCTCTATCATCAACAATGTGACGTGCCCTTCAGGACACACTACGTGCTCCAAGGGTGCCACTCGCCTCATATGTTCCCTTGCGTGATGTGCCCTTCAGGACGCACTACGTGCTCCAAGGGTGCCACTCGCCTCATATGTTCCCTTGCGTGATGTGCCCTTCAGGACGCACTACGTGCTCCAAGGGTGCCACTCGCCTCTTGACTGATTTGGTAGACATCAATAACCCCTGGAGTCAACACTCTGCCAGGTGAACTTGTGGGAGACTAAGGGCTTCTAAGGAATAAGGCCCCCGCCTTATTGCACGCCCCTTAGAATCATCGTGAGCGACTGTCGCAGTCTGCCCTCACGACATCGTGGGTCCTCTCGAACTAGGTAATCTTTAGCCTACAGTTCGAGCCACGACGAGAGTGCTAGTAGATTGTGGCAGGGTTGTTGTCCACACCTCTCCCTCAACATCTTTGGTAGTCGTGCATGACCCCTTTACTCCATATGTGAGTCTGGTCGACAAGCTATCGTTAGCCTACATCATCAACAAATCATGTCAGAACATATCCATTTCATATCATCTAGTCAGATGCACTAATATCATAGTAAAACAAGCAAACCCCAATGGCACACTCCCTGACTTGATCCAGAGTCCAAGGGGTTCCATCGATACCTCTGCATCCTCAAGGTCCAAAACCCTGCACACTCAGTAAAACCGAGTCAATAGCACCTATCTATGTCAAGGTAGTAAAACAACATGTCATCAACCCATAATGCATCATAATCAAAATCAAAAGTTTTAATAACATCTAAATCTGGATCACTTGCGAGCAAGTGTCCTTAAAGAATAAGTTTGCTCAATGCGCCAGAGCAGGATGTTACAACATAATACCCATTTCTGACAAATCTATGCATCCACCACTCGAAGCTTATCGCCTAAGCATTGCTTGAAGCTAATGGCTAATTTTGTATCTCAACGTATATAGTGATGAAAGAACTATTGAAGAAAATAAGGCTCCAAAAGACTTCTCACCTTTCAATGGACAAAAGGGGGAATATTAATGATAATTGTCAGACTCAAAGTTTCAACAACAACCAGAACTACAGAGTTGCAAAGATTTCATTTCTTGTGATAAATTGATGATTGTGACTTTGATTGACACTATTTGTACGTCATTTTCCAAGAGCAATATTGTGGACAAGTTCACTTGGATGGTCATTAGACCTAACATTATTGTTTGACATTTGATTGTGTTGTTAGGCATTTTTAGGGAAGAGTTAGATTTAAGCTAATTCATTTCTCCTAATTCGCTCTCATCGGATGTTGAAGTTTACATCTATGGACACTTACGAATATTGAAACTTACATGTTTGAATAGTGGGATTTTCCAAGATTCAAATTCAACAATTTTTTAGGAACATTTTCATTGAGGCTCAACTCATGAGTTTTTTATTGAAGAATTGGAGATGATACCGATTTATGCACTAATTCTTGTCGCCTTGTTGGTATAGTTATTTAGACTTATGATTGAAGGGGGGATTGTTAGCATGTGCGTCATTATACAATCATGAAGTCCTTGATCACCTCTTTATGAGTTGTTATCCTTATCTCTTGTAGTGTCATCTTTATCTAGAGGTGGTTACATCCATGTATTATATATTTGTACCCTTGGGATGAATATGTTGTGGAGAATGGCTTATACCTTTTCCACCATCTTCCTGTGTCATTGAACGTAAACAGATTTTTACATCCAAGGATTCTTCTAAATCAATTAGATCAATCATTATTTATTTACTGATCCATGCTTCTTTGCTGGTAAGTTTCCCTAACTTTTCATGTAGTGATTTCTTATAATTCTTTAGTTTCTTAAATTGTGTAAGCTTCGAGAATGATCCCTTAAGCGTAAAAGTTCTTCATTATTTTCTAACTTGTCGAATTTATTCTTAAGATCTTGATTCTCTGACTTCTCATCTTTTAACCCTTTGATTTGTTCAAACAATCTTTGATTAAGGTTCCTTAAGTGGAAACTTTCTTTATTTTTTTCTAATAATTTCTTGAGATCTTGATTCTTCTATTCTAATTTATGATTGCAATATTTTGTGTCCTTTAACTTCAATTTGTGCAAGTAGTTTTTGACTATGATCTTTTAGGTGAAAAATTTATTCATATTTTTCTAATAATCTCTTGTTGAATTTATTCTCACGATTTTGATTTCGATGTTAAGATTCCTCATGGCATTATTGATATTTGGCTACTTCATTCTTTAAACTATCAACTTCTTTAGTGAGGTCAAAACATAAATTGATGTGTATAGGATTTCATAAGATAAAGTGTTCTTAGTCCCACTATTTCTTCTTTTACTTGTGCTTTTTCACATTGATATGAATATTCCATTGTTTTGATTAGACTTCTTCAATATGGAGTTGGATATTGAAAAAAATAAAGCCCTTATTCGTGAATCACTAATGTGTTTTGACTTTTCAAATGGTTCCTTGTGACTCTTAAATAAATATTATTACCCTTAATAAGTTTAAACTCAAGTCCTTAATACTTAAAGGTCGCGACTTGTAAAAACAATGTTGAATATTTCGTTGATTTTGGAAAACTTTAATGTGGTAATCCAAATATCTTGATTTATGGATTATGAATTGTCACAATTTATGACTATTGATGGTGGATAAGAGGATTAATAGTTTTTGTTTTTTTTCACTTCACCTATTATACCCTGACAATATGAATAAATAAAATATTGTTCATCAATGATGTACTTGGATGAATAGTGTCAATGTTATTTTGTGTACAATTTGACCATAGATTCACAATCGGTACTCTACAGAGTAATACCCTTAATTGTGGCCATTATTGAACCTTTTTGTGAATCTTGATATTCACAAAGTCTCGCGCCAATTTAGTGTGCATTTTGGCACTTCAATTCAATAGACCACATGCCTTGAACACAACCCTAATCATGTGCCTTAAATTGTGTCACATCTCTCTCTCTCTCTCTCTCTCTCTATATATATATATATATATATGTGTGTGTGTGTGTGTGTGTGTGTGTGTGTGTTACTATAGGGCATTTTTTCAATTATTTTAAATTAGTGCTTCATGCAAGTTTTTGAGTTGTCACTCCCTTTCAATTGTTTCTTCAAATTTGTAGCACTTTTTTTAATGCAATTCTGAACTTTAAATGGCCAAGGGCTAGCGTGTGGTCAAGGATCAGAAGTCAAAGTAACTTTGAAAATTGTGTGGCCAAAGGCCGAATCAATTTTGACTCTAATATCGAATGAAATGAATAATATTTCATTTACCAAGGGATATCCGACATAAGATAGACAATAGATTGAAGCCCATATAGGACAAGTATTTAATAATTGAATAATGAATAATAGATGCAATAAAATTGTTTGATACGATGTCATGCCATGGTATATTTACATGCATTGACTAGTCATGATGGTTGATGGGTCATGTCCTTCGTTAGGAAGTGTCACTTCATTTATTATTATTATTATTATTTACTGACGTTTATTTATATATTTATGTTTGTTATAGCCATTAAGATTTTAACACTTGTTCATAGTTGTTAGGGTTAGGGTTGAGATTTGGACCCTTTAAAATCTTCTTGAAAGTCCACACGTGACCAACTCCAACGTGTGAGTAATGGGGTTTGACATGGCATCCACTTGGTATGGTGATGGTCAAATCAAAGGTCAAGTTGTCCAGGGAATTACTTTCTCATACAAACTCTAATTGAGGTGCTCTTTGGACCACTGGAAATATCTTGTCTAGGATAATGGCATGGAAAAATCATTATATTGTTTTGGCCAAGTTTTGACACCTAAAATGTCATCTAAGCCCTCAAATAGGGATTTTACAGTTCTAACCTTGCCCATTGGTATTAAAGATGCGACATGGAAATGGCCCCTACAAGTCCATAACTCTGATTTTCCACCATATAAAGCCCCAAAAAGGATGAAAAAACATATAGTGATCCACTTCAAATCATTGAATAGTGCTCTTATTTGCCTTGTTGATCTTCTTCGAGAAGTTTCACCTCTGCACTGAAATTCACCTCATCTTGCTACTGGTCTAAAAACATTTTCACGAGTTCTTTTACTTCACTCTACTCTATGCTTTCTTCGGATGGTTTCTATGTAACTCGGATATCTTCATCATGATTGTCATTTACGCATTGATGAAATATATCATCCCTGGTTGTAAAACCTTCATTAGTAAATAGGTTTGTTCATTCTTATAGGCCTTTTGTCCTACATAATAGCGAATAAATGTTATTGACCAACTTTACATCCAATTCTTTCCTATACTATTTTAGAATATGTGCAAATGCTTCACATACGAAAACTCTAAGATGACTACTGGTAGTCACAATTTCAAGTGTATATATTCAAGTTAATGATTATGCTCAACTTGGAGACAATAAACGCTGAAAAACAAATGATGTGCAGACACTACATGCAAAAGCCACAGTATTATTTCAATATAAAAATAACATGAAAATAAATGATGTGAAACTGTAATTGTTATACTAATAATCAATTAGACAAGCTCTCCTGCACAGAACAAGTCTCAACGTCAAAGCATTTTTTAATGTCAACTCTAGTCTAGCACAAGATACACCTGCATGCTAGCTTTCACAGATCACTCTTGTATATAACGTGAATATCTCCCAAGTGTGATACCATTCTTGTTGTAGAGAAAATATACCTCCAAAAAGTGGCATTAAATTGCCTTTGGAATGTCATGCCAACCTCCCAGATTCTGGAACTTCAACTACAGGATTCAAAATATAAAGGCAAAAACCTTTGGAATGTCATGCTAACCACCCAGATTTTGGAACTGCAACTATGGGATTCAAAATATAAAGGAAAAAATACATAAAATGTTGCTCAATTAAATAGAACACATGAATGCTGGCGATCTTGCATGCTCTCCAATACAGATCAATATTTTAAGCAGTGCAAAGTGACTGCAACTCTGCTGGCAGAAGAATGATACAAGAATACTCAAATGCATGACACCCAAGTCACACAAGGCATCGTTAGTCATTCTTAGTAGCTGATTTCTTTATTATTCCCTGTGAACGAGTCCCCCAGCTACATCTGACTGACGAGATAATCAATTTTGAGCATCTTTCTAAAGTGAACTTGGATATGTTTGGACCTCATCAGAAGAGAGCTCATCTCAATCAATAGAATTCTCGGAAGCTGTCTGACCAAATATATCAGAAAACCCTTCCCATTTACCTTTTTCCCTGGCTTCCCAGTATCCTCCAAGATACTCATATGTATCCTTGCCTTTCTCTTTTTGAAACCACCTTGGCTGCCATCCCCTTTCTTGTAGTTTCCTAGACTGCAATGACACAAAGGTCATTTGAATATTAACTTCATTTGGCAAATTACTTCTTTCAGGAAGAAATGAACTGAAATAACTTACCTGCCGTTGTAACTGTTCCAACCTCATTTTTTCTGCATTAGCCAATTCATATTCACCATTTTCCAAATGTCGTTGATCTGGCCTTAGCCTTGAGTCAGTTGGTGGAAGTTTTTCCTTCACATAAAGAGAATAAAACTGTATAAGAATTGGAAGGCATATGACTCATATGCCTTAATTCGGTACTTCAATTTGGAATTTACCTTAAGACTTGGTGTTAGCTCATTAACAGTTGTTGCAAAGGGTGTTAAGTTGTATCTGCTGTTATTACAAGAAGGTTTGTTCCGTTGCCACAACAAACAAGCCTCAGACATTGGGTCATATCCCTTGGGCTTC
Organism: Picea engelmannii; assembly: GCA_009831015.1. Classification (NCBI taxonomy): domain Eukaryota; kingdom Viridiplantae; phylum Streptophyta; class Pinopsida; order Pinales; family Pinaceae; genus Picea; species Picea engelmannii. Next base: position 420,938 of record ML781686.1, on the reverse strand, counting down.
GCACTCACATCACCAAGAACATAATACATACTATCATCCCACTTCCCTAGTAATGTAGCTACCTTGTTCCCACTCCTATCTTGAACAAACCCATGAACCTGTGAAACGATAACAACAGTATTGCCAAAATCTGCATCAGAATTAAAGTTGAAATAGATAAACTACAAAAGGAAAAGGTACCAAAAAAGCAATGGAATAACAATCCACTCTCAAGGAACACAATCCCATGCATGAGTAGTTAGACATTATTTTACACATAAGAAGCTACAAAGCTAAGAGGAGGGGTGGGTAATGAAACAAAGAAGGCAATAACCTGATGAGGGTTACGGTCAATAATAGACTGTTCCTTGAATTTGAGCTTACAAGAATATTCGCCACTTCCCTGTATACGCATTGTTCCATAGTGATCACAGTACAATTTGCCCAAAATGAGGTTGTAGATAGATGTTGTAACCTGCAAGTAAAGCAAGCTTACTTCTGCTTGATAAAAATAAAAATAAAAAACAATCAAATAATAAAAACTCCTGATGCAAATATACAGATTACATGTTCGGATGTTCCTAATTAAGTTACCTTACTCCACTGAAACAACTCTCCATCGTCAAACTTCAGTGCAAGAACTCCAACAGGATCAAGCTGAATAGAACGGCCCCAAAATTTTCCCTTTAGATTACTGTCTCCCCAAAACTTCCATCCTCTTCCCTCGCAATGGCATGCCACAATCATGGGATGATGACTAACCTGTATTCAAATAAAAAACTTATAAAAAAGGAGAATTTCAACCTTGAACATACAAACTCTTGCATGGTAGTTGACAGAAAATATCAGTAATGGATGTTCTTGGAATCAATGTAAATGTCACAGCTTGTACTTCATCTTCTCAAATGGACAACCTATGAAAGCAGAGGCTGTATTGATGGCTTGAGCCTTGCAGTAGTGGGAAAAATTTGGCCAATAACAGATGGCAAGGTACATAAATAGTTATGGTAGAACTAACCTTTTCAGAAAAGAAACGAAGCCCTTTATCAGGATAATCACCCTCATATGTCTCCCCCAAAAGTGGATTGAAGGGCTTGCAGTGTCGACCTTCAGTGGAAGCATATCCAGAAACTGCAAATGCTGCTACACTCAGGATCCTCATCAAGCTGTTCCCCTGAAATACAACACCGAGCAATGGATGGTAAACAATGGAATAGCTTTAACTTTCAAGATAAGCATGTAATTGCATATATTCTTGAACTTCAAGACTTGCCTCCCTCTGCTAGAAGAAATTGGCATGTTCAAACTCAATGCACAGAGAGGCAAACATAACGAAATAGCTATCTGAAAACAACAATCAAGGACACAATTATATCCTGGTTTTTAAACTTATACAATGAAAACCTTGGCCCCATCCTCCAACTTATATTAGTACTTACATCCTGAAAACAAATGATAATCACAGATATGAAAAGCAAATTCCAAGCACAGAAGCTACAAGTGTCACAGGGATCATGATCTGAATCGGCAGATTGCAAGTTTGAATCAGATCGCTGCCTAAATGAGTTTTTCCGAATCAGGCAACTCAAACTCGGGGTTGACCGAGCTCGAGTACGTAATTACATCCTGAAAACAAGTGATAATCACAGATATGAAAAGATAATTCACAGAAGGTACCAGTGTCACAGGGATCGTGATCTAACTTGCCAGATCGCAAGTTCGAATCAGATCACCGCCTGAATGAGTTTTTCTGAATCGGGAGAGTCAAACTCGGGGATGAAAATTTTTGACACAGTTAATGCAATTTTGACTTGCGATCCCTGAGTTTGACTCAGCCAATACCCAGGAAGCTTCTAAAACCCCCTTTAACTGTGACTTTTCTCAGTTTTTTAACCTGTTTGAGTGAATTTCCTCTCTGCTGGTTGACTGCAAGTGACAAACAGCTAAAGGAGGCAAACCATCTAGGGCACATACCAACACATGTTGGCCATCCACCGATGCTGTTGGGCCTCTAGGGCATAAAAAAAAGTGGAGTTTGTGGATTTACTCAGCAAGTAACTGTTACATGCCTCTTATGGCTTCTTTTCCATCCTTGGAGGTACTCCTACATGCTGTTTTCGTCATTTATTAGTTGCTGTTTGTTATTTAGGGTTTATACTATATAGCAACATTTTAAAGGAATTTTTAGGGGTTTTTTGACTTATTTAGGTTTGTTTATGCTGTTTCTTTTCAGGGTTTTATAGGCTGTAGCCTATTAGTGACAGTGTTCACTGAAGAAGACAGCAGCCATTCCCCTTGACCTGTAAACTGTTACCTTGCTGCACTTAAACCTTGAACAGCAGAAAAACATTAAACAACAGGAATTAAACCCTAAACAGCAGCAAAATATTAAACCGAAACAGTGAAAATGGCAAGGGAGGAGGACTTTGCTTGAGCTTACTGTGAAAAAATTCCAGGATCAGCTAAAGCTTCTATGTAAAATTTTCCGAACTTGTACTGGCGGCATTTTTGGATTTAAACACTACTTTGCCCATATTCCTGGTCATCACATTGGTCCTTGCTTATAAGTTCACCAAGATGTTAAACACCAAGCCAACTTGGCCATTGATACCCCCAATGAGGTTAAAGCCACAAAAGCAAGAATAAATGTAGAAATGGCAAATCTCAAAGGTGGTCATTCAATTCTCCGTTTTGAGCTTAAGCAAGCTGATTGTATCTTTATTGAATTTGCATTTTCAACTCTCCCTTAAAATTCATTGAAAATCATTTTTTCAGCACTCTTTGACATTCATTTATAGGTTATGCCCAAACTTGAAGATTTGCATTTTCAAGAATAATTGTAACTTGCAAATAGTATTTTTGCAAGTTGAATTACATTGTAATCGGGTGCATTTTTGGTAGAAGCCGACACCCTTCATTTACTGAGTTTGCATTGTAGAGTCTCATTGTTAATGGGTGGACTTGAAAGAAACCCTTGAGGTCTAAGTTAGTGTCTAAATGTCTCGAATTGATGAACTGCTAGAGTTACTGAACACTCTAATACTCTCTTTTGTGGACAATACAGTCACAACTGACATAGAAACTCTCACTGGTGTTCTAACTTGTTTACAAGATTCGCAGGACAAAATCGAATTTCTCCAGCTGGAATCATAACTCCAACAAGAAGAAATACATCAAAAGAATCGTAATTCTAAACGAGTCCTTGTTCAAAGCAATTCTCTTTTTGAATTTGAAAATGATTCCTATCAGCAACCAACACATGATCAAATCAGCGATGCCACTTCAGAAGCAGATTCAAATGAAGATGAAGTTTTTCATAAACAAGTTCCACTTGCACTTTCCAAGCCCATAATCAGACCTTGGGAAGAAATCATCAACAACAAGAAACATGTCTTGGATACAAAATGGAAGTGACCTATCACATTCCGGATTATACCAAGTCAATTCAGTTCCAAAGTGCTGGATTCCTTCAAGAGAGTTCATATTCACTTGGTCCAGTTCAAGAGCAGATTCCTAAATGCCAACATTGTCAAAGAGTTTTCCACATGGAAGATCAGTGTTTCAATCTTCATCCTTGTGAGCAATATGGAAAGCACAGTCATCATTCAAACAAATGTTCTAACCACAAGAAATCTGCAAGAGTAAAGAACCACTATGGGTGGATGACTTCTTGGCAATGGTTATCAACAGTGAAGAACATATCTTAGTCACAATGTAGAATTCATTCTTGAGTATTGACGCATCTTACAGTGAAAGGATTTGCATCTTCTCACCTTGTACCTGACAGGGGGGAATATCACTGATTGACATTTAGACTTCAAGTTTCAAAGTCCTATCAATTGAGCAGTAACAAGCGAGCGTGATTTGGTTTGTGGTCATCCAAAACCACTAGATTGGTTTGTAGTTTTCCTTAAACCACCATTTAGCAGAAGACTTACAACTTCTGCTAGACAACGGTTTGTGGTTTTCCTTAAATCTCCATTTAGTAGAAGACTTTCAAATTCTACTAGAGAATAGTTTATGGTCATCTTTAAACCAACATTCGAGAGCACTTCCAATTAGCAGAAGACATCAGCTTCAACTTCTAGCTAACTCAGGAAATGTTCTGGGAACCATTGAGCCCTAGAGACAAGTTCCAGAGTTTGTGGTCATCCGCAAAACCACCATATTAGTTTGTGGTCTTCCTTAAACCACCATCACCATTTAGTAGAAGATGTCTGCTTCTGCTAGACATTTGGTTTGTGGTCTTCCCAAAACCACCAGATTCAGAGAGCACACTCAACCATTGGCAGTTGTTCACTTCCAGATTTCATCTCTCTTCTTGGACTCACATACACCCCTTCGGATTAAAAGGGGGGAAATGTTGGAAACATAATCCATAATGGTTATGATATTATTGTATTATTCACTTGATGCCGAATATGAAAAGACACAAGTGAATATGAACAATCAACGGGAGTCCAAGAGACCTCTTGGAAGATGAATCCAAAGGTCAAGATAATGTATTTATAGATGTATCATATCAATGAGAAATACAATCTCACACTTATCTATATTTTTGTGTGTTCTAACAATTTTCTAATACCCCTTGTTGCCTCCCTCTGTTGAATGATGAATCCTCAATGTCAGGCATAAGTTTTCCATACACACCTCAAAGTCAAACTCAAGGTCAAAGCCAAATGCTGCCTTGCCCTCCCATTCCTACAAATTTGAGCATGGATGGATGGCATGGCATGGGTTGGAGAAAGCATGTTCATAGTCGAGCAAGGAAGGCCATTACTGATTTTTTGTACTATTTCTACATTCCATTCAACTGTGTCAGAGGCCCTTACTGGCAATCTATGATTGCTGCAGTCTCTTTTGCTGATCTGAGGTTCAAAGACCCTACATCTGAGAGCCTTAGAACAAATTTGTTGTTAGAAACTATTGATGATGTTAATCTTGTACTTGTTGAGTATCGTTCATAATGGGCAGAATCAGGGTGTACTATCATGAGTGATGGATGAACAGATACGAGGAACAGAACCTTAATAAATTTTCTCGTGTCTTGTCCTAAGGGCACAATGTTTCTCAAATCAGTGGATGCATCAAACAAAGTTAAGAGTTCCCAATTGATTTCTGAAATAATGGAGGAAGTTGTTCAGAAAGTGGGAGAACAAAATGCTGTACAAATTGATACCGATAAAGAAGCCAATTATATGGATGCTGGTACAGTTTTTGAGCATAGGCTCCCCTTCATATTCTGGACCTCTTGTGCTGCACATTGCATAGATTTAATGCTTGAGGTCATTGGTAAATTTGTTTGGATACGAGAGGTTGTGGATAAGGCAAAATAGATAACCAAATACATTTACAATCACACATATATCCTTAGCACCATGAGAATATACACTAAATCCAAGGAACTTGTTCATCCTCCAGTGACCAGATTTGTAATGAATTTCATCTCGTTGCAATCCGTGCTTGACCAAAAGATAAATCTCAAGAGGGTGTTTTTAAGACCAGGGTGGATGGCATCTAAATATGCCAAAAACCTTGAAGGAATTGAAATTGTTGCTCTTGTGTTTGATGATGGTTTCTGGAAAGATGCCAAAGAGATTATTGATGTGACAGTGTCATTTGTCAAAGTGCTTAGGTACTTAAACTTTTTCAATGTTCAAACTTCAAAGTCAAACTTTAATTCATTTCCAAATTCCAATTATTTCAAAATTCAAAATTTTGACAATTGAAATTGAACCTTCAAGATGATTGATGGTGACAAACCCACTGTGGGTTACATTTATGAGGCAATGGATTTCGCCAAGGAGGCCACCAAAAGAAGATATTATGATGAGGCCAAGTATATGCCACCTTGAAATATTATTGATGAGTGTTGGGATAGGCAGTTGCATTATCCCTTAAATGTTGTTGGGTACTTTTTAAGGTTTAAACCCAACATATTTTTATGATAAGACTAGGTTTAACGAGGATGGCGAGGTGGGTAGAGGGCTTATGATGTGAATTGAAAGGTACTTGCTTGATCAAGAAATTCAAAGACACGTCATTGCCTAGCTATAGGATTATAGGGTGCCTACAAAGTCGTTTTCCTATGCTAGTGCTATGTGCAAAAGGAAGAATATGTTGCTATGTACCCTTGAAGGCTTGATCAATTCATTAAATTTTCTCTATTTTGTTTGATTTATTAAAATTTATTACCTTTTTATTGATTTTTATCTTGATTCTTGAACCCTTGCCACTTGCTAGGTCGTTTGTATCAAAACTTTCACAGTGATACACCAAATCTTTAGAGATTTGCCATACGAATCTTGAATCAGACTTGCAATGCTTCAGGTTGCGAGCACAATTGGAGCATGTTTTTGAAAATACATTCCATGAAGCGGAACCGACTAACACAAAAGAACTTAATGACCTTGTATTTGTTGAGATTTGGGTACTTTGGAAAGTGGTCCCATTGTGGTTGTGGGTCTCTAACCGCAAGAGGGAAATATTTGACCCATTGTGCCTTATACTTTATGTCTGTTATCGCACAATCTGTACTTGCCCAAAGCCCAAAGCAAGTGGATGCAAGATTGGCGTAATGGGGAGTGACCTATCACTGTCACCTTAATAGGAAACCCCTTTCTATTTAGGAGTATGTCAAAGTACCCCAAGGGAGACATCTCCAGTGACCTAAAGGGTTGATAACTAAGGCAAGGATGCAAGAAAATCTCCCTCTCACTGGTCACTCGATTCAAAAGGTTTTCATGGCTTTTAAGGGATGAAGCAAAAGGTAAAATGGATTGTACCTGCCCAGAACAAGACAACAAGAAAATATAGCAGCTTACAAGTACAAAAATATGTTGTTAGTGCTTCTTAAAACCATGAACCTTCAAAAATTGAGCTAGCTGATATGAATTTGCAGCAGTGCAACAGTTTATAACAGAAACAAATATTTTATAACAGCCACAAGAATTATGCCTCAAAATTGCTTCAAAAAGACAAAAAAGAATAGCTTTAACCTAGCAAAATGATAATAAGTTGTCACAAGCAAATTTGGCAATGTCTAGCTCAATTTTTGAAGGTTCATGGTTTTAAGAAGCACTAACATCATATTTTTGTACTTGTAAGCTGCTATATTTTCTTCTTGTCTTGTTCTGGGTAGGTGCAATCCATTTTATCTTTTGCTTCATCCCTTAAATGCCATGAGAACCTTCTGAATTGAGTGACCAATGAGAGGGGGATTTTCTTGCATACTGTTACAACATAAATTTGTCAAAACCTTAAAGGTTTGTGGTTTCTACCTAAGTCTGTATCCTTGCCTATCCCTCCCCCTTTTTGCAGACCTAATCGTAAGTTTTCCCTCTGGACTTGTAGCTTGTCTTCTGTTTGTCTTCATCCTTTTGATCGACCTGTTTTCCTTGTCAGCTTGTCTAAGACGTATCGGCCTTCAACATTCCTATTCTCCCTTTGGCCGATCATTTCCCCTTTCATCTTTGCCTTTGATCTTTTGTTTTCCTGAGCCCTCAGACAGTCATTCAAGTAAACTACACAAGCCGTGTTCGTGACAACCACGCATAGCATTTGAAGCAGTCTGATGTCAACTCAAATCAAGCGAGCGAGCAAGATCAGTTTTCAATGGCAAAAATCCACAAGGAGGATCAGATCGACGACCATCGGGTGATCGGGATCATGCAGTTGCACCAGGTTTAGCGTCGAACAGAGGTCCAAAATCGTGAGGTCCATCCTAGTCGTTGGTGCTGCAAAGGACACGTGGTGCGCAATCAGTGCTTCGTGGTTTCGCGAGATGGAGCGGTCAAGGAGCAGAGTCATCAGAACTCGCGAAATGCGAAATCGCGAAATGATCGCAGTCGTTGATCAAAGGAGAGAGTTAGACCGTTGGATAAGCTTTTCGCGATTTCTCGAGTCGAGAAAGTAAGAGGGAAGAGTCTTGAAGACTTGCGAAGTGCGATGTCCCGAAATGTCGATGTCGTCTGGGTCGTCCGATCAAAGGGGACGCGTATCACCCGATCCGAGCTTCGCGATTTCGCAACTCAGAGGTTTGAGTATAGAACACAGCATGAGTTCGCAATACATGAAATCGCGACGCGCTTGGAATAAGCACGAAGTCATGACTCGTGGTCGCATGGGGCAAAGGAAAAGGAGTTGCACAAATAACCAAAGTGGCCGAGTCGATCACCAAGAAAGATCTACATGGCCTCGAGGTGCCAGAATTGACTCAACGGAGTCGTGAGTTCGCCTGGAAAATTCACGAGTGTCAGGTCTCGCCCTGATCCCGAAGAAAGTAGTTAATGAAAATGGGGAAGGTGGTTGAAACCTCGTTTCACCACTTAAATGGAAAGCATTGAAAGTTGGCCGTGGAGGGAAAACAGTCAGTTGAAAGTTCCCCTGCCATGGATTTTTTGATGAAGCCCATACTCATCTGATCTTGCGTTTGACAGAAGAATACAAGTGCAGCCTGACAGGAGAAAATGCAGACGACAAGCCTTGAATGCAATAACTAGAGTGTGCTTCTGAAGGGAGCAAGTTGTTTTGAGTATAAATACTCAGTTTTGATATTTTGTTATGGTCGATGGTTGAGCTAGGCTCTCATATTGTAAAGTTTTAGTAAAGCCTCTGGTTTCTGGTTATGTATCTTTATTTGAGACTTCTTGCTTAATCTAAGTCAGCTTTCTTCCTCCATCTTAATATGCGTCTAACACTGAATGTTCATGATTGAAGGATTCACATGGATGGTTGTGACTGTGTTGTAATGGATGTTTGATTACAGTGTTGTTATAGCGTTTTTAGTTTCCTGAAGTTCTGAATCCAAGAAGATCTTGTTTTCTGAATTTTTCCTTCCCTAGGTTGTTGGATGTCCATAGCAGACCTCTTCACTCTCCTTAAGTTCTTCCCCCTACTCACCACTATACCAAACTTACTGACTGAAGTTAGACCAAGACCTCACCTGCTTATGCTTTCCGATCCAGTTTTCTGAGTTAGAATGATACCATCCTGAGTCCGCGTCCATTAGACCGCCTTTATATTTATTTTTCGTGACATACAAACTAATGGGTATCAGGCTTACCTCTACCGCAATCCAGGGGTGACTTTTGGTGCTAACACATCCTGTCCTTAGTTATCAACCCTTTAGGTCACTGGGGACGTCTCCCCTGGGGTGTTAGAAATAATAGGTGTGCTCGTTTAACCATAGACAAAATAGCAATATTGTCACCCAACCATAGGCCGAAGCCACCCCCGAGCACCTTAACCTTGACAGAGAGAATAATTTTGGAAGCAAACCCTAGATCCAAAAGCCAATCAAGGTAGCGTACTACTCTCCAGAGCTAGCGTACCAAGCAGAAAGTCCAAACCATAACCAAGAGAGAGTCCAAGCCTAAAACCGAAAATACTAGTTGCAGTAGCTGCAACTGCAACTACTGTCCAGACTTGTGCACTTACTGAATTTCTGCAGTGCGCACTAGTTTTCTGCAATTGCGAGTTGTGTTTGTTCAAATGAGCTCTGTCATCCTGTATTTATACTGCTCCTCCTTAGCTGTTTGGGCCGACTTCTCATTTTGGAGGCTAAAAATTCAATATTAGATATTTCCTTTAGTCGACTTGTCTTCTAGGGTTATGTCCAATGCTTTAGGGTTTCTTCTTGCATCCTAGAATATTCTATTCTTGTCAGGGTTACACTTGGAGGTTAATACCTCCTGCAACTACCATAATATCAACACTCCCTCCTAGCTAGGGAGGTATTGAAAGCAATGGTCTTGAGCACAAACCTACCATTCATCCGGTAGCATCATCATAACCACACAGGCTATCTCATTATTAGATCACGGGCACCATCATCACTATCAGTATCATCTGATAGCATCAACTGCATCATTTCTCGAAGCCATACTCCATTTGAATAATCAGGCATGATGTTGAATAAGTCACTCACTCCACAGAGTGATACAACAACCATTCTTCTAATCTGGACATATGTCCTAGAAGGATAACTATTCCAACAAATGCTAGAAGCCACACCATGGGCTACAAGGACTATTCTTCTAATCCAGACATACGTCCTAGAAGAATAAATGTCCTGGACCATTTTCTGTCTGGAGAATGTCTGTCCACCGGCACACTGACTATCCATCTAGCTGATAATCATTTCCAACACTAATGATAGTCTACATGGAAATCAAAACAATGCCATTCAATAGAACACAATTGTGTCTATCCATAGTAGTACACAACTACTATCTAGTGGTACACAACCACACCAAGTAGCACACGGCTACTTAATCAGTGACACATAGTCACAACCAATGGAACACATCCACCACAGTAGCATACATCTATTGTCCAAAGACATACAGTCTGCATAGCACTCATATCATCTGATATCAACCTGCATAAAACAATATCATGATATAGACTGAGTCATCTGAGCCATTCTTCCACTCACATCTGTGAGATCTGGAAGAGCATCTGGCCTCAGAAGGTAAAACATCATCCATGGGCTATCTGGACTATTCTTCTCAAGCATAGAAGAATAATTGTCCCTGATTTCTGAGCATGGACCATTCACCTAACTGGGCCATTCCTCCGCCACTAGTCATAGTGCAACCTGGAGAGAATGAGTCTGCCCTAGGGAATGCATGTTCCTGATTACTGAACCTGGACCATTCACCTAACTGGACCATTCCTGTAATGTCCCCACTTTGGGACATTATTATATTACAGTGTTATGATGACTAGAGTAGCCAAATGGAGGTTATAGCGAGTACAGGGACTATTGAGGGGTATTTTGGGGTCTGTCTTGCATCACTCATCTTATTTCATCATTATGATCCATTCCGCACAACTTGGCTTTGGTTCCGTTGCATTCCGACGATTTCCATGATTTTGAGTTATTTCGGGCTATAAGTTAATTAAATTCATTAAAGAGGTCATATTGGGCATAATACTTGGAGGAACCTCTTAGTGTAATAGCTCATTGGAATTGGGAGGAACAACACTACAGGATAGGATGATGAAAAGTGACTTTCAGTGGCCAGGGAAGCCACAAGGAGAGATAAGGTACTTTTCAGAGGTAAAATGGCTAATTAATTAATTGAAGTGATTTAATTTATTAATTAATAATTAATAAAGTAAAAGTCACTTTGGAGGGACAAGGTGAGCAGGAAGGATAGAAGAGAAACAATGGCCTCTATTCTCTCATTCATGTTGTTTATCATTTTTGATATCTGGCTTCTAGCTAGTGAGCCCATGCACTTGGGGGTTTTGAGAGTTTTGACTTAACAAACCCTAGAGATCAGCTCGGTGGTGAAAGATCCCACCCAACCTGGTCGAAGCTTGGTCACGGAGGTGAAAGATTTCTCCCTCACCATTCTACATTAGATCTACTTCAGCTACAAGTGGATTTGACTTCAATTACTGGTTCAAAGAGAGATAGGGCGCAACTTCAAGGGTTTTTCAGCAGGAGGGTGCACCACCTTGAGGAGGATAGTTTGATCTCGACAGAGGAGAAGGATTTGGAGGAAAGGGACTTCTGGGTTTCATTCGTATGCCATAGGGCATCATTTCTAGTTTATCTCAGAGGAGTTTTATCTGCCATTTTATTTACTAGAGCTTGGGCGAGTTGGAGGAGAAAGAGGCGCACTTCAGAAAGTGGTTTCAACCATTTGGTAGCTCAGACCTTCACTATTTCACTTGAAACTTCACCAGTGAGGTAGCAGTGCCCTGATCTATCATTTCAGTGATTTTGGGGAGCATTGGAGGTCTCTAGGAGAAAGGCCAAATTATTGGGTCTTCAGTCACCCAGGAGGGCACAAACCAGATTAGGGGATTGTGCATTTGGTGGGTCAGAACTTCAGCATTTATCCTGAGACTTCACCAGGGGTTTGGTATTGACTCGATCTATAGTTTGGCATCTTCATCGGAGTGTTTGGAGGCCTTTAACAACAAGGCCGAATTGTGGGTGTAATCAGCTTTCCAGTAGAGCGCAATTTATCCAGTTTGGGGTTTAGCACTTCAAAGGGCAGGGGTCTCAGCTTGTCATTGTAACAACCCTAAGTATTAATCAATTGTCATGGTTTAATTAATTGTTTAATGAATATTAGTTTTAATTAATTAATTAATTAATTGTCCTGGTTAAATATTTGTTGAATGTGAATTGGTTTAATTAACTAATTAATGAATTTAATGATTAAATATCTGTTTAATAAAATCTAGTTTAATAAATTATTAATTATTATTTTGTATCGAATGATGGAACCATTAAAGAGAAGGGGATAAGGTGGTTGGCATTGAATGGAGGGATAAGGTGGGTGAGTCTTAATGAAAGGGAGAAGGTGGTGAATGAGAGAGGGGGAAAGGAGGATAAGAGGAGGAAAAAAACATTCAAGAGGGGACTTTGGATTTTTGGAGAGTGAGCATCATTTGGAGAGAGGAGAGGACTGAATTGTTGGTTTGGGGCTGGAGTAGCTCGCTGGAGGATGGTTTTGGTTTTTTGCTTGAGGAACTGGTTGGAATTTGGTGGACTGAGACAGGGGGCACCTGTTGCTGGGAGTTTTGGGCTCGGGGGCCAGGAATCCTAGAGCTAGGGAGCCGGAGAGGCTTTGTTCCTAGTTGGTTGGGAGGTTAGTTGGTTTTGGGCAGAGCATCAGGCAGAGTTGGGGAACAACAGTAGCATCAGTTAGAGGTATGTATTTTCATTAATATGTTGAATTTGTGGTTTATTATCATGCTGTTGAATATGCTGAATATGTTGTTTATTATGATGCCACTCAAAATTTTAATTTTGTTGAATAATGAATGGTTAAAAGTTAGGATAGCATTTCTCTATTTTAACTTATGTTTTTATAAGGCTCTGTGGGAAGAGACCTTACAGTCATTCATCTATTGCAGTCATGTGGCCTTGGGAGGCTTGTAGCTTCTCTTCTTGATCTTGATTAGGGATCATCTTCATTTTTGCTATTATACCTTAGCTATATTGTACCAGATCTGCAAATCTATTGTATCAAGGTCTTCTTCTATGAATAATATCAGATCTAAGGTATTTTGGGTTATCTCTTGTATTGTTGATCTTGCATCTTGTTGAGGTATGTTCCATTGTTGCATCTATTTAATTATTGCTGCAAACACACATAACAATAGTCAGAATAAACCCTAGTACAACCTAAAAGACCAAATCAACAAAGTGTTTGACGAAATGCCACAAGCAGAAAACAATTAAAAATTCATGGAAAACGCAATGTTCTTGGCACCTTGGCTTAGGGACATTACAATTCCTTCGGCATTAGTGCAACCTGGATAGAATGAGTTTTCCCTAAGGAATGACTGTCCTGCACCAACCTCCAACACAGACCATTCTTCGAAACTACTCACAACTATGAACTTCGAAAGAATGATTGCCCGACGAGGCAGACCAATCTACTTGACCACTACTCAGAGTGACTGCTAAGAAGAATGATTGTCCTAGACCATTCCCCCACACTGGACACAAGGGGAATCGCTGTCTATGGTACATCAACAATCTATCGGACCATTTTCATTATGAAAATGACTGTCCGATCTGGACAATTTTTTGGATTGGAAAATGCCTGTCACAAGTCTTTTTCTAATTTCCTCTTGATTGCTGACTTCTTTCTGTTTTGACTTATTCCGGGTCTCTTCAAGTTCGATTCTGATTTCGGCTTATCTGGCAGTTGTTACTTATATAATAGCTTCCACAAGAATTGTTAACAAGGGTTGTCATCGTACTTCATCTTTTCATGTGTATTGCTTGACTTGTAGTCATCGTGACAGCAATCCTTATCTTGTTATTCTTCCTTAGGTATTGTTTCACTTGAACATCTTATCTTCTAAGAGATAGATATGCAAGATATGTACAGAAACTATGTAAACATGGTATGTACAAGAACTTTGAAGAATATTGTTACCTTGACTTAGAAGAAGAAGTTTGTTTTATCCTGCTTGGCCTTCTTTGAGGGTTCCCTTTCTTCGGCAATTGATGCTTCGTTTGTTTCCTTCCTTAAGCCCAAACTTCCTCTTATTTTTGAAATTCTTGAATTTTGTTGTGAAGGCTTGATCATCAGATTTCTTTTGGGATTTCTCTTTTGTGCTAATCCTTAATTCTTCTTGTGCACAACAAGTCCAAAGTTCTTCAAATGTGAGATATTCCTTTCTTGTGTTCATTCTTGCGGCAAATGCATCCCATGTCGTGGGAAGGTTGTTGAGTATTATATTTACTAGTTCCTTGAAATGATTTCTTCAATAGCTTGTAGTTGATCTCTTAACTGAGAGATTCTCACAAAGTATGATGTTATGCTTTCATCATAATTCATTTTCATGTCACGAAGCTCATTCTTTAGACTCATTACTTGTCCAATGTTTTTGACTGAGAAGAGGTTAGTTAGAGCATCGTACATCTTCTTAGATGAGTAAAGATGAGAGATCTAGGTTATCAAGCGGTCTTTTACAGAGTCCACTATGATACTCATGGCATTGATGTCATTGTCTTTGAACTTCTCCGTAACTGCAACGTTTTGAGGTTCCTTTTCTTTTCCTTCTTCAAACTGTGGTTCCACGATCTTTCCTTTCACGATATCCAACACTTTATTCTTGGCAAGGATGAGATCAATCCTTGTCTTCCATGCTCTGAAGTTAGAAGCCCCTTCTAACTTGTTTTCTGACTTCATAGAGTAGGTCATGACTTCTTTGCCTTGGTCAACCTTTGACTTTGACCAAAAACTCAAACTTGACGTCTTAGCTTGTTGAGAGTACTAGGAGGTGCGCTAGGTTAGGGCACACTAGGCTATCCAAAAATTATGTCAATCTCTTCACTTAAGGTGCCTTAACAAGAGGGTTAGGGTTTCGTTGCTGCAGCAAAAACTTTGACTGCCACTGCTACTGTAACTGAGCAAAAATCCTCCCAATCTATCTTCCAACGGTTAGACTGTCTAAAGATAATGTGGGCCCATAACCTGTTAGAAATAATAGGTGTGCTCGTTTAACCATAGACAGTATAGCAATATTGTCACCCAACCATAGGCCGAAGCCACCCCCGAGCACCTTAACCTTGACAAAGAGAATAATTCTGGAAGCAAACCCTAGATCCAAAAGTGAATCAAGGTAGCATACCACTCTCCAGAGCTAGTGTACCAAGCAGAAAGTCCAAACCATAACCAAGAGAAAGTCCAAGCCTAAAACCGAAAATACTAGTTGCAGTAGATGCAGCTACTCTCCAGACTTGCGCACTTACTGAATTTCTGGAGTGTGCACTAGATTTCTGCAGTGGCGAGCTGTGCCTATCCAAATGAGCTCTGGCATCCTGTATTTATACTGCTCCTCCTTAGCTACCTGGGCCGACTTCTCATTCTGGAGGCTAAAAACTCAATATTAAATATTTCCTTTAGCCAACTTGTCTTCTAGGGTTATGTCCAATGCTTTAGGGTTTCTTCTTGCTTCCCAGAATATTTTATTCTTGTCAAGGTTACACGTGGAGGTTAAAACCTCCCGCAGCTACCATAATATCAACATGGGGTACTTTGACATACTCCTAAATAGAAAGGGGTTTCCTATTAAGGTGACAGTGATAGGTCACTCCCTGTTACGCCAATCTTGCATCCACTTGCCTTGGGCTTTGGGCAAGTACAGATTGTGCGATAACATTTTGGCGTCGTTGCCGGGGAAAATTGGGTCAATATTCCTCAACGACACTTCTTCGGTAAACCTTTCCCTCAAAGCCTTTATCTTATAAAGCTTACTTGGCGACTCCATTGAGGGTGATCCCCTCGTCCCTTTGATAATTTCAAGAAGATTTTTTTTTGGCAACTCCACTGATGACGACCCGTAGCAGACATCAATATACACCTTATTATCCTTTAATTCATGTTGTCCCCAAGGCCCCTCTTAAATCGGCCCCCGAAGAACTCTTTGACCCTCTAGATTTGGCAAGTATCCAAGGAGGATTACATGATCTCCCGAAAGATGCATATTCTTGGATACCCACATTTGCAGGAGAAGTTGGGGCCATTGGTAACACACATTGGACTAAGTTTTGTGAGAACTACGAGTTCCATCTGTCGGGGAATGAACATCCTGACACTTTTATGAGACTTTTTTTAGCTTCACTCACTGGGGATGCTAGAAAATGGAGCACAAAACTCCCTTGCAAAAGTATCAAAACTTGTGAAGATTTAGAACTAGTTTTCCTAAAAAAATGGGGTGTGATTGAAAGTATGGCTACCCTTTATGCCCTGTTATCGCACGGTTTGTAGGAGGGGTTTAAGTAGGCTTGAGTCAAGGCTTAAAACCGGCGTAACAGGAGCTTCCCCACCCACTGTCACCTCGATGGGGGGCTCTTTCTATTTAGGAGGGCTAGTCCAAGGGAGACGT
>ML781686.1:367250-377520 GCA_009831015.1 Picea engelmannii | reverse complement strand
CGTGCTCAAGTCAATCTGCTCTCGTACTCCATGTCTAGGACCATGTGGGCCTCGAGACATGATCTCCTGGTTATCCCTAGATATCGGGGATAACAGGGCTTTTCAGCCTGGTTGATTTCCCTTGAGTTTTTCCCTCACACCTGCAATAATTCCTCCAAAGTGGTGAACAACGTTCTAATGGTCTCATCCTCTAGTCTCTATTGTTTAGGAATGATGTAAATGACCATGCAAGACATCATAGAAAGTTTCACGGAATTTCGTCGAGTCTATATAGGTTTTTTTTAATTAATTTTCCTAAGGTTGAGATTTTAATTATTTAATTAATTAATTGTTTTTGAGCAATTATTGTAAAAACTAGACCTTTGGGTTTTTGATAGGGGTATTTGTGCTCAAAAGAAATGGAAAGGCACCCCCTACACCCTTGGGCCAAGTTTCAGCTCAGTCGAACAAACTTAGCTAGGTGTTTGTCCACCCAGAGTCAAAGTCAGTCAAAACAACAATTTTTATTGCTAAATCAAAAATGTATTTTTTGTATTTTTGAGTTAATAGGGTTATGTAATGATGGAAAAGAGCAAGAGGAGTCATCCCTAGCCTACCCAACCCACCTTACAACCTTTATACACCCCCTCACCTATCCACTCACCCATTTCCTCACGCCCCCTAGGGGGATTTGCGCCCCCCTTCACATAAAAACTTTAGGAAAGCAATTTAATTGCTTTGTGGGCCCCTCCCATGCGTAGTGCGCCCCTCCTAGCCTACCACCTCACCCTCACTTGGTCCCACGCTCCACTCACCCTTCCAACTCATCAATCCATGACTAAAACCCTAGGTGGTGCGCCCCTCTCATTGAGATTCTCTCATGTGGCTGGGTTGCAACACTTAGCATGCATCCAAGAGGGGTCGTTTTGCCTCTTTGGGTATAAATACAGCCCCTCACACCCCCCATTTCTTTACCAATCTTTGAGCTAGTGTTACTCTACTGAAATTTCGCCCCACTCTCTTGCTCTTGCCATCTTGCATTTCACTTCATTTGCTCTTGAGAGTCTTGGAGCAACTTGTTGCTGCAACACTCTCAGATTGGATTAATAAAGCTTTGGAGGATTTTGAATCACCAAGAGTATTCTGGTTGCATTCTATCATATGAGGTGATGTTGTGATATTTGAGTTGATTGTGTAGTGTTGAGTAGATCTTGAGTAAAGTAGTTTATTTGGGTAGATTAACAAAGAGTATTCTTGTTGATTTATTTATGTTGGATAGCTATTTGTTTGAAGTATTTCAGATTTGTTAGTTTATCTACACATATTATCTACTTCCATGCTTCACAATTTGTCTTGAGTTTTGCAGGTTTACTTCAAGGATTTGTTGGAAAAGCCTCAAGAAGGAGTCTTCCCTCAAGGCCTTCTTAAACTCCTGGCTTACTTAGTCTTATATTTTTGCACTCATTTCACTTATATTTCAGTTTAATAACCATCTTAGATAGGTCATCTAATTTTACATTTCGTTTGGAGATTTTATGTGAAAAAATTCTGCGTAAAAAACATAAATTTTTCTTAACTTTGTTGTGTTGTGCAGCATTTCCAGCAAGCATTTGTTTGTTGGCTTGCTAGTTTTTGCAGGTTCTTACCAGAAACAAGGGGATATGCTACTGAAATTCACCCACACAACACATCAAATGATCAACCTTTGAGTGGGTAACAAATCTCTCTTTTCTCTCACTTATCTCTAGTATTGTACCAAGCCCCCGGGAAGTTCCCTTGAGGCTTGCATTCTATTGTTGTATTTCAGCTTTTGTAATTTATTTTCTGTAATTAGTTAGTGCCTACACCTTGGGAGAGTGATTGGCTCAGCCAACCCCCCAAAATCGTTGGGCTAGAATACAAGTTTTTTTAGCATTCTTTATTCCTTGCCATACTTGTCATTAGGACAAGGTTGTGTGGCTAGTTTGTTCTAATAATAGTTGTTAGTTTTTATTTACAACCCTCTTTGGCACAACATTGGTAGGCTTGCCTCCACCTTGTGCCATTGTGAGTGGTTTGTCATTTATTTTCAAGTTTTTGCTTAACTAATTGCCTACACCTTGGGAGAATAATCCCCAAAATCGTATGGCTAGGATGTTAGAAATGTGTTGATGGTTTCTATGGTTTACATGGATTAAAATTCTCTAGAGTAGTCATCACACACATACTCATCTTAGTTTAAGCCCTCAAGGCATAGTTTCCTTCTCATGCTTTAGTTTCATCAAGTTCTTTACATATATTTTATGGTGCAATATCTCATGTTTTAAAATGCTTTGGAAGTAATCTTTATTTTTGCAACTCACTCATCTTTTAAGGCATTTGCTACTCATCAATCTAAAACATATGTGGAGCATTGATATGGTGTAGGAACACAATTTGATTTCAGCAAGTATCTTTTTTTTTCTTAGCATGCTTTCTTCATGGAATAACTCATATGGTTGAATGGTTAAAATCTGAAGTGTTGTTCCCATTTGGCAAACTATTCTTGCCTTCTTCATAGCACATCTTTTTCATATATCTTGCACATGTTATGGGTTATCAAATGATGATGTGAATGTTCTCTATTTTCAGCTTCTATTTACAAGTTCATATGTGTTTACATGCTGCAATTTCATAATTTATAATACATTCACAGTAGTCATTTACAGTTTCGGTTTTGGGCATAATTCATTAATTTTGGGCACCTAAAACTTATCTAAAACACTCACAACACATCTTAAGACTTAGTCCTAAGTCATAATAATATATTAGACCAACTAGGACACCTAATTCCACCATCTTCACCATCTAAAACAGGTTTGAGGAAAACAACGGAAGGTGTAGGCAGGGGACTGTCTCACGGCGCACAGGATGTGTCCTTTCTGGGAAGTACTCATACTTTAGGGCTGACCGTGAAAGCTAGGGTGGGACTCGTTGCCTTACTATCTTGAGCATCCGACAGTTATTTGGCAATAGGAGGAGGAGGAGTAAGGTTTGACACTTAGTTAGGAGGGTAAATAAAATTTATAAAATCTTTAAGCAACTCTTCACCACTTAGTCTTCTAGACAATCTTCTTTTGGGATATATTTTATGGTTGTTTAGAGCTTTAGCTTGCAAGCACACACATCTTTTATTTTCATGCAAGTCTATGGTTTAATTTTCTAAGTGCTAAATCTCTTATGTTGTGTTGAGCATTGATCTTCCAAATCTTTTATATCTTTCAATTTATGCTCTTTGTGGTGTGATTCAAGAAGAGGTTGCGCATCTCATTTGGAGGCATCATCTTTTTTAGTCTTGAGTGCTTTAGTGGTTGCCATTGAAAAGCGGTCCAATTCTTATTGGGGCATGCTTGGCCTTATGTGAATGACTTTAACTTTGAACATCTTTTAATTCTCACACTTTGGCACTTGGTTAATCTTGTCTATTTGTATCTTGTGTATCTCTTGTATAATTGTTGTAATATCTCTCATTCATTATTGTAAGTACTTGTATCTCTTATTGTGAAGTAGTTGTAACTTTGTGATCATTGTAATCTTTTGTAATCAACCTCCTTGAACATAGTTGACCCCTGTGCCCAACCTTTAGGCACTAGTCTTAGTTGACTTAGGGAAGGGTTTGCTTGACATAAGTACTTGTGCATTTTGCATTTGTTACCTTAGCATCATAGGTTAGTTTTCCCCCTAAACCTTTAACAAATTAAAACTAACTCCTAGAACTTCAAATTTAAACCACATCTAGTAACTAGGGTCTACCCCCCTTGGCTTCCCTAGGAGTAAGCCTAGAAGGAAGAGGTTCCAATCAAGGTGACAGTGTAGACTGTGAACCTAGGCATTGTGCCTCCAAGGACACACTAAGTGAGCTGGACTTTGCTCACGTTTGCAAGTGTGTATTAGGACGGCAACAATAGCCACATAATGAAGCTTCACTGCTCCATTTTCTACCACATCGCGGATAAAATGATACTTGATTCCAATATGCTTTGATTTGTCATGAAACACGGGGTTCACTGACAACTTTATGCAACTCTGATTGTCACAGCAAATACTAGAAGCATCTAACTTAATATCAAATAATAATGAAAGTATTTTTCGTAGCCATACAGCTTCAATACATGCTAAACATGTTGCCACATATTCTGCCTCAGTTGTATTGAGCGCAACATTGGTTTGTTTCCTGCTAAACCATGAGATCATACCTGATCCCACACTAAAACAACATCCTGAAGTACTCTTACGATCTGTGACACTACCAGCCCAATCTAAATTAGAGTATCCCTGTAGTCTGAACTCACAATCTGCATCATACTTGATACCATACTCAATGGTACCTTTCAAGTATCTTATCACATGTTTTGTTGCAATCAAATGAACATGTCTGGGTTCAACCATATACTAACTTAAAGTGTTCACAACAAAACTTATGTCTGGCCATGTATTCGTTAAATACATCAACGAACCAATCATTTGTCTATACAAAGTGGCATCCACTATCTCTGATGAAGTATCACATAATAACTTTGGATTTGTCATCATTGTTGAGTTTTGTACCTTGGGAGGTGTTCCCCATGTGCTTGTGACCTCCTTAGCACATGTGGGATGGGCATTACACTTTGTACCTTGTACTTTTGTCTAATTTCACTTTGACTTTGTCTAAAGTGAAATTTAATCATTTTTTTGGCCTAAAAGTGACTATTAATTCACAAAGGGGGTGAATTAGGGACATAAAGTTGACATAGGAAACTTAACCCAAAGTATGTTATTGATTTAGATATTTATGGGGAGATCTCAACCATTCATTAGATGGGAGATAAGATGATCTCACCATTCATATCTTAGGTTTCCTTATGCATGTCAAAGAGGGGCGCAAAGGGTGAAGGAGGCATTCATTCTTCTTTTGTTCATTGTGAGAGGAGTTCTTGGAGGATGAGCATGAGGTCAGTTGCATGAGGATGCTTGAGCTTGGGCGCTAGCTTTCATGGAGGGAGGCTTGCATCATCTACCCTTGATTATTTTGTGGAGAGGTTCTACTTCTGAGGAGGGCGCATTGCCAGATTGGGGCGCATCAGTTGTGGGAGGACTTCTAGCCATCATATTGTAGTGAGATCAATTGCAGAGGGAGGCCATCCAGCAGAGCTTCATTCCTGTGGAGGGGTTTCCAGATTTGAGCTCACAGTTTGCAGTTGGAGCAGTTTCAGTGGATTTGCCAGCTTGTATGTGGGGCGCACCTTCCTGGGGCGCACTTGGAGACTTTGGGCTTGTATATCAGCTCAATTTGGGCTGCTATTGTATCGGGTTCCATTATATATTGTACTTGATGTATTCCATCTTCTGCTTTCCTCATATATACATATATATTCCAATCTGGTTTTCCCCGGGGGGTTTTATCCAGGGTCATGTTGACCAAAAATACATGTGTACAAAAATGCATGTGTTAGTCTCTTAGATCTGTTTATTTTCAGTTGTAAAGATCTATAGGTGTGTTATATTTATTTTGATATGCATGTGCTAACATCTGGTCACTAAAACTACATGCTAGAGCACCGAAAATTGCAAATATAACCGTAACAAATCGGCAAGAAGTTCTTGGATTGTTGGCTTTTATAAAACGGCAGCAAATACTTTATCAGACAGTTGAAACTTAGAGTCTATCTGTGGTCAAAGATAGACCCAGTAAGCAAGCTTGATAGGACCTGAAAATCTTCATGGTATCAGAGCTGAGGTGGCTGAAATTTTGAGCAGTTGGGACAGCATTTTGTTGGCTGTCATATACATCTTCTTGGCAAATTTTTTAGGACAGCCATTGACTCATTCAGTGGTTGTTAGAGGGAAGATTTTTGCAGAGGACAGTTGGGCAGTTTTGGACACTTTTCATCAGTCTCTTTTCACACCTACGCAGTAGGAGTGAGGCTGATTTGACTTAACCTCTTTTCACACCTATTTTGTTAGGAGTGAGGTCAGATTACACTTGTCTCTTTTCACACCTGTGTTGACAGGAGTGAGATAGTGTTTTCCTTGGCAGTGTGAGCATCATTTGGGGATTGCAGTTTGGCAGAGATGTCAGCATCTCAAATGCGAGTTGAGGACAGGCTAGCAAGGGCTAGCAATTCGTCGCCTTGGATGCGAGGATGATCTTCGTCTTAGAGGACCTCGAGCTATGGGACATAGTCGAGGCAGTTGTCCCCCCCATTCCTATCACTGCTCCCGTCTTGGTGGCAGAGTTCAGAAAAAGGAACAACAAGGTGAAGAGAACTATTTCTGATGCAGTTTGTGACCATGTCATACCCCATTTGACAGGGAAGACTTGTGCATACGAGATGTGGGCATCTCTATGCAAGTTGTATGAGAGCTCCAATGAGAACCGGAAGATGGTTCTTCATGACCGACTCAGGGGCATTCGCATGCTCAAGGATGAGTCGGTATCTTCATTCCTTGGTCGTTACACTCAGATCAGAGACGAGCTTGGAGTCGTTGGAGAGGTTGTTGATCCTAACTCTTTGGTGAGGCAAGCTATGAATAGCTTCACCAAACCGTGGGGTCCATTTGTACATGGTATAGTTGCCAAGGAGTTCATGCCTACATGGGAGAGGATGTGGAATGACTTCCTCCAGGAGGAGATTAGGCTTGCAGCCGAGGCTTCTGGACAGCGGCAGCAGCAGCAGATTGGTCAAGGTGAGGAGGATCTTTCTCTTTGGACAAAGGGCAAGAAGAAGGCCAATCATGGGGGTCGGCAGGGTCCCAAGTTTGGGGCCCCACCACAGGGGAGTGGAGGAGGAGAGAGCAGCAGTGGTTAGGGCAGTGGTCAGAGGAGAGATATGAGCAAAGTGAAGTGCTTTGTTTGTAAGAAGTTTGGCCACTATGTTGGACAGTGCTCGAACAGGAAGAAGGGTGGTACCGCAGCTACAACAGAGGAGATAGATTTTCAAACATAGTTTCAGAGAGAGTGTGCTTTCCTCATATGTTGCACTTCAGTTGAGACGACACCCAGTATCTAGTATATCGATAGCGGGGCTTCGAGCCATATGACTAGACTTCAAGAGCATTTTTCTGATCTCAGAGACACCGAGGTCAGGATTGAGATTTCTCTTGGAGATGACAAAGTGGTCAGAGTTGCAAGGGTTGGCACAGTTTCCTTTCAGAGAGATGGCATGCCACCTATATCGTTCACGGACGTTCTTTATGTCCCTAGGATGAAGGAGAATTTGATTTCAGTTTCCACCCTCCAAGATAGAGGTCTTGAGGTGACATTTAGAGGCACCGAGGTACTGATTCATCCTCGGGGGTCTTCACTAGCCTCAAGACAGGTGATTGGAGGGATGGGAAACTGTTTAGATTACTTTTTCAGCCACTTCATGCATTGGCAACGAGTAGCGAAAGCAACAGACAGATATGTGAGTTATGGCATCGCAGGATGGCCCACCTACATCATGGGGCTCTTGGAGAACTGAGAGATGTTGTGACCAGAGTGCCACAGATCAGTATTGAGCATCAGGATGTGTGTATAGGGTTTGCGCTTGGTAAGTTTACCAAGGCATCATTCCCTAGCAATGACACCAGGTCACCTGGGATATTGGATTTAGTACACACGGACGTGTGTGGGCCCATGACTCAGAGGTCCTTGAGTGGTTGTGAGTACTATCTCACATTTATTGATGACTACTCGAGGAAGACATGGATCTATTTCCTGAAGGCCAAGAGTGAGGTCTTCACACAGTTCCAAGAGTTCAGAGCTCTTGTGGAGAACCAATCGGGAAAGAAGATCAAAGTCTTGCGGTCGGATAACGGGGGAGAGTATTCCTCAAGACAGTTTGTAGACTTCTGTGCACAGCATGGCATCAGGAGATAGATGACCGTACCTTACAACCCCCAGTAGAACGAGGTTGTCGAGAGGAAGAACCGGGCCATTACCGGTGCAGGGAGATCCATGCTACATGATCAGAGTTTGCCTTTGTACTTGGGCAGAGGCATGTGCTACTATAGTTTACCTGTAGAACAAGAGTCCCCACAGGATTTTGGGGAAGATGACTCCTGAGGAGGCCTTCATTGGTAGGAGGCCCGATGTCGAGCACATCAGGATCTTTGGGTGCATGAATTTCTCTCATGTCCCCTCGGAGAGGAGGACAAAGCTAGACCCCATAGCCCAGCAGGGGATTCTAGTTGGATACTCAGAGGTGTCGAAATCCTATAGTATCTATATTCCGCCACTTAGGATAGTGGTGGTGAGCAGAGATGTTAGATTTGAGAAGGATAGGGCTTTTGCGAGATCTCGAGTCGAGAGTTGGAGTTGAGGATGATGCAGAGTCGTCGATTGCAGTCTCAGAGGGAGCACAGCCTCAAACGTCAGGTACACCAGTACCAGGGGTGACAGGGTCACCATGCACAGCTTCAGGGTCACAGTCAGAGCATGTTCAGTCTGTTGAAATAATGTAACTGCAAAGTGTATTCTTATTATTATTTGATAAATTATTCATTGGATCAATCCCCGTTGTGGATTGATCATGTCGGCTATTGTAAAAGGACCAAATCCCCTTTTGCGGATTGGTCATAATATAATTGTAATAGGCAAAAAAGGAAGTCGGCCCCAAAATATATCAAAGAGGCCCCATAATATAATAAAGGTGGTTATAACCACCCAGGAGAAGAAGTCGGCCCTACCAGTGAAAGGACACTCCCACACGTGCCAGTCTTGTATAAATAAGGAGGCTAGCGCCTCACTTAGACACACTTCACTTGCTCATTGAAAGACAAGTTTCAGAACTGCAGTTGGAGAAGAGAAAGAGAAAGAGGTTTGCTTGACTTTCTGTATTTGCTTGAGTTATCTCTTGGCATTGTATTGGCTATCTATAATAAGGAAGTTTTGTTGGGTTTTCTTCCCCTAGAGGGTTTCCCAAGATAAATGTTGTCTCTTGTGATTGTGTATTTCTCAGTGATCTTATCTTATGTTGTTGTTATCTATTGAAATGCAAAGAACTATAATAATGGCTTAAACATTAACATGGTATAGAGCCAAGCTGAAGAAAGCATCTTTCACAAGAGTGAAAAACGTCACTGTTGTCGTACATGCAAATTAGGGCTTTTTGATGGTGAAGCATTTCAGACCTAAAACTATCTAGAAAAGTGTGCCCTCCCCCAAGGATTACTTTGGCACTCTCAGCGCACCTTTTCAGTGGCTAGATCTCCCGGAAAGTGAAGCCCTAGTTTCAGAAAGTACCAGAAGTACCAGAAAACCAATGTACTAGAAGTACCAGAAGTACCAAAGTACCAGAGGTACTAGAAAACCAAAAGCACCAGTCCAGAAATCCACAGATCAAGTTTGGAGGAGAAAAAGTTGGATTTTCTCAAATCCAAACACACTAGGCTACTCGCCTCAACCAAGCGCACCTCCTGGTATGTCTAGAATTTGATTTTGAGCATTTTCATTTTTCGGTCATTTTCCTAGCTCCAGGTAAAAGATGTCTACAAGCACTAAGCTTGTTGACAAGCTGGAAGGTGTGGAAAACTTTTGTGCCTGGAAGTATAGGATTGGACTCGTTCTTGAAGAGAATGACCTAGCAAAATTCGTCAAAGGAGAAATTTCGGAACCCGACGATGCTGCAGAAAAAGCCAAGCATCAAAAGGACACAATCAGGGCCACAAGAATCATTGCAGATTCAATCGAAGACCACCTGATTCCTTATGTGTCATCTAAGAAGACTCCGAAAGAAATGTTTGATGCCTTGACCAGACTGTATGAAGAAAAGAACATAAACCGGAAGATGAATCTAAGAACTCAACTGAAGAATACAAGGATGCAGAAAGGAGAAACAATTCAGGAATATTTCTCCAGAATCTCAGAATTCAAAGAACAGTTAGAAGCGATTGGAGATGCCATAGACGAAGACGAACTCATAATGACGACCCTAAATGGTCTCACAAGACCTTGGGATGCATTCATACAAACAATATGTGCCAGAACGAAGAAACTGAAGTTTGAAAGTCTATGGGAAGAATGCATCCAAGAAGAAACAAGAGTAGCTAACTGTGAAGCGCTATTGGCAAGAGATGATGATCAAGCCCTAGCTACTCACACCAAAAGAGGAAGGAAAAAACCCTACTTCCAAAAGGAGACTCATAAAGAGCCTCAACCGCCAAAAAAATTCAATAATAAAGAATCTCATCCAAGGAGATTTCAGAAGAAAGGACAATGAAAGGAAAGAGATTACTCATCTGTACAATGCTACCATTGTGATAAGATGGGACACATTGCAAAATTTTGTCCAGCCAGACGAGAAGAATA
>ML781686.1:348813-361583 GCA_009831015.1 Picea engelmannii | reverse complement strand
TTTTGTTGGGTTTTCTTCCCCTAGAGGGTTTCCCAGGATAAATGTTGTGTCTCTTGTGATTGTGTATTTCTCAATGATCTTGTCTTATGTTGTTGTTATCTATTGAAATGCAAAGAACTATAATAATGGATTAAACATTAACATAGTCAGATGGGGCACAGACTTCAGAGGGAGCACAAATTTCAGGATCTTAGAGTGTTGAGACAAGTCCTGAGGCAGTTACTCTTGGGCAGAGAGACCTTACTTCTTCGTTGACCGCTTCAGGGAAGAGGAGACCTACATGGTTTCAGGAGACCTTGAAGGAGGCCAGGGAGAATGTAGAGGAGCCCAAGAGCCAGATCAGAGAGAGCAGGCCACCAGTCAGATTGGGAGCATATTTGGCACTAGTGACGAGTATCAGGGATACTAAGCCACAGACTTTTGCACAGGCAGTGGACCATCAGATCTAGAGAGAGGCCATGGTAGAGGAGTATGACCCCATTGTGCGCAATGATGTCTGGGATGTGGTTCCGAGGCCAGTGGGGAAGTCAGTTGTGACTTCCAGGTGGTTGTACAAGACCAAGATTGTTGTAGATGGCAGCGTGGAGAAACACAAGGCCTGTTTTGTGGCACGAGGCTTCTCACAGATTGAGGGAGTCGATTATGACGACTTTCGCACCAGTTGCGAGATACACTTCTATCAGGACTATCATTGCCATAGCAACAGAGATGGGTCGGTGCATTCACCAAATGGATGTGAAAACCGCATTTCTAAATGGCTTTATTGAGGAGGAGGTGTACATAGAGCAGCCACAAGGGTTTGAGGTGAGTGACAGGGAAACTCACGTGTGTCTTCTAAGGAAGGCACTATGTGGTCTAAAGCAAGCTCCCCGAGCTTGGTATTCACGCATTGATACTTATTTGCTTTAAATGGGCTTCGAGAAGAGCAATGTTGATCCGAACCTCTATTTCATCATTAGGGGTGAGGACACGCTCATTCTCATTTTGTATGTGGATGATTTATTCATTACTGGAGCCGAGGATCTCATAGCTGAGTGAAAGCTGGGACTTGCATCATAGTTTGAGATGAGTGATATCGGATTGATGCACTACTTTCTAGGTATAGAGGTATGGCAGGAGGAGGGTCACATATTTCTCGGGCAGGGGAAGTATGCAGCAGATATTTTGAGCAGGTTTCAGATGGAGGACTGCAGACCCATGTCTACACCTATGATCACCAACTGGAAGAAGCTTAGTGCTTCAGATAGCCAGTTGGTGGATGCCACAGTATACATGCAGTTGATCGGTTCACTCATGTATCTGGTTAACACCAGACCAGATATTTGTTTTGCCGTGAACACTCTCAGTCAGTACATGGTTGAGCCGAGGAGTGTTCACATGGTTGGGGCAAAACACGTCTTGAGATATGTTGTTCGGACAGTGGACTATGGCCTACACTATGTCAGAGGAGATGGAGTCAATTTGGTTGGCTACACAAATTCAAACTGGGCAGGATGTGTTGCTAACAGGAAAAGCACCTCAGGGTGTTGTTTTAGTTTGGGGTCATGACTTGTTTCCTGGTTCAGCCGGAAGCAGAAGTCAATTGCTTTGAGTTCGGTCGAGGCATAATATATGGCGGCCAGTCATGCCAGTTGCGAGGCCATTTGGCTTCGTAAGATGTTGGTTGGGTTATTTGGTCAGGAGATGTCACCGACTGTCATTCACTGTGATAATCAGAGTTGTATCAAACTCTCTGAGATTCCAGTGTTTCATGATCGGTCGAAGCATATTGAGATCAGGTACCACTTCATTCGTGACTAGGTTCAGAGAGTGGCAGTTCAGTTGCAATATGTATCTACAGATGACCAGGTTGCAGATATTCACACCAAGGCCCTGCCACGGAGCAAGCATGTCTATTTCAGAGACAAGATGGGCTTGGTGAGGAACACCTTCCTCGGTAAGAGGGAGTGTTGTGTTTTGTACCTTGGGAGGTGTTCCCCATGTGCTTGTGACCTCTTTAGCACATGTGGGATGGACATTACACTTTGTACCTTGTACTTTTATCTAATTTCACTTTGACTTTGTCTAAAGTGAAATTTAGTCATTTTTTTGGCCTAAAAGTGACTATTAATTCACAAAGGGGGTGAATTAGGGACATAAAGTTGACATAGGAAACTTAACCCAAAGTGGGTTATTGATTTAGATATTTAAGGGGAGACCTCAACCATTCATTAGATGGGAGATGAGATGATCTCCACCAGTCATATCTTAGGTTTCCTTATGCATGTCAAAGAGGGGCGCAAAGGGTGAAGGAGGCATTTATTCTTCTTTTGTTCATTGTGAGAGGAGCTCTTGGAGGATGAGCATGAGGTCAATTGCATGAGGATGCTTGAGCTTCGGCGCTAGCTTTCATGGAGGGAGGCTTGCATCATCTACCCTTGTTTATTTAGTGGAGAGGTTCTACTTCTGAGGAGGGTGCATTGCCAGATTGGGGCGCATCAGTTGTGGGAGGACTTCTAGCCATCAGATTGCAGTGAGATCAGTTGTGGAGGGAGGCCATCCAATAGAGCTTCATTTCTGTGGAGGGGTTTCCAGATCTGAGCTCACAGTTTGCAGTTGGAGCCGTTTCAGTGGATTTGCCAACTTGTATGTGGGGCGCACCTTCCTGGGATGCACTTGGAGACTTTGGGCTTGTATATCAGCTTAGTTTGGGCTGCTATTGTATCAAGTTCCATTATATATTGTACTTGTTGTATTCCATCTTCTGCTTTCCTCATATATACATATATATTCCAAACTGGTTTTCCTCGGGGGGGTTTTATCCAGGGTCATGTTGACCAAAAATACCTGTGTACAAAAATGCATGTGTTGGTCTCTTAGATCTGTTTATTTTCAGCTGTAAAGATCTATAGGTGTGTTATATTTATTTTGGTATGCATGTGCTAACATCTGGTCACTAAAACTACATGCTAGAGCACCCAAAATCGCAAATATAACCATAACAAATCAGCAAGAAATTCTTGGACTGTTGGCTGATATAAAACAGCAGCAAATACTTTATCAGACAATTGAAACTTAGAGCCTATCTGTGGTTAAAGACAGACCCAGTAGGCAAGCTTGATAGGACCTGAATATCTTCAATCATAGGTGTAGTCATGGATTTACAATCCATCATTCCAAATCTTTTTAGAATTTCCACAACATATTTTCCTTGACTAAGACAAATCTCACCTAGATTCTGCCACACTTCCAAACGTAGGAAATAGTGCATCTGACCCATATCTTTCATTTCGAATTCTGAAGCAAGCTTCTTCTTGCAATCAGTGATGAGATTTTCATTTCCTGTTAGAAACAGATCATCCACATACAATAGTAAGATCACCCGATCATCATTCTCAATCTTATAGTAGAGATTGGAATCTGCTTTACTCTTGATAAAGCCCAACCTCATCGGAAAATTATCAATTCTTCCATACCATGTCTTGGGTGTTTGCTTCAAGCCATACAAGGCTTTCTTTAATCTGCACACATGTATCTGATTGTCATGTGTCTCAGAACTATGTCCCAAACATCATTTTTCATAATTGATTGATATTCTTCAATCATAGCATCATGCCACACTTTCTTCTCAGCGGCTTCTTCATAGTTGGAAGGTTCTGCATCAATGATGTTAGACACAAGTGCAACATAGTTGGAATATAATCGAGGTCTTTTAGTTTCTCTGAAAGTCTTATTTGGGGCACCATACCTTTCTGCATCTTGAATGAGTTCACGAGCCCAACTTGGTTTTCTTTGATATGTAATCACGTATGTGGGTGAATTAGCAGGTTTATGAAGTTCCATCATATCATGATTCTCAGGTACAAGCTCTTCTTCTTCTGTAGACTGTATCTGGTACTTTAGAAGCTGTAGGTTCCTCATCATGTAGCTCATCTACATGATTTCTTTTTGATTTGCAGAAAGTTGCATCTTCATAAAAGATAACATCTCTATTGATCTCAATCTTTTTGTATTCAGGGACATATACTCTATATGTCTTCAATGTTTCGTTGTATCCGACAAATATACCCTTCTTACCTGAAGGATCCAACTTTGTCCTTTTGTCCTTGGGAATATGAATATACATTGGGCAACCAAATATCCTTAGGTGACTAACCTCTGGAACTTTTCCAGAAAACACTTCTTCTGGAGTTTTATTTTCAAGAACTTTATGAGGACTTATGTTCTGTACATATACAACAGTGCTTGTTGCTTTTGCCCAAAGGTACATTGATAAGTCCTAATCATGAATCATGGCTTTAACTGCTTCCATAACTGATCGGTTCTTTCTTTCTGCAACACCATTTTGCTGAGGATTGTATGGAGTAGAAAGCTCCCTCTTAATCCCAACTTCTCTACAGAATTCCTTGAATTCACCAGATGTGAATTCTCCTCCGTTATCGGATCTTAAAACCTTTATTTTTCTCTCGAAAAGATTTTCAACGAGATCTTTAAATTCCTTAAACTTACTAAAGACTTCATCTTTATTCTTTAAGAAATAAATCCAAGTTTTGCAAGAAAAGTCATCAATAAAATAAACATAGTAAACATACCCACTGAGTGAAGTGGCTGACATAGGTCCACACACATATGAATGAATTAGATCCAGAACTCCTTTTGCTTTACTATCACTGCTTGGAAAAGGCTTTTTTGCGTTCTTTCCTTGTGCACATCCTTTGCATACATCATCGTGGAACACTTGAATTTCTGGAAGG
Source organism: Picea engelmannii (assembly GCA_009831015.1). Taxonomy (NCBI): domain Eukaryota; kingdom Viridiplantae; phylum Streptophyta; class Pinopsida; order Pinales; family Pinaceae; genus Picea; species Picea engelmannii. The sequence goes on along the minus strand of ML781686.1, from coordinate 356,850 downwards.
CCTTTCACCATCTTGCTGACAACTGGCAAGGCTTTATAGTGAATATGAGCGAACCTTCTATGCCATAGTTCACATGGGTTTATAGTACTGTGCTCTAAGGCTTGATTTGCCTTTCCTTTTAACTTGTATAACCCATCTTCATGTATACCAATTATAATAGCATCATCAATATTCTTTCCTCTCGGCCACATAAGAACTTGGCCATCAACAAAAGCTACTTGGAATCCTTTCTCTTCCAATCCTGAAATAGATAGGAGTTTCTTTTGCAGACCAGGTACATATAGAACATTTTTCATTTTCAAATGTTTTCCTGAATCTAAGTTGTAAAAAGCATTCCCTATGCCCTTAATAGGATAGGAAGAGTTATCACCCAGTCTCACCTGATGAGAAGAATCTTTCTTAGTCAGATTTGAAAGAAAGTCTTTAAAACCAGTCATGTGCCTGGAGGCACCACTATCCACAAGGCATGTTTCATCATCATAATTTACTGAATTAGTAAGAGTTGCCACCAAAACATACTCTTCATCTGAATCTTCTTTTCTTTCTCTCTTGAAAACAGGTTCATCATCTTCAACAATATGAACATGATGTCTTTTGTTTTTCCTCCTTTCTTTGACCTCTTTTATGAGAGGACAATCTTTGGCAAGATGTCCCAACATTTCACAACAGAAACATTTGAGTTTAGAATAGTCTCTCTTACCTTTCTCAAATTTCTGAAACTTCTTCTGTGGAGGATGATTTTCCTTCTTTTTCTTTCCTTTCCTGAAATGGGTTGCAAGAACTTGATCTTCATCATCCCTTAGCTTTTCTTCTCTTCCTTCTAGTGTTGCTTCTTCTTGGACACAATCTTCCCACAGCTTGCTAAACTTTGTTAACTTACTCCTTGAACAGATTCCTTTTATGAAAGAGTCCCATGACTTCAGAAGTCCATTCAAAGTAGTCATTACTGACTCAGCTTCTTCAATTGAGTCACCGATAGCTATAATTTGTTCATTAATCTGAGAAATTCTTGTAAAGAAGGCATGAATAGATTCAGACTTCTACATCTTTACATTTTTGAGTTGAGTCCTCAAAGCCATCTTCTTGTTTATGTTCCTTCCTTCAAATAGACGAGATAGAGCATCAAACATCTCTTTGGGAGTCTTCAAGGATGATACATGAGGAATAAGATAGCCTTTTATAGAATCTGCAATTATTCTCTTTGCCCTTATCAGATTCTTCCTGTACTTACCTTTAGCTTCTTCTTCCCCAGGTTCTGCAACCTCTTCCATAACATAATCTAATAAGTCATTTTCTTCCAGAACAAGGGATATTATGTACTTCCATGCTCTGAAGTTATCAGGTCCCTCAAGTTTCTCATCAAGCTTAGTGCTTGACATCATCTTGTCCTTGTTTTTTACTTCCTTCAAAAACTAAAATATTGTAGTCTCCTTCACAAATCTAATAACTCTCTGTAGAAATGGCTTCTTTTAGGGAAGCTCTGATACCATGTTGAAAAATTGATGCATGTAAGTAAATTTAAAAATTTACAGCATACAACCAACATACCAATACATCTTGCATATGTGAGGATCACTGAAAGTGAGACAATCACAAAGACAACACAAGTATACCCTGGGAAACCCTCTTGGGGTAGAAAACCCATCCAAACCTTCTCTTTAGATTCTTCAACAAAGTACAATACCAGTACAAGACTTTAGAGTAACTAGCTAGGACTCAGAGCGCTGAAACAATATCTCTATTCCAGCACTTACAAACTTCACAGATAGTTGAACTAACACTTATAGTAATAGCTTGACAAACTCACCAAAAGATAACTAACTTTCCTTCTTGTTGTAGCAGAGTTATGGCAGCTTTAACATAGTATTTGTAGCAGCCTTATATCAACAAGGAACAGCACAAAACGTCAACAAGAATAGAGTGCTTGTATCAGCAGAATACTTCAACAACTAGCTGCCATATACCAGCAGAAGACTCCAGCAACTAGCAGCCATATACCAACAGAAAATTCCAGTAGATATCAGTCATATACCAACAAAAAATACTTCAGCATAGATGCCTTGCCTCAGCAAAACAAAGGTATGTAAATGTTACGTGAATGCCCCTTTTTATATGTTGGTTTGGCTTCCCTAAGCAGCCCCCTAAGAATGTATGACAGTTGTATAAAAGTTGTCATACCTGCCCTCCTTTGGCTGCCAAGAGTCACCTCCTAAAGTTCACAAGAGCCACCTCCTAAAGCTCCCAAGAGCCACCTCTTAATGCTCCCAAAGGTCACCCTAAGCAACCCCCCTAAGCTGGCCACTCCAACCATCCTAAGCAGCCTCCCTAAGCTAGCCACTACAACCTCCCTATGCAGCCCTCTTAGAGGTACTATGAGGTTGACACATGGTATATGGTTGTCTTGGCATAAGGTTGACACTTGTCATGTGTTTGATGTTTGACATAAAGTTAACACTATATCAAAACTTTATTTACATGGTTAGTTACAATAGGGAAAATAGTTTCCAAAGCTATTTAATTCAACATGCAGAGTTTGTGGACAGCTTCTGGGCAGATTTATTTGTCCATTACAATCTTCTACTTTGCGACAGGAAAATGTAAAGTGAGAAACACAAGACTTGGCTTAGTTTATCTAAAGGTTTAATAATTTGAATTTGAAGGTTTGATATAAACATTAAAGTTTAATTCACATTTCAATGTTTCATGATAATGTTAGGTTTGGTTCATTCAACAATTGAGCTGAAAGAGCTAGATCCTACATCGGATTGGCTTCTATTAGAGGAGGCTCTCCTTTTTCGCCTTGGGGCCTTGGAGAACCTTGAGGTTCAAGCAGCCTAAGACATGGGAGATGTTGCTGCTTAGTCTTTTTACTATTTAGTATTCAGTATTTAATTAACTTTTATAAATAGATGCTTCCAGTTCTTGGTTTTGATCTTTTTTAGACTCATATCATATATGAGATACCTATTGTTCCATGAAATTTTGGACATCTATTGATATTGTGCATGGTATGGACATGGCTTTCTTGAGTATCAATGAAAAATGCTTTCTATTACACCTCATTTTGTATGAAGGTTCCACCATGTGATTTCATCATATTGGTGGGATTTGTTACCGGTACCTTGAAGCATTGCACTAACTTAAGGTGATACGTCTTCATGGAGCCCTTTCTCTTCATGGCATTAGATTATTTGATGGAGGTCTTTGGTTTGGGGGAATCTCACTTCTCCCTGATCGGATGATTATGCTTGCTAGTTTGGTGGCCTTCTCACATGTGTTTTTCTTACAAGTGCAGCGAGATCGATGTTGCATGATCAAGCACTACCTTTATACTTATGGGCTGAGGCGAGTGTTGTTGCAATTTATCTACAGAACAGGAGTCCCCACATAGTTTTGGGGAGGAAGATTCTTGAGGAGGCCTTCACTAGTAGGAGGCTCGATGTTGAACATATACAGATTTTTGGATGCTTGACATACTCTCATGTCCCCTCAAAGAAGAGGACAAAGCTAGACTCCACAACCCGGCAGAGGATCTTAGTTGGTTACTCAGAGGTCTCGAAGGCCTACCAGATCTACATTCCATCACAGTGGAAAGTGGTGGTGAGTAGAGATGTTAGATTCGAGGAGGGTAGAGCTTTCAAAAGATCTCTCAAGTCGAGAGATAGTATTGAGGAGGTCTCGGAGACTCAGATTGATGTATCAAAGGGGGCACATCCTTAGGTGTCGAGTGCACCAGTTTCAGGGGTGACAAGGTCACCTTGCACAACTTCAAGTTCACAGTTGCAAAGGTTTCAAGCAGAGGGTGCAGAGGCTTCAAGATCTCAAAATGTTGGGATTAGATCTGAGGCAGATACTCATGGGTGCGGAGATATTACTTCTCCTTTGGTTACTCTAGGGAAGAGAAAACCAAGATGGTTTTAGGAGACCCTGAAGGAAGCCGAGGAGAATGTTGGAGAGCCCAAGAGATTGTCCAGAGAGAGCAGAGCACTAGAGAGGCTTGGGTCCTACTTGGCGATAGTGACAAGCATCACAGATTCAGAGCCCACGACATTTGCGCAAGCATTTGACCAACAGGTGTGGCGAGAGGCCATGTTGGCGGAGTATGACTCCATTATGCGCAATGATTATGGGAGGTGGTGTTGAGGACAGTGGGGAAGTCAATTGTGACTTTTAGATGGTTGTATAAGACCAAGTACGTTGTAGATGGCAGCATAGAGAAACACGAGGCCCGGTTTGTGGCAAGAGGATTCTCTCAGATAGAGGGAGTTGAGTATGATGAGACATTCGCACCAGTTGCGAGATACACTTCCATTCGAAGTATTATTGCCATAGCGACAGAGATGGACTGGAGGATACATCAGATGGATGTAAAGACCGCATTTCCCAATGGATTTACTAAGGAGGAGGTGTACATAGAGAAGCCACAAGGGTTTGAGGCGTTAGAGATAGAGTCCCATGTGTGCCTTCTAAATAAGGCACTGTATGGTCTAAAGCAGACTCCCGGAGCTTGGTATTCGCGGATAGACTCTTATTTGCCTCAGATGGGATTTGAGAAGAACGAGGCAAATCCCAACCTCTACTACATCATTACAATTGAGGACACACTTATTCTCATTATGTATGTGGATGGCTTGTTCATCACGGGAGCGAAGCATCTCATAGCTAAGTGCAAGATGAGTCTTGCTTCAGATTTTGAGATGACAGACATTGTGTTGATGCACTATTTCTTGGGCATGGAGGTTTGGTAGGAGGAGGGTCATATCTTCCTGGGACAAGGGAAGTATGTTGCAGACAACTTGAGCAGATTTCAGATGGAGGACTGCAAGCCTATGTCTACACCTATGGTCACCAATTGGAAGAAACTTAACACTTCAGATTCTAGGTTGGTGGATGCTACAGGATACAGGAAGTTGATTGGGTCGTTGATGTATCTGGTCAACACTAGACCAAATATTTTTTTTTTTCCGTGAACACTCTCAACAAGTACATGGTGGAGTCGAGGAGTGTTCATTGGGTTGGGGCAAAACATATTTTGAGGTACATTGCAGGTTCAGCGGATTATGGTCTGGACTATGTCATAGAGGATGGAGTGAGATTAGTTGGCTACACAGACTTAGACTGAGCAAGATGTGCCATTGACAGGAAGAGCACCTCAGGGTGTTGTTTTGGGTTGGGGTTAGGACTTGTTTCCTAGTTCAACCGGAAACAGAAGTGTTGCTTTGAGTTCAACCGAGGGAGAGTACATGGCAACTAGTCAGGCTAGTTGAGAGGCCATTTGGCTTCATAAGTTGCTAGTTGGATTATTTGGTCAAGAGTTTCCTCCGACAGTCATTCACTGCGATAATCAGAGTTGTATCAAACTCTCCGAGAATCCAGTATTTCATGACAGGTCGAAGCATATTGAGATCAAATACCACTTCATCAAAGATTGGATTCAACGTGGGGCAATTCAGCTTCAATATATTCCGATTAATGAGCAAGTGGCAGACATTCTCACCAAGGCCTTGCCAAGGGGCAAGCATGTCTACTTCAGAGACAAGATGGGCTTGGTGAGAAACACTTTCCTCAGTAAGAGGGAGTGTTGAGTTTTGGGGTACCTTGGGAAGTGGTCCCCTTGTGGTTGTGTCTCTCTAACCACAAGAGGGAATTGATTAGACCCTTGTACTTTACCTTTTGTTCTAATTTCACTTTGACTTAGTAGTTTTAAGTCAAAAGTGAAATTTTGTCATTTTAGGCAAAAGTGACAATTAATTCACTTTGTGGGTGAATTAAAGGACATGAGGCAAACTTAGGAAACTTAACCAAAAGTGGGTTTGTAAGTGAGATACTTGTGAGAAGATCTCACCCATTGATTAGAGATGGAAAGAGACGATCTTGGCCATCAATCTCTAGATTTGGCCTAAGGATGGTTAAAGAGGTTGCAAGGGGACAAGAGAGGCATCGTTATTGTTTTGTTCACTTGGAGAGTTTGGAGAGGAGCAAAGAGACGAGGATGGAGGCATTGAGTGAGGCTAGCTTGGGTGCTCTCATTCATGGAGGGCGCAAGGAGGATTAGGGATTCATTCTTTTGTTGTGTGTGTTCACGCTTGGTGGAGGGCGCACTTGAGGAGGAGAGCGCAAGGCTTGCAGGCACACGATGGAGTAGAGCTTTTGCAGATCTGATTGGAAAGGGTTTGAGATAGCATTCAAATAGAGATTTGCATGCAAGGGTTTCTCAAACAGCCAAAGGAAAGATCAAGGGTGCATTCTTCGAGGAACCTTCTTCCATAGCTTGAGAGGAGCTTGCAACGTGTACAGGTTCTATTGTATTTACTTCCTTGTTGTATTCCATGCTTGAGACACTCCATATATATACATATACTCTAAACTGGTTTTCCCCAAGGGGGTTTTGTCCAGGGTCATGTTGACCAAAAATTACACTTGTTCATTTTTCATGTATGCTTAGTTGTATATCAGCAGTAGGAGCTTGTAAAGATCCTAGAGGAGTGTTATTTGTTTTATGGTATTTGCATGTGCTAACATCAATTACAAAACCACTTGCAAGGGCACCATAAAAGAGCACTTAACCATCAGTTGGATGGGAGTTTTCTTGGCAGAAATTTCAGACCTGTTTGCTGTCCTAAAACAGCAGCAAGGACAGCTTTGATATAGTAAACTTAGAGCCCAACAAGAGGTCATAAGACAGGCTTGTTGGGCAGCCTTCTAGTTCCTCAAAAATCTACAACTAGGAGGGACTGTTCTACATGGTCCTCGTGTTGGATGTGTGGTGGGGACATACTTTATGATTGAATGGGTTAGCATTTTATATTGTCCCCTTCTCTTATGATGTTGACATGATTGGATGATGCAAGTCGTAGTAGTGCACTTTACCTTGGTGGGATTTCCCTAGGTGATATGACTTAACATTGTAACATTTGCTAGATATCACCTTGGTGGAATGTGTTTGATGATGCTAGTACCCTTGTTGATGCACTTTCTCCTAACTTGGAGTTAAATGGGGGGGTCCTACATACATCTTTGATGATTAAGCCTTTTTCTAAGGATTGATGAGGTATCAATCATGTTATAGTCCTTTGTTGGCGTGCCCTAGGTTCAGGCCTAGATTGAGATTCTTTTTATCATTATGTTGTTATCATGGTGGGATTATTGCTAGGGAGAACTTATTTGCATGGTACAACACTTGTTGGAGCACACCCCTCCCCCCCCCTATTGGAATTTGGCACACACGTTCATGTTGATTTAATCAACTGGTGACCATTTGAAGGTTGGAGTATATTTTTATTAGAGCATTAGCCTTTGTGCACACATGTCGATGTTGATTTAACCATTCAATGGCTAATTTAATCTATTTTATTCAAATTAGGGTTAATTGCTTAAGCTCCATACTTATTCAAATTAGGGTTAATGGTTTTTTTGGAGGAGACTTTAGTGTTTTGGATGGAGCACTCCTCTCATGGGTGTTGACCGCCTATTCAACTAAGGGGTCAACTCCATGTGCCATGAAGTAATGCATCGTCAGATGCTAGTATGTCGAAGACAATTTGGTTCTACTAGGCAATTTTTGCCTCCAGCACAAATTTTGTAAGCGGGATTACCGCACCCCTGCGTGGGTTAATATTGTAATAAGTCTACATGGATCATGTTAGGTCAGTTGCCTTAGAGTTCCTTCATTAGGAGAGTTCCTTTTGTTGAGTGTTTTTTATCCTCAGGAGGTTAATGTGGCCTAACCAGCCAGGTTAATCTCCCTTGAGTTTTTCACTCCCACCCAATAAATCCTCCAAAGTGACGAAAGGCGTTCTAATGAAGTTATTCCTAGGTAGCTAGTGTTTAGGAGTGTTGTAAATGACCATGTCAGACAGCATGCAAAATTTCGCGGAATTCTGTCAAGTATAGCTAGGTTTTTTTTAAGGTTTAGAATTAATTAATTATGGGTAATTAATGTAAAACTTAGGTCCCGGGATTTGCGATAGGGGTATTTGTACTCAAAAGAAAGCTAATGAGACCCCCTGCACCCGTGGACCAAGTTTCAACTCAGTC
>ML781686.1:298631-318018 GCA_009831015.1 Picea engelmannii | reverse complement strand
CATAACAAATCAGCAGAAACAAAACTACAGTTGGCTGTTATAAAACAGCAGAAAACAAAATTTATGACAGCAAGAAACTTAGTGTCTTAGCTTGGTCAAAGACAGACCAAGAAGACTGCTGATAGGACCTGGAAATTTTACATCTTGCCCACAAGGAACCATGTTTTTGAGATCAGTTGATGCATCCGATGGGGTCAAAGATGCAAACTTGATATTTGAGCTCTTATATGAGGTCGTTATGGTGGGGGTGGCCAATGTTGTTCAGGTCATCACAGATAATGCCTCTAACTATGTTCTTGCTAGGAAGATGTTAGAGGAGAAACACAAAACCATATTTTGGACCCCATGTGTTGCACATTGCATAGACCTCATGCTTGAGGACATTGACAAACAAGAATGGATCAAAAACACTATAGAGCATGCCAAAAGCATCACAAAGAACATCTACAATCACTCATGGGTTTTGAGCCTGATGAGGAAAAACACAGAGAACAAGGAACTTCTTAGGCCTGCCATCACTAGATTTGCAACTCACTTCTTGACATTGCAATCTATGGCTTCCCAATCAAATAACCTGCAAAATATATTTGCATCTAATGAATGGAATGCATCTCAGTGGGCCCACAGACAATATGGAAAAGAGACCAAAAAGAAAGTTAATGATCCCACATTTTGGAAAAAAGCAGTAGAAATTGTGAAAATTGTCAAGCCACTTGTTAAGGTGTTGCGGTTAGTGGATGGGGAAAAATTGGCCATGGGTTACATTTATGAGGCTATGGATCAGGCAAAGGAGCAAATAAGGGTAGCATACAAGGATAGAGTTACCAGTATGGGCCTATTTGGGAGATCATTGATTGTAGATGGAACAATCAACTCCATCACCCTATACACGCAGTTGGGTATTTCCTAAACCCAAGCTATCATTATAGAGCGCAGCTTGGAGAAGATTTGACTGGGGAGGTTAGAGATGGGTTGTATGAGTGCCTTGAGCGCATGGTCCCTTCTGAGAGTGAATAGTTGGAGATACACCGACATATTACTTCTTTCACTAGAGCTACAGGTACCTTCGGCAAGAACCTAGCAAATATGGCAAGGGATGTGGATGAGCCAGGTAACAATTCCAAAGTTTAAAGTTCAATTGTTTAAATTTTAAACTTTAAATTTTATATACTTTATAATTTATTACTTCAAGGAACTAACTCGACTAACTATGTTTTTTTCAGCAAACTGGTGGGAGTCATTTTCCAGCCAATGTCCTCAATTGCAAAAGTTTGCAGTTAGAGTGTTGAGTCAAACTTGCAGTGCTTCCGGGTGTGAGCGCAATTGGTCTGTCTTTGAGAGGATTCACACAAAGAAGAGAAACCTTTTAGAACATAAACGGTTAAATGATCTAGTCTTCGTGCAGTACAACCTCCGGCTAAGGCACAACCAATTGTTGAACAAAAGACCCGATTCAGATCCCATTGTGTTGGATGATGTTGATCCAACTTCAGATTGGGTAGTGGACACTCACCCACCAGAGTTTGATGTTGACTATGATTTGGAGGTGGATGGGGCAGGGCAGGTTCAGATGGATGCAGATCCACTATTAGGGCCCCACGGTCTGATTCCAGAGTCAAACATGGTAGGCCCTAGTGGAACTACAGGCAGGCGTAGCCGTATACCTCGTGTGTCTCATCGCGATCATACTCGTACTACTACAACTAGTGCAACTTCAGAGACTATAGTCACAGATGTCCCTGATGGTGATGAGTCTGAGGCAGAGTCAGAGACAGATGATGATGTCAAAGGCGAGGATGCCCATGTCATTTCTACTTCTAGCAGTAGTGATGATTGATCGTTGATCATGTTGATCAATGAGATAGTGACTTGTAGTCTTGACTCTTGCTAGTATGTTTTTTGTTGCTGTGGTCTATAGAGGGCCAAGGCCATTTAGAGCCTCCTTGATTATGTATTTATGTTCCGATCTCTAGATATGTATTGCACTTGGTGCCATTTTGATATATTCATGAGCATACTTTGGATATGTTGTCTCTAATGCTTTGGAAACATGATTTTAAATCTTAAAAATATATTTTTTTGTTAAAATTTAAATATTTTATGTATTTTTTTAAAAACTAGTTCATTGAAACCGGTTCGACCGGTTCATTACCGGTTCCAGTTCCGGTTCAGGTTGGACCCTCGACTGGTTCCGGTGCCGGTTCCGATTTTTAAAACTATGGTTGAGATTACCATCAAAGAGCTTTTAGATTTCTCATGAAATAATACAAATTACATTAAGAAGAATAGAGTAACAAGGAACTTCCCGTTCCTACCCAAGCAAGAAGAGCATGCATTTCTGATTGAGCACCCTAATCAGACACAAAGAAGGACAAGCATCCTGCTGATATGATGTAATGAATTCAGTCTTAGATTTCTTACCAAATTAATGTAGGTTAGATTACCCAACCTAGATTAGATTTTTATTAGTGGTCAGCTGAAGGTTTCTAATGTCCACGTGGTTCTGGTTGGGAAGGTTGTTTGTCTATTACAGTGCACAATTATTAATTATACATCACGCCTTAACTTCTGAAACAGCATAATTTGGAAGCAAGAAGAAATCAATCGTGAGACATATAATGAGAGAAGCCAAATTTATGATACTTTGTAAAATTTGTTGGCGAGAATATGTGGTTCAGAAGAGTACAAGCAATATCTATTACAAAAGTAAAGTCTGCTACAATTAGTATACAGGTGTCACAATCAAGAAATGCATGGATTGATTAAATTTACATCCGAATTTCCACAAAAAAAAACAATTATTATTTACAGTGTCTAACACAATGAAGAAAAGTGTATATGTTTAGACACTTGTAAACATGAAAACCATGTAGATTCAACGGTAAAAGTCTAAGGGGATCATATTATAAGATTAAGTCGTATAAATTTTTAAACTTACACAGGAAGAAAGGATAAAGATATATTATGAAGCCTATGCATCAACCACATGCCACTTACCGCTATACCTTCCATTCCCAGATCCACCAGATGCATCTTTCTTCTTTGACCAACATTGAGTTTCATCAACAACTGTAGTTTCTAGCTCTACTTTTTCTGCCTGTACAATAAGAAAGCAAGAAAAAGCTGTTTACCAAGATACAGATAGATGTCAAATATATTACAGTACACACAGAACAATGTAGCAGAAGGAACTCCATTTCATCATAGCTTTTCTGGCTTCAATGTGGAAACCACATAAGTATCCAAAGGAATTAGAATGCCTTCCTGCATGTCCTTGTCCATAAAAGTCCATCTATTCGGGGAATGGTTATTACATATATTCCAAACATCACTTTTATTGACTTAAATGCTTGTTAAAAAATAACAATACCATTCAGTGTTAGCATTTTTTGAGTTAAATGCATAAAGACCAGAATATGATGAAAACTTGCAAGACATCCAAATAGATCCTAATGACATAAGACCAAAATATTATGCACAGCACCCTTCTATACATTAGGGGAATGACTGTAACATCTACATAGCATGCATTTAGTTCTACAACCCAAAGCAACATTTCCAAAACGCTGTTAGGAAGGGACTTAATTTTCTAGCAAGAGATGGTCAACTATAGTGTGATGGGACAAATTTATGTCAACTGTATCTCTAAATAAAAAGGAAGAAACAAAATTTTGGAGCCCACTGATTTAGGCTCCATCAATATTTTCTGCAACTTTGAACTAAATTTATAATATAGTACCAAAGATGTCTAGTTTTCCCATAATTTTAAGAATGTTTCCCATAAGTGATCTGTGATGGAAGAAAAGAATCCACAACGGAATTCAATTTGGATAGATCATTCCACCTTTTGACAAACCATTACTCTAGAATGCACCTTAAATCACTCTTTTTCGTTTTTGCTTGCAAGTTCAGGAATAACTTGTCAAGTTGACATTTAAATTTTAATACATTAAAATCTCAAAAGTAAGGGAAGTAGAGCCCAATACATGGAGAATGAATATTCACTTAATTTTACAAAGAAAGAAAAACAAGAATATACAAGATACTTGAATTCTGAGTACTAAACAACGTCAGAATCTACAGAAATCAACAGTATCCTTTGGTATATTTAAGTTTAAACCTTATATTAAGTCTTTCTAAATTGAGACACGCGGAAGAAACAAAATGAAAGATGGAAGAACCTGACAATATGCAAGAGACAGCACTAATTTCATCCTCAGGATCTTTTACCAACAGAAGGGCTTCTTGTGACAGAATATGCATAATGGTCATAACTACTAGAACATCCTTTAGACATTTAAGTTAGAAAGTCATTGCTAGTATAAAGTCAATATGTCATCGCTTTTAGATTAGCTTAAGACACGTTTTAATTAGTCTTTAGCTGAGCGGAATATGAAGTCTCAACTTGGAATATGAAGTGTTACTTTGGGTTATACTCGTATAATGTACTTTTCCAAAAAGTAATGCAATACATTCATATGTTTTCTCTCATAAAATTATTGGTACTCTAAGATTACTGTGACTGTTATATCCATCTACAACATGGTATCAGAGCCACAGTAGAAGAAGGCATCTGAAACATGTAAGGACCATATATGGCATAGGCATATCAACAAGGACTCCTAGCGAAGGGACTGGTTGGAAGAACAGAGGAGTCAAACAAAAGTTAAGAGAAAGTCAACACATCAGTAAAGATAAGTCAGCTCTTAGGTTCTTTAATTTTTACTGGTCAGCTAAGTACATTTTAAAAATTAAAATGTCAGCTCAAGATGTGTGGTAAGAGGCACTGTTGCCACCTTCATACACACCTCAGGTAACGTGGAAGAAACCTTCAATCCACTGAGTGTGTCCTTGGGGGCAAGTTCAAGTTAAGGTGCTGTCACCTAATCCTCAACCCCTCCATCTAGGCCAACTCCTAGCGAAGCCAAGGGGGGTAGTCCCTAAAGAAAATAATCTAAGGCTTGAACTAAACTAAGTACAAGGAAAAGTGTCTAGGAGTTTATTGCAAAAGACAAAATATAAAGTAAATCTACTCTAAGAGCATATATCTTTCATTCACCACAATCACATATACATAAAGAGATACTTGCATAAAAAGGATACTCGATAACTTTGATATGATGCAAGTAAATAAAGGAAATACTTCAAGATATAATAACAAGTGCTTGGGAAATAAATATACTTGAAGCAAATGGTTTTGTGTATGTAAAACAATGAGACCAGTGCCTAAAGAGATCGTGGGCGGTTTGAAAGTATCGACTGCTTTATGAAAATTTGTCTTTGAGATTTTAAGGTAGATTAATTGTAATGTCCCCGTTGGCCTAGGAAGCATAAGGAATGGTTCCGCTGCCCTAAATTAGTTCTCGTAGGCTAAGTCGGAAAAATTACCTAGGGTACTCAACTTTTGCCTAGGAAATGATTTTATAAAGTGAAAAGGGGGAAAAGGGAAACATGGGTCTTAGGCAAATAAACTTTAAAGTCACTTAAAAATTATAAAGTGTGCAAGCATAAAGTGACTTTAAAAGAAAATTAAAAGTAAAGTGAGCGGGAGTTAATTCAATGAAGAAATAAAAGAGGGGAAAAGAGGAGGCGCCCCTCATTCTTGTTTTTGCTTATTGAGAAAATAGATTTGGAGAGCTCTTGGAGAGTTTTATAGGGTTTTCTTGGAAACCCTAGCTTTCATCTCTGGTTTCGATGTTGCAACGATACACCCTAGTCAAATTCAAGGATGGGATCATCTCAGAGTTCGTTATTGGGCTTAATGCTACCTATTCTCATCTCCTTGCAATCAATTTCTGAGAGGGAGGCCGAATTTCCTTGTGTGGCGGCTGAGTTGGAAAAGACAGTGGTCGATTTGCTTTTAGAAAACTGATATCTCTGCGTAGGGGCTGAATATCCTCATCCTGGGTGCATTCAGCCATATCTAGGCGAATTTTCATGTGTGAGGACCGATTTGTATTGTGGTAAGTGCGCCCCTCTTGTGGTTGTTGATATCTTTTGGAATCTGGGCAAGTTTGCTGCTGTGGTCAAGCCATATCATTTCTGGGTGTATCCTCCTTTGCCTGGGCGCAGCATACTTCATTGGTGGAGCGATTTGGGGAGTGGGAGCTTGTGTGTTACAGTGCAGACCCTTAACATCCATTGGGTGGTGCCTTAACTCAAATCTGGGCGCATCTACGAACTCACACACACAGAATATTACTGCTGAGTGAAGTCTGATATTTATCCCAGAACTGGGCACATTTTCCTCTCATCTCTGAGCGTGGAAGCTTGTCATCATTCGTGGAGGAATTGATATTCTGTTTGGGGGGCAGCGCCATCACTCCTATTCAGCATACAAGTTTGGTATTCGCTCTATATATTGGCTGCTGCATAAACGTCTATATGTCTTAATGTAATTCTCGGAGGTTCGCATCTCTATTATGCGGGTTCATTCTACACAGCTAGGACACATTCTTCCTCCAGGTTATATCCTTCATTGCACTCTCTATAATTGCTTGCTGCTGTATAAAATAATTGCTGAAAGTGCCTTTATATCAGCACTGTAAAAATCTGTGTGTTACCTTCACAACATTAATGAAACAAGCAGCACATTCTCTTCATTCTATATTTGCAGTGATATATTTCCATATTTGTTGTTATTGGATGTTATCTCTGAATTGTTAAAAGTTGTCTCAGTACAAGAAACATTAAGATTGCATTTACAGCAGTTTGGGTTCCAACTATTTGAAGAAACACATCAGGGACAAACCATCTTTAAACTCAGAAAAATTGCCAAAATATAACAAGATATCTAGTTGGGATATTACAGTGGTATCAGAGCATGTTCCTCTGCAGCTGTGGGCTCTAAGGGGCATTTGTAATCAGATTTATGAGACCAGAAGACGAGCAGAACATTACCTACCGGAGACGTAGGCGTAGAATCCCAGATCCCCCGGGGTGGGAGGAAGAAGAAGAGGTTAGAGAAGAAGGGACAGGAGAGGCAGCACCATCTATCTCACCTAAAAGGGCAAAGGAACCATGGGGGAAGAAGATGATGCCAGAATCAACAGTTTGTTCAACATCTTGAATGACTTGGCCAAGGGTCAAAAGGCCATGATGGACCTCATGGGGCAGTTTCCTAAGAATTCGTTGGAGGGCACAACGAAGCAGAACCAGAATGGTGATGGGGGTTCAAACAATGGAGAAGGCAGCCACTCGTGCACTACCATGCAGAGCCACCCCCACTTGTACACCAAATCCCCCATACCTACTATGCCTCAATTTTTGGGGAATGAGGCCTCAGGTCCATTGATGCAGGTTGAGCAGGATGAGCCCTACAGGGCATATTTAGAGGAGTACAGGAGACTAGGGGATGATTTATACTCAGCCATGTCCTTCGCGGAGTTCTACAATATGAAGAGCAGAAACCGATCGAGAGGGCCCATGAGGACCATGACACACAATCTTGAGTTGCAACGTACCATTGGGAAAGTCACTATTCCCAACTTTGACGGGGGCTCTAAATGCTCCACTAGATCATGGGTACAGAAGCTCGACACTTACTTCCAGTTGCACCAGATGACAGAGACAGATGCCATTAAATTGGCCACCTTGCACTTGGATGGCAAGGCCCATGAGTGGTGGTACCATGGGTTAGTCACTTTGGGACATGTCCGGGTTAACTCCTACTTGGACTTCACACAAAGACTCGTTGAGAGATTTGACAGGAAGGACCCTGAGCTTCACTTCAAAGAGTTGGCTCAACTCAAACAGACAGGTAGCCCAAAGACCTATATATCTGAGTTCTAGAGGGTCACGGTGATGGTAACAGACATTTCAGAGGGTCGTCTGGTGATGTTGTTTGTTGAGGGGCTAATTGAGCCTCTATGAGGATGGGTCGAGGCCTACAAGACTACCTCTTTACAGGATGCAGTCAGCAGAGCTCAGGATATGCAAGATGCAGTACCTAAAAGTCGATTTCCACCCAAACCCACTTTTACCTCAAGGACTAAGGACATCAAACCACCTCAAAGAGATTGGGTCGACAAGCCCAAACTGGATGAAGAGACCAGGAGAGAATTGAGGAAAAAGAAATTGTGTTTTAGCTCTTAGGACTCAAGAGCCATGGGCATGAGGGCACAGATGCACTGGGAAGGACAGAATGAGCAAGGCACATTACATTGAGGTATACTCCGACAGTGACAGTGATGAGGATGAGGAGGTGGAGCAGGCACAAGACCAAGAACATCCAACATCAGGAGAGGAGTCTTCACAGGATGGGGCTAAGGACCCAGTCATGGCCTCAATGTCAGGATTTCCGAGATATCATACCTTCAAAGTCAGAGGTGTCCTACAAGGGCACAAGGTGACAATATTAATCAATGGAGGAGCATCCCATAACTTCATTGATGGTAACATGGTCGAGAGGAGAGGAATTACGATAGAGGAATTCGATGGGTTAACAGTAGTCATACCAGGAGGCCACCAGATGAGTTGCACCAAGTGGATTCCCAAGCTCACAATAACCATGGGAAACTACTCAATGATAGATGATTCCTTTGTGGTGGACATACCAGACACAAATGTAGTGTTGGGCGTCCAATGGCTTTACTCTATTGGGAAATACACTACTGATCAGAGGACCATGGAGATGGAGTTCACAGGGTCAGACGGAAAGAACGTGGTCCTACGAGCCATGCACCCATACCCATCGAAGATTGTGTCATCACACAGCATGGAGGCAGTTATGAGGCATGGTGATATAGAGTGGGTTATAGAGTGTTTTGTTTCTGACAGAGAGCCACCTGACCGTCTGCAGCAGCTTCCAGAGGACTTACAGGTATTACTCCGCAAACATCATAAAGTATTTAGTGACATTCCTCCTGGCATTCCACCTGACAAAGGTTTTGAGCATATCATAGAGCTAGAGGAGGGGGTCCAAGCAGTTATCACAAACCCCTATCGGCACCCTAAAGTTTACAAGGACAAGATTGAAAAAACCATTAAAGAATTACTGAAAATGGGCCACATCCGCCCTAGTTCCAGCCCATTTGCCTCTTCCGCTGTCTTAGTCAATAAAAAGGACAGTACTCTACGGATGTGTACTGACTACAGGGCCCTAAACAAGAAGACAATCAAAAATCGGTACCCCATACCCAGGATCGATGAATTAATGGATGAGCTCCAGGGAGTCAAATTCTTCTCGAAAATTGATCTTCGATCAAGGGTATCACCAGCTCAAGGTACGAGAGCAAAACGTACCTAAGATAGCCTTTAGATGCCACTATGGGCATTATGAGTTTCTGGTCATGCCATTCAGGCTAACTAACACCCATGTCTCTTTCTAGTCGTACATGAATCATGTGTTCAATAAGCAGCTAAGAAAGTTCTTATTGGTCTTCTTTGATGACATCCTCATATACAGCAAAACATGCGAGGACCATCTGCGACATCTGGATGAAGTACTTGGTATTATAGACAGCCAGCAATTCTATGTGAAGGAATCCAAGTGCGAATTTGGTATGACAAAGATGCTCTACTTGGGGCACGTGATTGGGATGAACGGGGTACAGGTGCACCAAGAAAAGATCAGGGCAATCATTGAGTAGCCAACTTCTAGGAATGTGACAGAACTGAAGAGCTTCCTCGGTCTTTGCACTTATTACAGGAAATTTGTTAAGGGATTCTCACAGTTGACAGCGCCATTGATCGATCTCACCAAAAAGGGGGCTTTCGCTTGGATAGAGAAGGCCCAGGAGACATTCAAGAAAATGAAGCAGGTGATGAGCTCATGCCCTGTTTTATCACTCCCTGATTTCACTCAGCCCTTTGTTTTGGAGTGTGATGCTTCGGGAATTGGTATAGGATTTGTATTGATGCAAAATGGTCTCCCCATAGCGTTTGAGAGCCACAAACTTCGAGAGTATGAGCGGCATTACTCCATATATGACAAAGAGATGTTGGCCATAATGCATGCTTTGACCAAATTCCGGCAGTACCTGGTGGGGAACAGGTTCAAGGTAAAAACCAATCATAATAGCTTGAGGTTCCTCATGGAGCAAAAGGAGCTGAGAGAGCAGCAAAAAAAATGGATCAGTAAAATCCAAGCCTACGATTTTGAAATTGAGTATGTGAAAGGCAAAAATAATGTGGTTGTTGACGCCTTATCGAGGATACCCACTCTCTCTCTCTCATGGAGATTTCAATGGAATGGAAGGCACTTCTATTGGTAGAATACTCCAAAAACAGGTTTGCTTGCGAGATATTGGATGGTCAGGTCTCCGATGACAGGTACAGGGTTATTGACGACATCATATATTATAAGGATCGGATCTATATAGTAACAGAGTCCCAATTGAAAGACAAATTTTTGCATGCAACACATACTTCTCCTTTGGCAGGTCATCCAAGATACCTGAAGACTTATAGACAAATTCGGGAGAGGTTTGCTTGGAAGGGTCTCAAGACTGATGTATTGAAGTTTGTACGGGAGTGCCACATTTGTCAGCGAACAAGGTGGAACATACCCACCCAACAGAATTGCTCCAACTGCTTCCCATTCTTGAACAAAAATGGGAGAGCATTTCGATGGATTTTAATATTCTATCACAGGGTTGCCTCTGGTACAGGGGAAAGATTGTATCTATGTGGTGGTTGACAGGCTTACTAAATTCGCCCATTTTTTCGCCATATCATCCAAATACTCTACAGCGCAAGTAGCGAAGTTATTCTTCAGAGAGGTATTTCGGCTACATGGGCTGCCCAAGACAATTGTCAGTGATCGAGACAACAGATTCATGGGAGGCTTCTGGCAGGAGTTGTTCAGACTCGTAGGGACAAAGTTAACGCCTAGTACCAGTTATCACCCTCAAACTGATGGACAAACAGAAATTGTGAACAAATGGCTCGAGGGGTATTTGAGAAATTATGTATCGGGGCAACAGAAGGCATGGATCAAATGGTTGCACTTGGGTGAACATTGATATAACACCACTTATCACATGTCGATCAGGATGACACCTTTCAAAGCTTTGCACGGTTATGACGCCACCACCTTTCTGGATCGAGCATTTGGGGACAGTCGGGCACCCAAAGCCAAAGATTGGATTCAGGAGAGTCAGGACATCTTGCAAACTCTCAAAGATAACCTGCAAATGGCACAGAATCAATAGAAGATGTACGCCGACAAGCATAGAGTGGAGCGCAGTTTCGAGGTGGGAGACTTGGTATATCTCCGCTTGCAGCCATACAGGCAATCATCCTAGAAAATGAAAGGGGCAGAGAAATTGAAGCCACAATTCTATGGTCCCTATAGGATTTCGAGGCGAGTCAAGGAAGTAGCTTATGAGCTAGAGCTTCCAGAGGGGTGCAAAATACACAATGTCGTTCATGTTTCATGCCTCAAGAAGGCAGTGGGACAACATGTTTCCATTTCTACAAAGCTGCCACCTTTGGATGAGGAGGGACAGTTGATTCTAATTCTGAAGGAGGTGTTGGAGACCAGAGAGCATAAATTAAGGAACAGGAGCATTAAAGAGTACCTAATCAAATGGAAAAATCTACCTATCGAGGACGCTACATGGGAAGGAGAGCAGATATTGCAACATCCTGGATTACAGTTGCTTGAGGACAAGCAATCTCAGGCGGGGAGGACTGTAATGTCCCCATTGGCCTAGGAAGCATAAGGAATGGTTCCGCTAGCCTAAATTGGTTCCCGTAGGCTAAGTCGAAAAAGTTACCTAGGGAACTCAACTTTTGCCTAGGAAATGATTTTATAAAGTGAAAAGGGGAAAAAGGGAGACATGGGTCTTAGGCAAATAAAGTCACTTAAAAATTATAAAGTGTGCAAGCATAAAGTGACTTTAAAAGAAAATTAAAAGTAAAGTGAGCGGGAGTTAATTCAATGAAGAAATAAAAGAGGGGAAAAGAGGAGGCGCCCCTCATTCTTATTTTTGCTTATTGAGAAAATAGATTTGGAGAGCTCTTGGAGATTTTTATAGGGTTTTCTTGGAAACCCTTGCTTTCATCTCTAGTTTCGGTGTTGCAACGATACACCCTAGTCAGATTCAAGGATGGGATCATCTCAGATTTCGTCTTGCAATCGATTTCTGAGAGGGAGGCTGAATTTCCTTGTGTGGCGGCTGAGTTGGGAAAGACAGTGGTCGATTTGCTTTTAGAAGACTGATATCTCTACGTAGGGGCTAAATATCCTCATCCCAGGGCGCATTCAGCCATATCTGAGCGAATTTTCATGTGGGAGGACCGATTTGTATTGTGGTAAGTGCGCCCCTCTTGTGGTTGTTGATATCTTTTGGAATCTGGGCGAGTTTGTTGCTGTGGTCGAGCCATATCATTTCTGGGTGTATCCTCCTTTGCATGGGCGCAGCATACTTCATTGGTGGAGCGATTTGGGGAGTGGGAGGTTGTGTGTTACAGTGCAGACCCTTAACATCCATTGGGTGGTGCCTTAACTCAAATTTGGGTGCATCTATGAACTCACACACAGAGAATATTACTACTGAGTGAAGTCTGATATTTATCCCAGAATTGGGCGCATTTTCCTCTCATCTCTGAGCGTGGAAGCTTGTCATAATTCGTGGGGGAATCGATATTCTGTTCGGGGGCCAGTGCCATCACTCCTATTCAGCATACAAGTTTGGTATTCTCTCTATATATTGGTTGTTGCATAAACGTATATATGTCTTAATGTAATTCTCGGAGGTTCACATCTCTATTATACGGGTTCATTCTACACAACTGGGACACATTCTTCCTCCAGGTTATATCCTTCATTGCACTCTCTATAATTGCTTGCTATTGTATAAAATAATTGTTGAAAGTGCCTTTATATCAGCACTGTAAAATTCTGTGTTACCTTCACAACATTAATGAAACAAGCAGCACATTCTCTTCATTCTATATTTGCAGTGATATATTTCCATATTGGTTGTTATTGGATATTATCTCTGAATTGTTAAAAGTTGTCTCAGTACAAGAAACATTAAGATTGCATTTACAACAGTTTGGGTTCCAACTATTTGAAGAAACACATCAGGGACAAACCATCTTTAAACTCAGAAAAATTGTCAAAATATAACGAGATATCTAGTTGGGATATTACATTAATGTTAGATTGATTTTATTTGCACCAAAGTAAAACTAATCTAGATTTGGCCTCTAAGAGAATATTCCTAGAGTGGAGGTTGAGCTTGCCGAATATCCAACAGAGAGAATATCCCTCTCATTTTACACACAAACTCAAGAGAATGTGGGAGATCCAACAGAGAGAACCTAGATCTCAAAGTTCCTGCCGGATTTCTTACACAAACTCTCTTACGTTTCCACTGAAACAATAATTCTTAAAGATTTTCCTATTAATCTAATCTGCACTGACCAGCCCGGCATGTATGAAACTTACTCCTAGAAGATCGAGGCAAGCTAGCAACTAGGAGGGTCAAGAACAAGCACCGGAAGCTGAGGGGAAAGTTTATTTTAAACAGACAATAAAATACTGAAAAGTAAATGTTTTTTAATTACTAAAGTCCTCACTAACCAGCCTCTTCCGAGGAGTTGAGGGGACGAGTTTATTTTCCAACTTGAAATTGCATAAAGTAAAAATTGCAAAAAAATGGAAATCTAATCTAGCAATTAAAGTACTACTTGTCAAATTGAAATCTAATCCATGTAATGATTGTAGTGCTTTGTGATGAATTAAAAGATTAATTTTAGCTTATGCTTGGATGTGAAAATTAAAACTAAGTTAAAATGCAAAAAATGAGACAATCACCAAAACATCGTTCCCCTCTGGGGGGATGAAGAGTGAGAGCTTGTAGCCCCACTGATTTTATTAATGAAATTACAAAACTCTTTTTTGGAATGACTTGTGACCATTCATTAGGGGGGTCACAAGTGTTTACAAAGTTTTACAAATGTTTATTGAAAAAAAGGGGTGCTCCTGGGGGTCCCGGATGCTCCAAATCCACCCAAAATGGACAAAGTTTCCTCCTCTCTGTTCACAAACCTGCACAAAACAGCAAGCAAACAATGACAAAAGATGGCCAAAAACACGTTGGAAGTGTCTTTGGTTATTAGTATGAAAACCCAAAAAATGACTAAGTAAAACTAGTGTAAAATGAACAAAATGAACTAAAAAGCTTGTCTCCTTAGGGTCTTTGTTTGTTGTTTTAAAAAAACAATAGAAAGGCACTAAAGTTGCCAAATATGAAATTGAAAGTACTTTGAAACAAAATTACTTTTAGCCTTTAAAAATTTAGAAGTGAAAAGATTACTAAAAAGTAAAGTTTCTTGAAATAGATCTAGCTTAAAATGATGAAATAAAAATGAAATATAGATCTAACTTTCTTTCTTACTTGCTAACTTAGATAAATGAGTGTTTAAAATCAGATCTAGATCTAAGAAATAACAAGCAAGTCGGTAACCAAAATAGAAATAGAGAAACTGTGAGAAAGGAAATAGAGAGTGTCGGATGGAAACCAATCTTGGGCTATGGAGTCTTCTTGATGTATTGAAAAAGAAATCTTTCCAGTTGGATGGATTTGAAGGTGTTGGAAGCTCAAGCTAAAATCTTCCACTCCTCCAAATTAGAGATCCTGTAAACTTAAGACAATCTTGCAAAGAAATTGTTAAATAGTGGATGCATCCACTTCCTACACATGAAATCTAGAAAACATGAGATTAAACCGATAATAACATGAAATCATAGATTGCAATATGCTATAATAAGATTTAGTAATACAAGCAAATATACTAATATCTTACTAATTGAGGATTAATCAACAAAATGAAAATTGCAAGAAAACAAATTTACCATACTCAACACATCACCATAAGAGAAGATCATCCACACATTTGCACAACGCCACAAGTGACCTCCAAAGTCTTCAAATATTTATTCCACAATAGCTTCTAAGCATATTACAACAACATAACTCTAGGTAGACCCATCTGATTATAATGGGAGAAGCAAGCTCCATTATATAGCAAGAGGGAGGAGTTTCCAAGAGAAAGAGGGCGCACCACTTGTGAGAGTGTGGGCAGCCAAGTGTAAAGGAATGGGCTGCCACCTCTCCTCTATCCTCAAATAATGACAAGTGTGAGAGAGAGGGCAAAGGGGAGGGCGCGACCTCTCAAGAGGTGGGCACCCTCTTCAAAAATGCACCACCTCTCCCAAGAGGGGCGCACCTCCCAAGAGAAGCTCCTCATAACTCAAGAGAGCTCCCATCAAATTCTCTTCTAACTCCTCTCTGAATGCCACATTGCCTTATTCAACTCAAGTGAGGGTGAGTTGACTCAAAACATGTCCCCAACATGTTTCCCAAAAAATAGCATTTGCTGATTTTTCTGATTTTATTTGTCTTTTATTGACCAAAAGTGAATAAAATTGATTTTAAATGTTTAAAAATCACTAATTTCACTCACAAAGTCGGTACTTAGGTAAAGTGAGTATTTCTAGTCCAAAAATGAATACCCCCAAGGCATATAATGCCTCTTCGTACTACTTATTTAACTTAGGAATTATTTACAATTAAAATATCCCAATTTTGCGGGAAATTTTATTTTTGCATAAAACTTTAAAAAACCTAAGGGGGACTTAGCACATTTCCATGAAACTCTAGGAGGATGTATTGGCATGGTAATATACATTAGACACTAGGCTTAGATGACCAAGCTAAGGCCTAACCATGAGTATATACTCCAGCTTTGGAGGAATTGAGTGAAAAAACTCGGAAATTATAAATCGCTTGGACAACAAAATATAATTAACAAGTAAAAAAAACACTCTAGAGTAAGAACTCATGTCTAAGTCTTAGGAGGCTAAACCTTTTATAAAATTTATCATGCTACACCTCTTATTACAATTCCCCGCAGGGTATGGAAATGTGGTAAAAAAGTTTAAAAAGGGCCATAATGGCCGGCTGGACTTTTGAACTCTGAATTTTGAACAAGTGATTGTTCAATCTTTGGCGGCTCAACTGCAAGTCCATCCTAGTGCAATTTGGTGGATAACAGGCACAAAACAGGAACAATATTCTACATGCACACATTGCAAAACAGTGCACAACGTACTAATGTCATCAAAACCGGACAAACCTGACTGCTATGGGACTTTTCCCATCAGAAATGGTTCTATCCTGAAAACCAGCTAGTTTGACCAGTTCCATACCAGCACAGCCCCACCTTTGAAAAATTCAAAAAAAAAAACAACCTAAATCCTATTTTTCATCTATTCAATGGTGCCTCCCCTCTATTTTCCTCACATGGTTCTCATTCTTTGTTTGTGAGCTTGTTATGATGTTAACATTTACAGCAATGAATGTTGATTCAGCACTATTCTTGCAATGATTCTGTGTGCTTCTTGGGCTGATTCAGAGTGCCTCCAGAGCATATCCGTGAAGAGAATGTAGAGGATCTAGATTTGGACGATTTGATTGTAGAGTGTAGTAAGATTATTTTTGGAGTCTAGAGGTCATTTAGAGCCTAAATGATTATGTATTTGGTTCAGGTATGTCGAGAAAACTTTGAATATTATGTGTCTAACCATTTGGATGTACATTGCTATATTTTTAAATTAAAAAATTATATATGTTATGTTTTGGTCGACCTGTTTTATTTCCGTTTTTTCCCTGGTTCCAGTTCAATTCCGGATTTTGGGGTCAACCGGTTCCCAATTCTGGTTTTGATAACATTGCAAGTGCAACAGACAGACATGCATGGCAAGGTGCCTGTACAGCATGCAACAAGCAAGAATGCATCCCAAGGCAGTCATACAGAGCACAGCAGACGTGCATGCACTTCGAGGCAGACCATACAGTATGCAGCAGACATCCACACACCCTGAAGCAACCATAGGCCGCAGGCAGACTTTCCAAGCCACAGGCAGGGTCATACAGGACATGTATACCATTTTGGATGTGAGCAGAGGTTTGGGCAGGTACAGGCAGAAGGTACAAGTCCAGGCAGACATTAGGCAGGTCTTAAAGAACTTCAGGCAGACTGAAACAGGTTCAGGCATCCAAACACAGTTTTGGGCAGGTCTGAAACAGCTTCAGGGAGACCTGAAATATGTTCACGCAGCCAAAACCAGCTTCAACCAGGTCTGGAACAGGTTCGGGTAGACCTGAAAGAGGTTCACGGAGCCAATAGCAGCTTTGGACGAGTTGTAACAGATTTAGGGCATGCTGAAACAGTCCCTGGACAGTAGTAACAGCACACAGAAAAAGTTGTTGGTATGGCTCCCCTCGTTAATTTTATCTTGGAGCCCAGTGAAAATTTCAATGGGCATAATTTCAGCACATGGAATCAGCGAATGACTGTCATCTTCCAATATAGGCTGCCTACTGGAAGTGGTGACCCGGAAAGCATTTAGGCAACCAGATGCAAACAAGTTTCTGGTGTTGGCAACCGAAGTTTGCATGGATCAAGTTGACTATGACTACAAGAAAAGATAAGCAGACATGATCATAAAAATGTATCTGACAGAGAACATGCTTCCTCAAGTGCAGGGTGTGGAAGAAACATACAAAGTATGGAAGGGACTATGTGAGATGAATGAAGCCTCATATAAAGGTAGCGTTACCTAAAACAAAGTTGCTTTCAATCCAAAAGGAGGAAATGGAATCAACTTCAGGACATTTGGTGAAGTTGAAGGATATAAGGGATCAGTTATTAGCCATAGAAGAGAGGTAATTATTGAGAACATGGTAGCAATTACCCTAAAATGTCTGCCTCCATCTTTTGAAAACTTTATAGAAACCCGTATTATCTCTTCTGAAACCACTGACACAACCTTTGAGAAGTAGTCAAGTGAGTTGTTGCAGAAGGATAGGAGGTAGAAACAGTTTGGAAACAAAGTAAAACCTCTGAAAGTGTTTTTGTAGCAAAGTACAAAGGCAAGCAAAAGCAAGCAGGCAGAACGAGCCGCAGTCAAAGAGCATCTTCAGATTCAGATTCAAGTAAAAGTAAGTGCAGATTTAAGAATTTTAAGTGTTACCACCACATATGAAGGTTGAATGTAGAAGAAAATTGTTTTGTAGATGAAAATAAGATAAGAAAAATTCTTGCATCAGGGGTGAAGGAACATGGCCTTTACAGGTTTGTGGCAGTGATGTAACAAAGTCACATGCATTGGTGACAACCAATAAAAGTAGCAGTGGTATCAGCCACAGTTCATCGTGGCACCAAAGTAATAGAAGACATGTCACCTTTCAGTTTCTTTTCTTACTAACAAAATGCAAAATGGTACATGGACAGCAAGAGATACAAGGAAGGAGAAAGATATGTGTGAGGCAGGTGTAGCAGGGAAGCAACACAAAAGCTGTTTTCAAAGATGACAAAGCTATTAGATATAATGGCAATAATTAGACTTGGGCATACTTGCATCACCTAATTGTTATAATAAATGACTTAGGAAGAGTCCTCTTAATAAATGATGTAATAATGACTTGATAAATATAGAGTTATTAGATGATTGGGTATTCGGGAGTTACATAACATACTCCTTCCTTTCCTACTATGTATTGAGACATTGCATCACTCGATAATAAAGCAATTATTAATTTATTATGTCTCACTTATAAGTTATTTGTATTTGTATTTAATCTCTATGTTCTGGGTTAAACTATGATATGGTATTGGAGCCACAGTAGGGAAAGATAAGATGAACCAAAGGACCACTAAAACACACAAGTTGGACAGAAGTTAAGAAGAGAAGGGTGACAAAGACAAAGGAGTTTCAAGTTGACCAAAGACAATAAGATAGGTTTCAGGCTAACATATATGCGACATATATGAGATAAGTTTTACTTTTTAAGTTTTTTACAAGGTTCAAATGATATTAATAAAGATCATGAAGGTCAAACTTCAAATATAATCATAAATATCAAAAATAATTTCTGAGTTGGGAATTTTTGTGATCAAGATAGAGAAAAAGGTGCATTACATGCCAAATTTCTGAGATAGAATTTGGTTGTGGTACTTACCCATGCACTTCCATGAGGGAATGAAAACAGAGGTATGTGATTCTTAGCATGTGAAGAAAGAGACTGTGTGAGCATTTTCGGATCGCATCAGAAAAAAGACAGCGTGCACATTATTAAAGTACGTGGGACAGAGGTATTGACAATTGTTGGGCACAGTAATGTGTGCAGAAGCAACCCACACAAAGCAAGTTAGGGATAGGTTACCAGGAAACGGATACGGATACGGATACGGATCCAGATACGGATCCGCAAGATTTTTGAAAAGCCAGGATCCGGATACGGCGGGGAAACGCCACGTACAAAAAAGATAATAATATTTTAATTTTTTTTTTAAATATATTCAAAGTCAAGAATAAAAAACATTCATGAATCACAACATTAGAACTGATATCATTAAATAATTTGTA
>ML781686.1:239837-252956 GCA_009831015.1 Picea engelmannii | reverse complement strand
TGGATGTGCCAAGTGGAATTTACGGTAACTTCCCCACAACTTGCCGATTTTTGGCCTTTCCAGGAGATCTCACTTGTATAGTGTGCCCCGCACAAAATAATTGATATAAAATTCTGAAACTCGCACCAGAAATACTACAGACTATCCACGATCCAATGCAACCAGTCCCACACAATTTGGATACTCTAGGAAGAAGTTATGATTGTTTTATCTGGAACACCTTCTTGAGAGTAGTCAATAGGACTAGTCAGATACCCTATCTTACACAGGGTGTATCTACAAATTTAAGATGATCCAGAAGCTGAACTTTTTACCACAGATACCTTACTAATTTCTGTAAATAGCCTCTGGAGCTCAGGGTCTGAAACGTTACAGAAAAATTTTTATAGCGAAAATTCCGCAATGACTCATTTCAGAACGATTCCAGAACCCTATCTTGTACAGGATGTATCTCCGAAAGTATAAGGCCTCAGGAGCTGAATTTTGAACCCAACGTACCTTGATCCGTCTACTAAATATCCTCCAAGCCGTTCCTTTTGAAACGTTGTAGAAAAAAAGTTATAGCGAAAATGCCAAGGTGTCTCAGATGTAGCAGCGAAACCCCAAGACCTTGAGCTCTGATACCATATGTTAAGAACCAAATATCAATATAGCATAGAAAATCCTCAGAAAAAGTACTCAACGCCTTGAAAAAGAGAGAATTTCAGATAATAAGCCTCTTCGAGGGGGCAACCTCCTTTTACCCCACTTAAATGTTCAAGTACAAGATGATTCAAAATGAAAATGTCTCCTTGGTATATATAGGAGACTAAGAGGTATAATTACAACTAATGGCCTAAAGCTGACATAAATAAAATAACATTACTAATATAATATGCCCCAATTAAGGGGTAATGAGCCAATATTAGGGCCTAACAAACAAAGTTGTTAGTTTATAGTATACCACAGTCATATAAGGAAAACTAGCTCAGGCACCTAAAATTCCCGCTTTGAAAGATGCTCAATTGCTTGCAGCTTCTCTTTGTCATGTGCCACCTTCATGTTATCCTTTAACTCCTCTATGATTATATGATTATGTTATTTTCTAGCGGAATTTCTTGGAAATGGCTTATTAATGCAAATTCAGAAATTTCAACCCAACCTTGAGGGTTTTTTTGGATATATTTCCTCTAAACTTTCAACCTTAGGGTCGACTCTAAAATATAAATTACAGCAGTATATATTTCACTTCTGTCTAACCAAATACACAAGGCAGTTCAAGAAAATAAATACCAAATAATTGTACTTTAAAGAGAACAATGTTTCCAGCCCTTGTGGCACACTTCCAAACATAAAACAGATCTGAAAATTATTTATTTACAGCAGATTTATTACAGCCATAAATCTGCCCACTTAGCTTCTATGTGTTTGTCAAATCACTTAACAAAATGTGTTCACTGTTATGTCAAGTCAGCATACACAACCAGCACTAGAAGCTACTTCAGCCATCAAGAGAACATAAGCAGAAAATCTGATCTGAGAGTACACAAATTTTGGACAACAAAATAAGATAAGATAATTTTATTAATGTCCAACAAATGACCACAAAAGTAGGTCAATGGGACTGAAGAATACAGCAACTATGAATACAATGTGGGAGTGCAAGCACAGCTCCTAGAGAATGTGGAAAATAACATAAAGAAAGAAACCTGCAGTAGTACAGCCTCAAAATACATGTATATGACCGTGACAAAGTAACGGTGATACAAAATACTAAGTGAGTTTGTCCAAGATTGGAAAAAATGGACAACTCAAGAGTCTGTCAAGAGAGAGAGTGAGAGAGAGAGAGATCTGACGATGAGGCTAATGATGTCGAGGTCTCCCGAGTCTAATGGTCGAGGGTGAGGGGGGAAAACTAGGCATTGGCTCACTGTCAGAGTCCTTTGGCATCATCGAGGGGTTCAGCTATATGATCCTAGGGGGGATGTAGGAGTTGGAGATACTCCTAGCATCCAAGGTTAAAAGAAAGAAACTCTAGATAGATCTTTGGTTGCTCCTCTAGATCTGGGAGGTAACCTGACGGACAGGAGGCAACCTGCTCTGGATCTGTCTGGAGGTAATCCCTCTAACTCTCTAAGGATGTATGGACTGATGTACGGTTCAACACCTCCGAACTGGTCTTGATGATATCGGTAGGTCTCCTAGAGGGGGAAGCGGAGGAGAGACATGAGGCCTCACCAAACTTTTGTCTGGTGCACTCTGGGACTCTGCCCGCCACTTGTTGCTCCGATCTGATGGATCAACATGAAAGTATGAGGTGATCATCCTAGTCATCCCTAAGCGGGGCAAGGCATTCAGGAACTGAGATCTATGGTTGAAGATCTACCTGATGAAGAGGGTTGGGCATCTTTGGTCCTGGTACCAAAAGAAAGTAGAGAGGGAGCCCCCCGAGTCCCTATAGAGGCAGTGATAGCGTCCTCTGATCACATAGTATAGGGGGCACCTAAAAATGAGGTGCATCTCTGTCTCCTGTTGTTGTAGGTGGCACATCTAGCAGATCCTATCAAACCATGGTATATGGTGGTCTGTCTCAATCTGGAGTCAATGAGAATCGACCTGGAGTTGTCCCAAAGGGATCCTGAGCAAGTGCATCCAATGCCTACGCGTATACGAGGGACGGACAATGATGCCATCCCGCAACTCCAAAAATTGCTCTAGGTAGAAGGACATCTTCGAGCCCAGGCTCGTCGAAGGTGAGGTCCAAGTGACTTGAATGTATAATTTGTAGATGTCCTCTTTGATAGCCTAACTCAGTACATGTCTAGTCGGTAAGAGATGGTGCGGTGCATAAAGGGAGAAACTGAACGAGGGAACGTGCTCTAGGGAGATAGTCATCAACTGGAGAAGTCGAGACGGCTCTGAGAATCAACCTCATGCACGGCCTAGGGGGGATCCGAAGCGAGAGCCCCTAATTAGCAAAGTGCAAGGTAGGGGTATCGTGCTCTCATGGTGGCAGAGTCTCTAAAAGACCTGACTCTATGAAGGAAGGAGACCAAGCGAAAAATGACTGCAAGGTGGAAAGGGTGGACACCGAACTCTGCATGAATAATGAACTATGAAACTATCCGGTTGTAGCAGATGATGCGCCTAAGAAGTAAGGACTGGACTCTCTCCATCCTAGCCCAGTTTATCAGTAACAGGCTTGACCCCCAAGGTGAAGATACAAGGAATTCTCCATATATATACAAGATGAAGTTACAAGTACATGCCAATAGCTTAATACAAGCTATTACAAGTCACGCTCTTCAAACCCTAGCTACGACATCCACCATAAATAGAAAATCCTAGCCATCAACTCCTCCTAGCTAGGGATCTGCCAACTAAAGTTGGTCACTCCACCAAAGATTCGCAACAAGCAAGTATACACACTATCCAGTCGTCTTTGGCACCTAAATTTGCAAAACAAAAGTGTACAAGAGAAAACAAGATAGTATCCCACTATCTTATCCACGTCAAGCACTCCAAGTGGTACTAGAGTTTCCAAATGCCACAAGACCCTAGCCTTCTTCTCTCACAATAGCAAGTGCTCCCTTTGCTCCTCTAGGGTTTCTCCCAAACACTAGTTTCTCTTGTCTTCTTAAAGAAAACCCAAACCCTAAAGCCTTCCTTAAATCAACTCAAGAACCTTAACACTCAAGATAAAGAGAACAAAATACAATGAAGAAGAGTACATATGAAAGGGTACAAGTTCACTCTATTTCTCACATCTCTAATACAAGTATGTGATCAATATGATGAATGAAAAGATCCACTCCTCCCTTTCCACATGTGAAGCATTCCAACTCTAAGTGACACATGTCATGCTTTGAGGTGTGCACATCCAACAAGCAAGGGTCCAAAGGTAAGTGCTCCACAAGAAGGGTCCAACACTCCTCCAAAGGCCTCCAATGCTCCCTCCTAAGCCATGTGCACCTCCAAGCCCACCAACTTACATGAACACTCCTCAATCCAAACATCATCAAATCAAGCACAAGCCTACAAGCAAGCAACAAAGTGTCCCCATGCTACCTAGGGCTCAACACCCTCCTCCTAGATGCCTAACACTCCTCCTCCAAATGGGTTGTCCTCCCAGACAAGCAACCAAGCCCTCCATGTGCATGCCTCACGAAGAATGTATCCAAGCCATATGGGTGTCTTAACCTCCTAAGGAAGTGTGCCACATAAATATCAAATCAAGGTAAAGTAGTCCATGAGTAATCTATCTCCAATGTGTATATACATCATGGTACAACCAAGGGTAGTCAACATACCATACACCCCACATCACATGAAGCACCCTCCAGCGTGATGTAACTTGTAATCACTTTCGGAGTAACCCCAAAAGCTAACATTTTCAAATATGGTTTCTTTCATTAAAATCACTATAGTGTCTTTGATTCCAAATCAATGATCGCAATTGCATTATAACCAGAAAATGTTCTAAAGGGAAACATAACAATGAAATGGTGATGAGTAGAATTATATCAATTCTCAACCAAATATAACCAATTAGCTCATTTTGTCTATTGATCACTCATATAGTGCCTTAAATATCCTTCCATCCCTTTATTAATAACCTCAAATTGTCCACCCATCTAATACTAGCAGTGCTTGGCATTAGAGTAATACCTAACAACCTCAACAACTCCTTCCAAAATTTACTCATAAATTTAGGATCCCAGTTACTTTGGATAAATTTCGAAAGACCGTGCAATCAGAAAAATTCCTTCACGAACAATTTTACAAAATTTACTTATAAATTTAGGATCCCAGTTACTTGGGATAAATTTCGAAAGACCATGCAATCAGAAAAAATCCTTCACGAACAATTTTACGTTGTCATAAGCTTCAAATTGAGAAGTGATGTCAAAGAAATGAGCATACATCGTCATATAGTCAACCACAAAGTAAATGCAATCCTTACAAATTGATATAGGCAATCCTATAGTGAAACCCATGCTGATGGTTTCCCATTTTCGTGCAAGAATAGGCAATGGTTATAGTAGGCCAAGGCTCCTTACATTCTCTCCTTTATTATATTGGAATATTTCTCAAGACGTCACATAATCATATACATCCCCTTTCAACCCTAGAATGAATAAGGCATATTCTGTGTTATAACAATGAAACCCCTATTTTCAATTGTGTCTCCCATAGCAACCAAACGACCTCTTCTGTTTTTGAGTATGCATAGATCATTTGTTTTTGAGTATGGATAGATCATTTGTGATTGAGTCGCTTTGAGTATGGATAGATCATACATCCTAAAATTGTACAAATGTTTTCTTAGACAAAGAACCCTACTTGCATGAGAAATCCCATACAAGGCCTTTGTCTAATCTCACACTTCTTGAGAAATTCTTGGATCTTACAAATACGGAACAATATCGTCTACAATTGGCACAACAACTATTACAAGTTCTTCGTTGTCCATGTCATCATAGGTTGCCTCATTAACTGCAATGCAGTTGGGTTTTCTTGCCCCCCCTCCTTTTACAATATTCTATGACTTCTTGACCATCAAAATAATTTGTTTACCTTTTCTTTCAACATGACATAATTTTTTTCAATTAAGCTTATGCACATTTCATATTAAAAAAAAAAAAATCTAAAAAACTCTAAGAAAAAAAAAAATTTGGGAAATCTTTCAAAACTTCAAGTGACACTTCTTTTTTAAAAATAACATTTCTATTAAAAAATATTTTAAATATAATTTGATTTAGATTATATTGAAAATGAAATGAAAAATAACATTAATACAAAATCGAAACACAAAAATACAATGAAAACCCAAATTTACTCTTTGAAAATTGATAAAAAAACATTATACATATATACTGTCTAGAATAATAATAACTATCTATGTAGCTACCACACTCATTTGCGAAAATTCCATGACAAAAAACAAGACAAAATGTTATGCTTTGGTTGGTTTTCCAAAACGGGACAGAGGAACAAAACAAGTCAAAAGGTTATGCTTTGGTTGGTTTTCCAAAATGAGACAAAGACGAACAAAACTCCAGTTAGCATGCCCTCTTTGAGGAAAAGGCCATTGCTTCACTGGATAATCTATGCTCCGCTGCATCATGCACTGTTTCTGAAAGGGAGAAGAAGAAGCAAGAAGCTTTAAAGAAGAAAATTCAAAGTTGCCTTGGAAATTACCATGAATGACGTTTTCAATCTCAACCCCTACGTACATGGAAGAGAAAGCACCTCCAATAGCAAAGGCTAAGTCAGCGCCAATGCCCTGATTTTCCAGTCCAGCACATAATTCAGACAACGAAGCTTAAGATATGTTTTTAATATTTTATGTTCCAGGATTATATCTAAAAATCTAGCGAAAATTTATGCAAAATCTATGTATATATCAGGTTTTTCATCTGGCTTTTAGTATGTAATGTTGAAAAACTCTGATAGGATGGACTCGAGAAATCCTGTTTTTGAGACTAAACCTAGGTATAGATGTACATGGTGCTCTCTGGATAGAGGATTTATATATAAATAAAAATCTTTTTTTCCTTGATACAAAGATTAAGGCCAATAATTAATTCTCCAACATTTGGGCCTAATAGCCTGCTGTACATGTAACAAGTCAACCCATACAAATGGAAATCTAATAACAAGTATTAACTCAAATAGGCCCACAGGAATGCAGTTTAGTACTAGAACTCCACCATTTGCAGTCCTCTATTATCCTTGAGGTCAAGTATTTGATGGACTTATAGAACAAGTCCACGGAATCTGCCAAAATTTGAATTTCCTTTTCTCTATTATGGCAAGGTTCATTGGATAACCATGCAATAAGAGAACCACCAAAAATGCTTTAAAATGATGCAAAACAAAAACGCAATACTGTGTCAAACCCCAGAACACGAAATGCTAGTCTAGACTCTATGCACGATTCAATGTTTCAAGCTCTTCATGATCTATGTGTCCCACCAAAGTTTTCTGCTCTGTATGTTGAGCATACACTGTTTCCTTGGCATGGAAATCTAATCGCCATTTTCCTACTTCTGCAGAGGGCAATAGCAATAACTTCAAATTGCATCTCTAACTTAACATTTTGTTTTGTAGAACTCGAAACCTCCTACACATCAATATGGATTACCATGCCAATGTCTTCCGCACGGTACACACTCTCATTAGTTTTTCATTCCAATAGCTTGTTAATAGACTTGTTAGGGGGTAGGGACACCAAGGTGGGAGTGGAACTAAGCAGCGATGATGGGTTTCCACTAGGAGAAAGGCAGCTACAGGAGATTTTAGAAAGTACTACCTGACTAGGAGATGAAAGAAAATCGATAGCCAAAATTGGGGTATCTGAAATTCTCCAGTGGAGTATGTGTCTATGTCTATGGCTTTCCGCATTTTGTTGACCATTTATTGTAATCATCATAAACGTGTCCTACATAGCCCACTGAAATTATAGGAATTATAAGAAGCTCCAACTAAAATTAACACTAACATGATGAAAATTTCGAGTATTATGAAGCAAAATGCATGTAAACTGGTATCTACCTTGAGATGAATCTCTCCAAATGGTTTTCTCTCCTTTGAACCAGCACGAGCAAACTTAGACTTCTTCATGACCTTCAAAGATTCCTCTCCAATAACGCGTATGCCTTTCTCGGTCTCTTCATTAACGGTGATCTTATCGGGGCCATGGATTTTGTAGTAGGACAGAACTCCATGCTGAAGAACAAACCAACGAGACTTCCATCCTTTGCCGTAATTCACCCATTTATAAAAGATCCCTGCAACGCTGGTGCTTACCTTGTTCGTCTCTTGGAAGCCTTTGGAAGCTTTAGAAGAAGCCTCAATCTTCGGTCGCACTGAACCAATTTAAATTTAAATTTTTAAATTGATTAAAATGAAAGATAACAAATTTTGCATACAGCTTAATTTAGCAAATTAATGTTGAAATTTCAAATACCTGCCGAATGAGGAGACCTCCCGCCGTTCTGCTGAACCACAGATATCTCGTCAACCTGGTTAACGTGATTATTAGCGGCATTATTTGACGGACTTCTGCTCAATGCCGGACTTGAAATCTTCAGAGACTTGCCAGATCCGTTCGCTTCCAAAGGCGCAGGCGGTTTAGATGCTTTTGTACCGCTATCCCTTTCAAGGGATATAGGAGAAATGCAACAAAGAGGATTCATTTGAAACATGGATGCCTCAACTTTGCATTACTTAGGGGCATTAACCAACGGAGTAGCTTATTTACCGTGCACTAACGAAAAATCTTTGTCGAAAAGGAGATTAATTACAGTGCATTGACGGGAAATTTGATATTACAAATTACGATGGAAACAGGCTCATGGAGCAGACTTATGCCAAAATTTGGAAACAATGACGCGAAATTTATCAAATTTCAGGATTCAGGACGATATACAAATGACTGAAAAGCTAACTTTAAGAGCATTCCGGCGAATTTATCGAATTTCAGGCTTCAGGACGAGGTTCAAATGACTGGAAAACTGACGCACTTCCGGCGAATTTATCGATTTCGGAGTACAGAACTTCACAGATGAGCTACGGACCGCAGGCAGACAGAATTTCTAGGAATTAACGTAATATTTGTCTATTATGCAACAAAAAAGCTGTGCAGCTTCCACTATCCTCACAGAAAGGATTCCGTCGCGGGATTCGAACCACAGAGCAGTCGAACTCGAGCGCATTGCCGGAAACTCACTGGTCTAAAAGCAAATCAACGCTGAAATTGGACGATTTGAAGCGATGTTTTTGCAGAAATCTCCATGGAAGCCGGAATGCACACCAAGAACGGAGTAGCGTACCTCGATCAGACAATGCCGCCACGAGTTTTTAAAGATGTCGATCCTCGGGCAAACTCGAACCCTGGACGCATGGATTTCCCGATCGACACGACACCCCACGGCACAAGGCAGTTTGAACATGGTTCGAATCAGCTCGAAACGGTCAATCCGTTGCGGCCCTCATGGAATTCGTCGAGCTTTCCTCCCGCAATATTATCAGTAAAAACTGGAGTCCCGCTGTTCCTTTCACGCCGATCCCCCATTATCCTGCCGATTCCACCTTGTCTTGATTACGCTTCAACGGCCTGCATCGCCATCATGAGTACCAGTCTAAACATCGCTCCACTTGGGGTCCATCTGACGGCTTTCCTGCGCCTCCCACGACCAATCGGGACCGCTGCCCTCGGATCGGGAAAATATCACTGGTCTGGAATTAATGCTGACTGGATCATAAAGGGAGCTAAAATAACCTTATTTTAGCCCAATCTTGAAATTAACTAGAATTTTAAATCATCCTTTTTCATCTGAAAAATCAGTTTTTAACTGTTAATAATGACGACCATGTCGGTGGAAGTAAATACGCCGTCTTCACCGCTGTGAAAAAATCTCGGACGTGACTGTGGGACCCACCTTTGAACAAGGACTACGACCTAACGGCGCCGTCCGTAGCGACGACCATGATGCTCACAACGTTAAGCGTGCATCCGTTTGGATGCCCCATCATAGTGTAGGCTCCTTAACTGTAGGTTTAATTTTTAATGCATTTTGTATTTTTAAATGTTTTATTGGAGAATATGTCAATTGAATGTGAGTGTTGTTCGATTGATTTATACAAAAGTGGTAAGTGGTTATGTTTCTTTTTGTTTGGGTGTTTGGATTAAATTTTTATTAAATATTATTTTTAAAATGAAATGAGGGGTAAGGGTATGTAAATTATTCTTAGGAGTCAAATCGTTCTTGAGGGGTTCTTTGTCCCACAAACAAAAAGGTTTCATATATCAATTCGCTTTCTTGTTTGACGGTGATCTTAAAATTAAATTATTATTATTATTATTATTATCAAAGTAAAATTTCCAACAAAATACATTATTTAAAAAATATTATAAATATTTATTTATTTTTAATTGAGAGGGGTAGGGTATGTATACTTCATAGAGACTTTAGCAATCAAATCCGTGCATGAAATGAGTCCTTTGTCTCATAAACAAAGGGGTCTCATACACCAATTTAGTATGTAACTTAACCTTAAAATTAAAAAAAATATATTATTATTAAAAATGTTTTATGAAATTTTCAATAATTAAATATTTTATTTAAACAATCAATACCCATAAAAAGGAACAAAAATCTTTAATAATTAATAATAACAACTAATTAACATTTTTTATAAATACCTTATTTCAAGGTTTGAAAGTTTTTATTTATTTAATAAAACATTCAAAACATTACAATCATAATCTTAATAAATTTATTTTAATTCCATATCTATTAAGTATACAGCTTGAGTGGGCCTAATGGTTAAGAACATGTGTTTCCTCTTAAAAGATCACAAGTTTAAATCCAGGTTTACCAGTCAAATGGTTGGGCAGAGAGGAGTCCCTTGTTCCCACAAACAAGGGGGTCTCATATACCAATTTAGTATGTTGACTTGGTCGTGACCTTAAAAATAAATTATCATTATTATTATTATAATAAATTTATTTTAACTCCACGTCTAATATCTATTTAGTTAAAATAAATTTATTCTCTTTATTTTATTATAATATTTTTTTTAATTATGGTAATGATGTTTTTATATTATATTTTATTTTTATAGTATGGATTTTTTTTCATATGTTATTATCTTAAATTCTTTTTTAGTTTATTATTATTATATTGTTACAATAATTAAATCCAAAAAAATTATCTTTTAT
Source organism: Picea engelmannii (assembly GCA_009831015.1). Lineage (NCBI taxonomy): Eukaryota > Viridiplantae > Streptophyta > Pinopsida > Pinales > Pinaceae > Picea > Picea engelmannii. Next base: position 242,248 of record ML781686.1, on the reverse strand, counting down.
ATTTTTGTAAATGGCAATAATAATTTGAAGCTCAATTGGAACTATAGTATTGAGAAAATGATAAATAGAGGATGGAAAACTTATTAGAGGCTTGAAAACAAGTCTAGATTAATGCACCTTTCACTGCAGGATAAGAAAAACTTCTACTTGATACTCTCATCACTCTTGTTATCTTATATGGATGTGAAGTTTGGGGATGTAGTATCTATAGAGAATCCTAGAGAAAGATAGACGAGATCCAAAAGAATTTTATAACTTATAACCTCAAAATTAAAGGCAATACGCCCTATCATATCCTCCTCGTAGAAGCGAGCCTCCCCCCCATTGAGAGCACAATCATGATTAGGTACTTAATGTACAAGAACAAGATAAACAATATGGACGACAAAAGGCTCACCAAAATTGCTTCAAACTCCAGTCAAAACCATGGACGACTCAAGCAAGATGGCATAAAGATGTCAAGTCTCGATTGAATCATTAAGGAATACAGGAAGATGTTATTCTACATAATATTGATAATATTAAAAATATTATTACATCTAAATTTAAGGATAATATGTGGTGCAATAAAGAATTAGAGGATAAAAGGAAATTAAGATACTACAAGAAGGTGATCAACCCTAATCTAGAAGATCGAAAGTATCTCTCACTTTTGACTAGCGCAAAGAAGAAAATCAGCGTTGCTAAAATATGAACCAACTCCCATGAGTTGCATAGCAAAACGAGGCATTCGAAAATTCTCAAAACATCATGGGACAAAAGAATCTTCATCTTTGTGACACTAAGAGGGTTGGATATGAAAATCACTTTCTCCTGGAGTTCCCTGCATATACCCAAATTAGATCAGAATTTCAAAATCTTTCTTACTATACCAACCTTCTTAACCTCCTAAGTCATCAAAACTATGGTGATCTTGGAACACTTCTCTTGATGCTTTTTGAGCACATAAATAAGATTTTAAATAAATCTAAGTAATCTCTTACCTTTTGTAAGGTTCGATGGACCAATTCTGATCTAAAAATGAAGAAGACTTGTAAACTTGAAAATATTTGCAAGTTAAATTTTATGTGTTAAAAGCAAATGGATCAACTTTGCAACACATTATTAATAAGATTTACTTATTCAAGATGCACATAAATAGTAGCATAATCAATGAACATATAACACTTGACACGGCAAATGATAAAGGAGTTCACCCCTCTCTTGGGCTACATCTCCTGGTCCAGCTTCCAATGGATCATTATTATTATTTGCTCAAAGTGCTAAAAAACGTGCTTTACAATGCTCAAAATGACCAATAGACTGCTCCAATGGCTTCAGAGCGTCCAAAAACTCCTAGCGGGGCTTTTTCGGCACCTCGTTTGGCCAAAAAACGAAGAAGTTAGGCTTCCTTGAAGTCTCCCCTTCAAGCTTGTTGTCTCTGCATCTACAAAACGCACCCTTGTTCATTCAACCTAGCACACAGGCTATTTAAAGCGTAAAAACCCGAAACCGGGCGCAACCGCACCATCGGTCCAAATTGTTGAACCGTTTGTGCGTTAGCCCTAACCACCAAGGCCTGTGGGCACCTGGCAGTCATACGACCGTGCTAACATATAACAACAGGGCTAATGGTTATAACCGTTGGAACCACATATTAAAACCCACGCGCATGGATACGGTGGTCACATGGTAAATCGTGTGCACATATAATCAACGGTTACAATATATGGTTTGCAATATATATATGGTACGTCGTAGCGTTGGTCGCATATAACAATACACATGACCATGGGTCGGGGCTTAGCCCCAGCCCGGTCCACACCCACATATACAATACAATGACTTTATATATAATGTTTAATACATAGCTATCAAGGAACAAATGTGGGCGCGTCGGTTGGGCGGCCTTGCCCTGGAGGTCACGGGGTCGACTCCGGCTAAGTGCAAAGTTTTAACCAAAACATAAGTGACACGTGGTGGCTTGTGATTGGGCCACGTGTCGCATCCCCATTAGCTGCCAATACACGCAATATGCCAACTGTCTTCCACGTCAACATACGGCCTGCCATGTCATCCGTACGGTCTACCACGTCATCCGTACGGACTGTACAGTCAGCACCCCTTTTTTTTTTGCATGTTTACCATTTTGAACAGAACATGATATCTCTCGCTCCCGACGTCCGTTTGAACCCAAACGAGTTGCATTGGGTTCGCAACAACGAGGCCTACGCTCTCATCCGATTTGAAATGATTCCAAGCACTTTGAATTTTTGAGCAAAATTTGATCCCTGATCACACCTCCCCATTGGGAAGCTTTTGGACCTCCAAAAGACTATATTCAGTCTATGTGAAGATGAGGGTATAGTTCCCTCACCCTTCCAACCTCAATCCACTTGGCTTTGCTTGGATTGGTACCTTTAAGACCAACT
>ML781686.1:218664-235060 GCA_009831015.1 Picea engelmannii | reverse complement strand
CACCTCGTTTGGCCAAAAAACGAAGAAGTTAGGCTTCCTTTAAGTCTCCCCTTCAAGCTTGTTGTCTTTGCATCTACAAAACACACCCTTGTTCATTCAACCTAGCACACACGCTATTTAAAGCGTAAAAACCCAAAACTGGGCGCAACCGCACCACCAGTCCAAACTGTCGAACTGTTTGCACGCTGGCCCTAACCACCAAGGCCCGTGGGCACCTGGCAGTCATACGACCGCGCCAACATATAACAACAGGGCTAATGGTTATAACCGTTGGAACCACATATTAAAACCCACGCGCATGGATACGGTGGTCACATGGTAAACCGCGCGCACATATAACCGACGGTTACAATATATGGTTTGCAATATATATATGGTACGTCGTAGCGCTAGTCGCATATAACAATACACATGACCATGGGTCGGGGCTTAGCCCCGGCCCGGTCCACGCCCACATATACAATACAATGACTTTATATATAATGTTTAACACATAGCTATCAAGGAACAAATGTGGACGCGCCGGTTGGGCGGCCTTTCCCAAAGCTTTGACCTTGCCCCGGAGGTCACGGGGTCGACTCCGGCTGAGTGCAAAGTTTTAACCAAAACATAAGTGACACATGGCAGCTTGTGATTGGGCCACGTGTCGCATCCCCATTCGCTGCCAATAACACATGCAATATGCCAATTGTCTGCCATGTCAGCGTACGACCTACCATGTCATCCGTATGGTATGCCACGTCATCCGTACGGACTGTACAGTCAGCACCCCTTTTTTTTTTGGCTTGTTTACCATTTTGAACAGAACACGATATCTCTCGCTCCCGACGTCCGTTTGAACCCAAACGAGTTGCGTTGGGTTCGCAACGACGAGGCCTACTCTCTTGTCCGATTTGAAGCGATTCTGAGCACTTTGAATTTTTGAGCAAAATTTGATCCCCTGATCAAATTCTAATCTCAATGGACGTTAATCATCATCATCGTCATTATTATCCAAATTGTATTATAAAATACATCTAGTTATCTAGATTCTATGGATACAATAAAGATTTGCAAAGCCTTTAAAAAATATATAGATAATTTATTCTAAACTTTGAGAAACTCCATAACTCAATGAGGTGTTTTTTTGGTAAACCCTTTATTGAGTGTCTTCCAAGTGACACACCTCCCATTAAAAATTGAGTGGTTTCCATAAAAACAAGTGTTGCATGGCAACGCAGTTCCTATCGGGTTGAATTGGGAATAAATGCATAGGGATGGGGAAAAAGTAGCGGAGGCAAATGAAAATTGTAGCGGAGACGTGGCAAGCAGCAGGAAGCACATGTGGTATCCATGCAGGAAATGATACGTGGCCTCTAGAGCAATTCTGGCATTGAAACCATTTTGTTTTTGAAAGTATATAATCCATCTTTCTTTTATTTTTTACCAATAGTCTGACTTGCTATGTTCGAAATTTTTGTTCCTACCTAGCATGTTTTATCTCTTCAATGTATTTATGAAATTCATTCATAATGATTTATGTATACTTCTAACTGGTTATAGTTAAGTACAATTTTCATAGTCACTTCTTTAAATAGATCATCTGGCTTGTGTGTCTCTATATGTGGCAAGACAAATAAAGTTATATGCATAGCAGTAGAAAAATATATGCATAAGAAAAAGATAAAACACACAAGACACATATAAAGTTACATTCAAATTAAATAAACACAATCTCTTGACATTCAACATAGTTGAAGATAAAAATTTATGAGCACATAAATATAAAAGGAGATAAAAATAGTTTTATTTGAAATATATCAAAAAATAATATTGTATGTTACATATTCCTTGATTCGGATTTAGGAGCGGAACGAACTGATTAACATACTGAATACAATAAACACAAAGATACAGAGAATAACACAAATATCGAGTGAACAATATCTTCTATTAAATAATGAAATAGGATGAAACTGTAAAATTGTAGAACTGAAAACTTGCTCGAATGGTGGTAGCTATCTATGAGAAGAGATGTGGCTGCTATGCGCATCCGTCTGAGCAGAATGGATTACAATGAGGCTCCATAGGCCTTTTTGACATTACTCATGAATGCCAAAACCCTAGACATCCAAAAACCTAACCCTATAAGGTGAGACGCCAAAAGTCATGTGGGCCATATGGGTAAGTTGGTGTAATTTGGTACCTCAACTTCCTAGGGTTGTAACTTTTGCATACGACCTCTGTTTTAGGCACGTGATAGCCCGTTGGAAAGGTCTTTCAGAGAGCTACATATAACATCATCAAACCCTGACTTCATCTACAGTTTGACTGTGGAGAGCCAAAAAAACAACGTTTGTGGCCCCAAAATGGCCCCATAAGTACAACAAGATGTGCTGACATGAAAACATACAAAATAAGTCAGTTGGGTTAGGTGAGAGGCCGCCTGTATCCACCTGGAGGATGTGTGGGGGTTCAGACAGCCCCAGAAGTGTAGAACCCACAATTACAAGGTAATACAAAAGAACGTGTTGAACAAAAACAGACATGAGGAGCCAGTTGGAATAGGTGGGTGGCTACCAATATCCACCTAGATCAATCCTCCCCCCTTAGAAAACAATGGTCTCCATTGCGTTGAGTTCCCCCATCAGGTGAGGAAACTTCTGCTGGATTTGGCCCCGGGTGAGCCACTTGCCTTGGTGTGGGAGTTGCCCTGCCTTGATGATCTGGATTATTTTGAGAACGACATGAAGACAAAAATATAACCGAGATACAACAATGAAATACACAAAAATATAGAAGAGAACACAGAAATACAGTGAAACCCAACTTCTATTACTGAATAAGATAGAAAAACATTGTAGAACACAAGCTGGAAAAATGGGATAGCTTATCTCTAAAAAGAAAGAGATGTTGGTTATGTTTCATTCACAAGAAGCTTTACATCACACTCCATTGCATGCTTAAAGGGCCTCCTTCACCTCAATTATATATGAGAGAGTGAGAGGCAAACAATTCCCATGATGCATGTGGGATAAATTGGACTAAATTTATAAAATGCCATAGGCATGTAAAATACTAGGACTTCCTGGGCAGTCACCCATCCCAGTACTACTCTAGCCCGAGCACGCTTAGTTGTAGAGTTCTGATGGGATCTGGTGCATTAACGTTATTTTGTAGGCATGTACATAAGACCATTACATGATGTCTATAATTAACAAATGAAGATGACATTACATTCCATTCCCCACCAAAAGGTTGAATGTCATGGTTTATCAAAACCATGGGCTCAAAATGGTGATTCAGTGGAAAAGGTGGATGGCCACTGAGATCAATTTGGATCATTCCTCCCCCCTTAGGAAGCAATGGTCCCCATTGCGTCAAGTTCCCTTGGGAGACGGGGAGATTTCTACTAAATCTGAAGCTTGGTGTGTTGCTTGCCTTGTTGAAGAAGTTGCCATGCTTAGCTTGTTGAAGGTTGTCGTGAACCTGTTGTTGGAGGGGTTGAATCCGTTCAACCAATCTAGTTGCATGATCTACTTGAGTGTGCAAGGACTATGTCGATGAAAATGCAACATAAAGAGTATGAAGTGTTCTGTTATAACCTTGCTTGACTGGGTAGTGTGGAGGCACCCCCGTAGGTGCAAGAAGAACATCTTGGTACTCTTTTACAATATTTTCGATCTGCTTATGTTGGATAGAAAGGTCTTGGGTTAAGGCTGTAGTGGTTGCAATGTCCTTATGTTCACCTTCTTATCAGATTGTGAAGAGGCTAAACTTTTAAGTATGAGAGATTACTTTTTGGCATTGTTTTGGTGGCATAATAGTTGAAACTACCCCTGGTATCTTGTGTAGCTAACCTCCCAGAGTAACAATGACGCTACGGGGTCGAGACTCATAAATAGCATGACGCCTCCACATATATGGCTGGCCTAATAGAACGACAGAGACTTCCAGTGGGGCAAGATCACACAATACCTCATCCTTGAAGGGCTTGATGTCATAGGACAGGCGACACTACTGGTTGACATGAATATCTTGACCCTAGCGAAGCCACCCGATGTTGTATGGTTGCGAGTGTGGTGTTGTTGGCAAATCCAACTGCTTGACAACTTCTACTGAGATGATGTTCTTTTGGCTTCCACTATCAACAATAAAATGCAATGGGGTCCCCTTCACTCACATCTGTGAATGGAAGAGTCACTCCCCCTCCTCAAGATCCTCTTCTGGTTGGATTGTTGTAGTTGCGACAGTAGCAGTGGGTTATGCATCAATGGTTTGTCTCCTTTTATTATTTTCTAAATCAGGGTCCAAGCCGGGGTTCGACTCTTTGTCTTTGAGCTATATTGTGCGACATTCATCAATGTTGTGCCAAGGGATATTGTAGAAGTCACACCACTTTTCAGTGTCTTTCTTAGACTTCATGTTACCCTTCTTTGCCTGCATCTAGGACTGACTCTCTTGAGGTTGTCCTTCTTTTCTCTGTCCATGCTTCTCCCACTTACTCCGTTGCTTGAATTTCTACTCAATTTTGACTGCATATCGATAAGCAGCTCCTAGTGAGGAGATGTCCAAGAAATCCATCTCTGTTTCGATGTACCTGTGTAGACCACTGCGGTACTTCAAAACCAGGTGTCCCCCAGAGTCTTTGATGCCCAACTTTGAGTGCAAGGTATGAAAGATGTTGGTGTACTTTGCCACCGTCTGGTCTCTTTTCTAACGCAGAGTTGTCCATCTCATGTATTGGTCATCATAGTTTCCGACAGGGTAGAACTCCTCCTTTAGGACATATACAAAGGCCTCCCAAGTGGGTTATCTCCCAAATAGTGTAGATTCATCCGCGATGTACCTCTCCCAGTAACCTTCCCACCAAGATCTAACATGGGGAAGGGCTTTAAGGAGCACAAAGGTGATCTTTTCATTGTCAAAATTTTTTTGGACAAAGTAATAACCTTCTAGTAGATTCAACCATTTTTCTAGAGCATCTACATCTATCTGGCCTTCAAATAAAGGGATATAAAAATTGACTTGTACCTTGAAGGGCGTTGCACTTGAAAATTTGTTGTTTGTTGAAGATGCCTCAGTTGTTGTTGCCGATAGTATTCTAAGGATCTAAGCAAAGTTGTCCATCATCTCGTTCATTTGTCGCACCAGGGCTTCCTCGAGCAACATTTTGAAAGGATCTCATGCTCTGTTATCTCTCTTTTCTTCTTCCATGGGAGGTCGATTGGGCTAGCGATAATGCTTGTCCTCAAGAGAAACTAGCGCGAGACCCAAATCTCTATACCCTGACCTCATTGGGGACCTACTCTTAGAAATGACAAGGAGCAGACTGCTCTGATACCACTGATCTGGATTATTTTGAGAACGACATGAAGGAAAACACATAACCGAGATATAACAATGAAATACACAAAAATATAGAAGAGAACACATAAATACAGTGAAACCCAACTTCTATTACTGAATAAGATAGAAAAACACTATAGAACACAAGCTAGAAAAATGGGGTAGCTTATCTCTAAAAAGAAAGAGATGTTGGCTACGCTTCATTCACAAGAAGCTTTACATCACACTCCATTACATGCTTAAAGGGCCTCCTTCATCTCAATTATATATGAGAGAGTGAGAGGAGAACAATTCCCATGATGCATGTGGGATAAATTGGACTAAGTTTATAAAATTCCATAGGCATATAAAATACTAGGACTTCCTGGGCGGTCACCCATCCCAGTACTAATCTAGCCCGAGCGCACTTAAATGCGGAGTTCTAATGGGATCCGGTGCATTAAGGCATGTACATAAGACCATTACATGATTTATGTAATTAACAAATGAAGATGACATTACATTCCATTCCCCGCCAAAAGGGTGAATGTCATGCTTTATCAAAACCATCGGCTCAAAAATGTGGTTCAGTGGAAAAGGTGGATGGCCACCGAGATCCATCTAGATTACTTAACAACCCAATAAAGCTGGATCCGCTGCTGGTGAGTGCCATTGACCTGTGTGTCCACTATCTAATCAATGGATGCTTGTTCCATGCAATCAGGGTTGAGCTCTATTGGTGTCAGTTGTTTTGCGATCTCAGAAGTGTGCAATAATGGTGGAAAATATGGTTGAAGGAGGTCCACATTGAATATTGGATGCAGACCAAGGAAGGGTGGAGTGTTGACCTCAAAATCATTGCTACCCACAGCCTTGGTGATGTGTAAGGCCCATAACGAAGTGGGTGAAGCTTCCGATGGGGCCCGGTGAGACGCTCCTTCTGCAGATGTAACCAGAATTTGTCGCCAACCTGAAACTGGTGTGGTACCCCATGTTGATCATGGTGTTGCTTGTACTTAGCATTGGATTTCTGCAAAATCTCCTGGACCTATTGGCGGATGTGTTGAATCCGCTCAATGAATCTGGTGGCTTTGTCGATCGCATACTGATCAAGGGAAGAGTCTGTATGTGCGGTGGCAAGAGGGAGTGCAACATCAATGGGTCCCAAGGGTTGGAATCTTAGACCCACCTTAAATGGGCTATGGTCGGTGGAACTATGGAGAGCCCTATTATAACTATGTTGAACATATGGGAGACTCTCGTCCCATGTACGTGGATGCTTAGAATTGTACATGCATAGGATGTGCATAATCATTTGATTAACGACCTCTGTTTGGCCATCGGTTTGGGGATGGAAATCAGTGGATTTTGTGATCTTGGTGTCCAAGAGAGACCAGAGACTCGACCAAAAGGTGTTGAGGAACCTACTGTCTCGGTTGGAGATGATGGTCTGTGGTATCCCAAAGTGGACCCACACTCGTTCGAATAAGAGCTTGGCAGTATTTGTCGTTGTGACATTCTTCTTACAGGTTGTGAGGATGGCCATCTTCAAAAATTGATCAACGACCACAAACACATAGTCGTTTCTTTTCTTGGTGGACGACAAGCTAGACATGTAATCCATTGAGATGGATTCCCAAGGCTTCTCGGGAATAGGAAGAGGGGTATATAAGCCTTGCTTCTTGATGGTTGGCTTGGCAATGGCACAGGCAGTGCAAGATCCGATATACTTGTTGACATCCTGTCGAAGCTTTGGCCAATAAAAATGTTTTTGAAGAACGATCACAGTTTTCTCTATGCCAAAATGTCCTGCCACCCGATTGTAGTGAGCTTCCCAAATCAGGTTTGCATGCTCGCTTATAGGAACACAGAGATGGCCCATGTGGCATAAGAGTCTGTCTTGAATGTGAAAATCAGTGACAGTTGCGTTGGTACCCAAGAGTTGATATGCAGTGGTCAAGTCTGGATCTTGCTGATAAAGTTGGGGCCACTCATATGCTTCATGTCCACAGGAATGGAGCACAGTGGTGAGTGCAGCCACAAGGGGGCGACTAAGTCAGTTTGTGACACGATTGGAGATACTTGTCTTATACTTGATGTTGATATGAAACTGTTGCAGGTAGGTGGACCACTTTTGATGGAGGTCGTTCTGCAATTTCCCCTGTGTCTGTATGAACTGCAGAGGCTTGTGATCAGTGTGTATGATCGTCTCTTTCCCTAGAATGTAATGTTTCCATTGACGACAAGCTTGTACAATGGAATACATTTCCTTGTAATAGGTGGGGTATTTTCGGACAGTATCGGAGAGTGTCTCACTATGGTAGGTCACTGGATGTCCATGCTGAGTGAGAACTGCGCCCACAACATATTCAGATGCATTAGTCTCAATCTCGAATAGTTGTTGTAGATCGAGCAAGGAGAGTACGAGATATGAGCACAAGAGATGCTTCAGATCATCAAATGCTCGTTGTTGCTCATTTCCCCACACAAACTTGGCTCTACCACAACCCTTGGTCACCTGGCTGAGGGCCCATGAAATATGGGAGAATCCCAACACAAACCATTGGTAGAAGTTCGCTAGCCCCAAAATGATCTGAAGCTCGGTCAATGTGGTCGGGGCTGGCCAGTCACGGATGACTTGGATCTTGGTTGGATCAACATGTGCCCCATGCTCATCAACAATGTAGCCCAAGTATTGGACCGTGTTCATGCCAGAAGAGCATTTTTTAAAGTTGGCATACAACTTGTGTTGTCGCAGAGTGCTCAAAACCTGTTGAATATGTCGCATGTGCTCTTCCCACATTCTATTGAAGATGAGGATGTCATCCAAATATACCACCATAAAGGAGTTGGTGAAGGGTCTCAATACATCATACATCAACCTCATGAAAGTGGTTGGTGCATTTGTTAAGCCAAAGGGTGTGACTAGCCATTCGTAGATACCTTCTTTAGACTTGAAGGTTGTCTTCCATACATCAGTTGGTTCGATGGGAACTTGGTGGTAGCCAGACTTTAGGTCAATCTTACTAAAGAAATTTTCCCCCTTAAGTTGGTCAAGAAGGTCATCAATCCTGGGAATGGGATAGCAGTTCCTGACTGTGATTTTGTTTAAGGATTTGTAATCAATGCAGAGTCACCAAGTCTCGTCCTTCTTCTACACTAGTACAATCGGGCTTCTGCAAGGGGAGGATCTGGGTCTAATGTGCCCCTTTTGAAGAAGCTCTCGGATCTAATGCCTGATTTCGTCATTCTCCATCAATGAGCATTGATAGACGGGTCCATTAGGTAGAGGTGCACCGGGGCTCAGATCAATTGGATGCTTGACTTGGCAGTGTGTCGGTACCCCTGTAGGTGAGGAGAAGATGTCTTTGTATTCTTCCATGATCCCATTCACTTGCTTTTGCTACAAAGAGAGGTGATGTGCAGAGGCCACGGATGTGGCGGCGACCTTCTGCTTACTGTGAGCATGGATCATAAAGTAGATGAACTTCCCGGTCTGTGAAATGACCTTACAACATTGCTTAGTAGAGATTAAAGAAATAACAGTAGGTGACACTACTTCTGGAATCCTGTACAATTGTCTACCCAAAGTACTAATAACACTGCGGGGTCTAGACTCATACACAACATGATGTTTCCACAAATATGGTTGTCCTAAAAGAACATCACAAACTTCAAGGGGAGCAATACCACACAATACCTCATCTTTGAAAGGCTTGATGTTGTAGGACAAACGACACAGTTGGCTGACACAAAGATCTATTCCTTGGCGAAGCTAGCCAACGGTGTAGGGTTGTGACTACCATTGTTGACAATGAAATGAATTGGAGCCCCTTGACCCACATCTGTGAGTGAAAGAGGCGTTCCCCTTCCTCTGGTCCTTATGGTTCGCTTGGCCAGAATTTGGTGGTAGCGATGGTGGCACTAGGTTCAACATCGATAATTTGCTTCCCTCCTTCATGATTTGACTCAGAATCGGAATCGGCCTCTCACTCGGAAGCCTTCAACTAGACCACGAGGGACTGCTTGGAGAGACATTCTTTGGTGTTGTGCCAAGGACTTTTATGGTACTCACACCATTTTCACGTGTCCTTCTTCGTCTTCTCATTGCCCTTCTTGTGTTGTGGCTTGGATTGGTTGTCCTGAGAGCTGCCATCTCGACTTGGTCCCTTTCTATATGGGTTGGGGCTGCCTTTTCCCTGCTTCAGCTGTGAGGGGTTTGTAGATCCAAACTCTCATCATTTATGCTTAAATTTCTGCTCAATCTTGACAGCGTATCTATAAGTCGTGCCCAAAGAGGTGATGTCCAGGAACTCCATTTTTGTTTGAATGTATCTATGCAAACAACCGCAGTATTTGAGCACCAGATGACGCTTAGAGTCTTTGATACCCAATTTTGTGTGTAGGGTATGGAAAATATTGGTGAAATCTGGTACTGTCTGGTTCGTTTCTTGATGTAGGGTGGTCCATCTGGTGTATTGGTCCTCGTAGCTTCCAACATGGTAGTATTGTTCTTTAATGGAGTCCCGGAAGGAATCCCATGTAGGGGCCACCACAAACATTGTAGATTCCTCCACAATCATTTGCTCAGAGTAAGTATCCCACCAGTCTTTAACATGGGGAATGACCTTGAGGAGTGCAAAAGTGATCTTTTCCCTATCGGAAAAATTGTGGACCAAAAAATATCCTTCGAGAAGATTCAACCATTTATCTACAACATCTGCATCTTTCAGTCCTTCAAATAATGGAATATCAAAATTTACATGTACCTTGAAGGGGCTTGCATGGTCGCTTGATGAATATGCTTCTCCTGTGGGCAGTCGTCAAAGGATCTGTGTGAAGTTGTCCATCATTTTGTTCCTTTGTCGCGTGAGGGCTTCCTCGAGCAACATTTTAATAGGATATCCTCCTCCATCATATTTATTTTTGTCCCCCATGGGTTGTTGTCAGGCTCAGCGTGACCGATCTGGTAATGGCTCGATTGGTTCAAGTCCCAACTTATTGTACCTAGATCTTGTCGGGGACATGCACAAAAAAAAATAAATGAAGAGTAGATCACTCTGATACCAATGATCCAGATTTAGGAGTGGAATGAAATGATTAACATATTGAATACAATAAACACAGAGATATAGAGAACAACACAAATATCCAGTGAACAATATCTTCTATTAAATAATGAAATAGGGTAAAATTGTAAAACTACATAACTGAAAACTTTCTTGAATGGTGGTAGCTATCTCTGAGAAGAGATGTGGCTGCTACGCGCATCCGTCTGAGAAGAATGGATTACAATGAGGCTCCATAGGCATTTTTTTTTATATTACTCATGAATTCCAAAACCTTGGACATCCAAAAACCTAACCCTAGAAGGTGAAACGACAAAAGTCATGTGGGCCCTATGGGTAAAATGGTGTAATTTGGTACCTCAAATTCCAAGGGCCGTAACTTTTGCATACGACCTCCGTTTTAGGCGCGTGATAGCATGTTGGAAAGTTCTTTCAAAGAACTACACATTCCACCATCAAAATTTGACTCCATCTATAGTTTGACTATGGCGAGCCAAAAAAACAATGTTTAGGGCCCCAAAACGACCTCGGAAGTACAACAAGATGTGATGACATGAAAACATAAAAAATAAGCCAGTTGAATTAGGCGAGAGGCCACTCGTATCCACCTGGAGGATTTGTGGGGATTTAGACAACCCTAGAAGTGTAGAACACACAGTTACAAGGCAGTACACAAGAACATGCTGAACAAAAATGAACACGAGGAGCCAGTTGGAATAGGTGGGTGGCCACCAATATCCACCTGGATCATTCCTGAAAATTTAAATGCGTTTGTCATATAGACTGGGATTGGGGCTCTTGCTGACCATAAGAGAAATATGTACAAGAAATAGGACTGTAGAAAGAAGAAGTGGGCAACGATAGAGATCAATACCCGAAAAGAAGAAATTGGAAGGTATCAGTCTTTGGCTAGACATTTCTATTAAAAAGGTGGAATAACTGGATTGATAAACAATGCAAGATGTGATCAATATAGACTTACACTGATGGTACATATCTACCCCTTTTCTATTTTCTTTTTGATGCCTTTTTATTGCTGTTGTCGACGACTACTGGAATCGTGCCAACTGTCTATTGGCCTTCGTCGACGATATTCTCCATTGCCCTTTGGACCCATTCTTCAATGTAGCCTCTCAAGGGGGCCACGTTGATCTCATCTTGGATTTTTATGTTGAAAATCTCTATTTCTAAATCCCTTAGATCGATAGAAAGATTACGCAGAGCCTGATCAATTTCTTCATTTTGTACCGAATAGTCGACTAGCCAGTTGTCCACATCATCTTCACCATATTCAAGGATGTTGTAGAACTTTTCTAAAGACAACCGCTTAATAATATCAACATGTTTATCGAAGGCTTGTTTAGTTAAGGGCAAGGAGTTGGCGATTAAGCTGGGGTCTTGGACCTTGTTGGTACTTCCGACTAAGTCTATTTCGGTCAGCTTTCTGAATAATTCTTCTTTCTTTGGTATGGCTTGTTCACATTATTGGACAACGAGATGCAAGTTCTTCACTTTCTCTTCCCAGCATGCATTTAATTGAGTGATCCAGTTTTGGGAGGGGAGATCTTCTTGTCTTCTTCTCCTATCTATCATGTTGTTGACATGGACGCCAAAAGGGATGATCCTATCTAAATAGAAACGTTCTTCATTTTTTAAATCTGCCTGCAAATGTTCATGCAAAGCATGTGCCCTCATTCCAAGGGAAGCCATACTTTGTGATGTTTCCCAGGCCTCAGTAATCAAATCCATTCTTTTCTTGATATTTTTCTCCACATAGCCTCTACACAATGCGAGGAGGCTAGAGGATCCTTTTAACCTGGCTGCAGGGGTGGTAGGCATGGCTATTGCTAAAGGACTGGCAAGAAATGGCATAGGAATCAAATCTTCCTCCAGTTTCTTGACTCGGTTCTTCAGTATGGCATTCTCGGCCTCAATGCCTCCAATGGAATCATCAAGAGCATCTTCGGTTGCTCGGTGAAGTCGGGAGATTTGGGATGGCCGCATGTTCCCAAGATTAATCTTTGAACGAGATTTCCCTTTCTTATTTTTTTACATCTCTCTTTTCAATAATTAAATTTTTAGACTCGTTGTAAAAAACAATGCTCTGGAATACGAAGGATTCATCTTCGTAAAAAAATTTGGTCTCAGCTATTTCCATTAGGAGACTATGTTGGATCGCGTCCCCGGGCTGATCAATGTTGTTGAATATGCTATCCAAATCAACCTCAAGTTCCATGTTCTCACTCTCAATTTCAGATTCTTCCGCTTGCCCTACTATTTTTTTTCTCTTCTTCTTCACGGGAAGCTTGTGAGAACTATCAATTTTAGCATGAGGACGGTTGTTATCTCCTCCTCCATTTGAAGAATTATGGGTTGCTTTCTTACTGGGGTGGGTTGTTGGAGCAATGCTATGGGATGTCGTACTCTTGGGAGTGGTATCTGGGGATTAAACACTCTTCTCACCAGGGCCTTTTCCATGTTGCTTGTACAATTCAATGGTGTTTTGCAATGTCTCAAGGTCGTCGGCATTAGAAGTAGGAGTGTTTTCATCAGTGTCTCTATTTTCACTCAGGCGTCTCTGGAAAAAAGAATTGTTGAAGCCAACTGCAAGTAAATGTTCTAAGAAAATTCCATTAGGGTCGAACCCTCTTAGCCTTTCAACATATCTTAGGTTCAATTTGTTGAAATGAGCTGCGAATTCATCAATTTTGTTAACGTTCCTCAACACGAAGTCCCTGACTTTCCAAGGCATAACAATGAACTGTTTTTTTCTCTTCTCATGGAATAGATGCAACCATTAGTTGTATTGCCTTGTTATTTTTGTAACAAACATTATGTTCGTAATGTGACATGGAAGGAAAGCAAGATTTTCCTTGGAGCCAAAAATCCTTATCACACTGTAATTGTCCATTTGTTCAAGTGCCCTCTTCCTGTCCAAAAAATTGGATGCCTGGTCAGACATCCGAGGAGCATCCTTTCCTAACAATAAATCTTTGAAAACAGAGACAAAGTCATTAAAAAACTTATAAAAATAGTGGGAGGCCTTGTGCCTCCACAAGGCCTGGAACCAGAAGGTTACTGGGTCAAATTCCCAATTTACCTTTTTTGGACACAGACAGTTTTGGAAACAAACAAGAATGCGCTATCGCGAAAACCAAGTAGAATGACATATAAAATTTCTTCTCCTTTTTGAAGCTTGACAATTGGGAACATATTTCAATGGAAATTAGCTTCCCCCAATAAAAAATGGCTTGTTCCTTGACTTTGAAATACAAAATATAAAGAACCATGCGAGAAATACTTGATGTGGATTCATGTCCTGTTATTCTTGTAAACAACCAGGCAATTTCCTAGAATGGATTTCTAAATGAACTAACCTACAAGCTTGTGATATCTTCAGGAACTGTCGTCAGGTCTTCCAGGAACTCAGGCAAGAGGTCCAACCTGTTATTATTCTTTTTTAGGAACTACTTGGAGTCTTCTCCTCTGAACGTCAATGTTGTCTTCTACAAGCTTAACATCTTGCGGAAGACCCGAGGGGACAAAGAAACATGAGAGTGGTCCTGCAGTGGAATAATTCTTTGGCTTGAAATATATCTATCGGCGCACCAAGAGACCAGATACTTACAGTCAAAAACTTCATGGACACAACGTGCACGAGCAATTTAAGAGGTCCAAATTACTTTGTTCTAGGCGAAAGGGGATGAGTAGTAAGAATATGCCCTGGACCACTGGAAGTTCTGGTCCTCACGCCCGAAGATGTTCACTGTATCTCCATAGAACTACTGTCGAGATGGTGCCATAAGTTTACGAGAACGTCTGTTTGCTCCAGATGATGCTTGAAATGAACAGTTGGAGGAGATAATATAACCCTCTGCAAATGTTGGTTCAATGCGTGTGAATGGGAAATATCCTCGAGCCTTTCACTCATTAATGACAATCTCTATGGGTGTTGCATGATGAGTTGTTAGAAATAAAGCTTAGTTATTGCATACTTAGAAGTACGAAGATGGCAGGTCGACAAAGAGCAATTAAGGATTGGAGGTTTCGTGAACACGCCAACCCGACGACGCACGAACGACATTCTATGATGTTTGAAATTAACACTCGGAAGGGATAATATAACCCTCCACAAATCTTGGTTTAATGCGTATTAATGGGATATCTCCTTGAGCCTTTTGCTCATTAATGACAATTTTTACGGTTCCTGCATGATGAGCTGTTAGCATTAAACMTTACTATTTGCATATTTTAGAAACAAGACCGTTTATATATATATATATATATATATATATATATATATATATATATATATATGAAAAGAGGTCGGACGGGCTTGAAAGTAGGGTTGCAAGGGATACTGAGGAGAGGTGAGCACCCAACGGTCAAATTATATGTCTTTATATATATATATATATATATATATATAAAGTGCAAAGGTGACGGGGATGGGAAAGAGCAAGTAAGGAATGGTCAAGTATGAAAAGCGGTCGGACAGGCTTCAATATAGGGTTACAAGGGATACTCAGGAGAGGTGAGGGTCTGACAGTCAAATTGTATGTCTCGGAAATTTTGACTGCAAAACGCGTAAAACGGAAGAGGGCATGATGGGGCAATCCAACAACCGTTTTGTATATTTGCAAAATTCCAGGTGGTGTTTGTAGGTCGCGGAACAATGGAAGGGCAATCTTGAGCCCGCCTATTTGAGAACCCGCAATAAAAAAGTGGCTAAGTATGGAATAGGGAAATGGTCGGTCGGACTCATTTTCACTAATATATTAAAATTTGTAATAGATATCCCATTACCTAGCAAGATCTTTTATGCATGTATATCGCGGAATTTTGGGTGTTGTTTGCAGGTCGTTGAACAATGCAAGGGCAATCTTGAGCCCGCCTATGCGAGAACCCGCCAGCGAAAAAGTGGCTAAGTATGGAATAGGAAAACGGTCGGTCGGACTCGTTTTCGCTAATATATTGAAATTTGTAATAGATATCCCATTACCTTGCAAGATTGTTTTTGCATGTATATCGCGGAATTTTGGGTGTTGTTTGCAGGTCGCGGAACAATGCAAGGGCAATCTTGAGCCCGCCTATGTGAGAACCCGCAAGTGAAAAAGTGGCTAAGTATGGAATAGGAAAACGATCGGTCGGACTCGTTTTTGCTAATATATTTAAATTTGTAATAGATATCCCATTGCATGGCAGGATATTTTTTGCATGTTTCTGGACAAGTTATGTAGGGACAGTCAATGTGACTATCTCCTCGAGGCTTTTACTCATTAATGACAATCTTCACGGTATAATAATGTTTTTTATAAACAATTTTTTATTATTACAAATAAGACTCTTATATATATAAGTATGAAAAGCAATATGACGGGGTTCAAAGTAGGGTTACAAGGGATACTCAGGAGAGGTGAGGGCCCGACAGTCAAATTGTATGTCTTTACAATATATATATAATGTTTTTATAAACAATTTTTTATTATAAACAAGGGCGAAGGTGAAGGGGACGGGGAAGAGCAAGTAAGGAATGGCCAAGTATGAAAAGCGGTCAGATGTGCTTCAAAATAGGGTTACAAGGGATACTCGAGAGAGGTGAGGGTCCGATGGTCAAATTGTATATCTTAGAAACTTTGAGTGTAAAAGGCGTAAAATGAAAGAGGGCATGATGGGGCAATCCAATGACCAGTTTGTATATTGCAGAATTCTAGGTGTTGTTTGCAGGTCGCGGAATAATGGAAGCGCAATCTTGAGCCTGCATGTCTAGGAACCCGCAATTGAAAAAGTGGGTAAGTATGGAATAGGGAAACAATCAGTTGGTCTCGTTTTCGCTAATATATTGAAATTTGTAATAGATATCCCATTACCTAGCATGATCTTTTCTACATGTTTCTGCACAAGTTGTGTAGGGATAGTCAGTGTGACTGTCTCCTCGAGGATTTTACTCATTAATGACAATCTTTATGGTATAATATATATATATATATATATAT
Organism: Picea engelmannii; assembly: GCA_009831015.1. Lineage (NCBI taxonomy): Eukaryota > Viridiplantae > Streptophyta > Pinopsida > Pinales > Pinaceae > Picea > Picea engelmannii. Next base: position 218,688 of record ML781686.1, on the reverse strand, counting down.
ATATATATATATATATATATATAT
>ML781686.1:169134-218492 GCA_009831015.1 Picea engelmannii | reverse complement strand
ATATATATATATATATATATATATAATAATGTTTTTATAAACAATTTTTTATTATAAACAAGTGCAAAGGTGGCAGGGACGGGGAAGAGAAAGTAAGGAATGGCCAAGCATGAAAAGCGATTGAACGAGCTTCAAAATAGGGTTACAAGGGATACTCGGGAGAGGTGAGGGCCCAACGGTCAACTTGTATGTCTCGAAAATTTTGAGTGCAAAACACATAAAACAGAAGAGGGTATGATGGGGCAATCCAACGATCAGTTTGTATATCGCAAAATTTTGGGTGTTGTTTGCAGGTCGCAGAACAATGGAAGCGCAATCTTGAGCCCGCCTGTCCGGGAACCTGCAATTGAAAAAATGGGTGAGTATGGAATAGGGAAATAGTCAGTCAGACTCGTTTTCACTAATATATTGAAATTTGTAATAGATATCCCATTACCTGGCAAGATCTTTTCTGCATGTTTCTGGATAAGGTGTGTAGGGATAGTCAGTGTGACTGTCTCCTCGAGGCTTTTACTCATCAATGACAATGTTTACGGTTGTTGCATGGTGATTTGTTAGCATTAAACCTCAGTTATTGCATACTTGGAAAGAAGTGTGAAGGTGGCAGGCACAAGAAACAATGATTAGGAATTGGATATTTCATGAACCCGCCAATGCGACGATCCACGAAAGAGATTCCAAGAAATGGACAAGTATGGAAAGTAGACAGATGGGCTACAAAATGGGGTGAAAATAGTTCCCTAGGAGACGTGAGGACCTGACGGTCAAATCATATGTCTCAAAAGTTTTGAGTGCAAATTGTGTAACACGGAAGAGGGTATGATGTGGGAGTTCGACAGTAAATTTGTATATCATGGAATTATGGGTGTTGTTTGCAGGTCACAGAACAATGGAAGTGCAATCTAGAGCCCGCCTACCTGGGAATCCACGATCAGAAAAGTGGCTAGGTATGGATTGGGGAAGCGGTCGGTCGGAGTCGCAATATAAAAGCATGAGTGCAAATGTGAACTCGTGAGTCCACCAACCCGCACAGTTAGACATTTTTGTAAAAATGACTAAGTAACCAAAAAGAGAAAGTAGAGGGGAAAATAAATGGGAATTTGGTAAGTATAGAAGAGGGAAAAGAAGGGCTAATATTTTCAAATCTGTAATAGATATCCCATTTCATGGAAAGATCTTTTCTGCATGTTTCTGGACAAGTTGTATACTTATTGCATATACTTGGAAAGAAGTGTGAAGGTGGCGGGCACAAGAAACAATGACTAGGAATTGGAGATTTCCTGAACCCACCAACCCGACGATCCGTGAAAGATATTTCAAGGAATGACCAAGTGTGGAAAGCGATTGGACGGGCTTCAAAATAGGGTGACAAGGGTTCCCAAGGAGACGTGAGACCCTGATGGTCAAATTGTATGTCTTAAAACTTTTGAGTGAAAAATGTGTAACACAGAAGAGGGGAAGGTGTGGGAGTTTAGAAGTCAAGTTGTATAATGCAGAACCCCGGGTGTTGTTTGCAAGTCACGAAACAATGGAAGTGCAATTTAGAGACCACCTTCCCGGGAACCCGCGATCGAAAAAGTGGTTAGGTATGGAATGGGGAAGCACTCGATCAGATTCATGATATAAAAGCATGATTGCAAATGTGAACCCATGAGTCCACCAACCCGCGTAGCAAGACATTTTCAGAAAAAAACGAATAAGTAACCAGAAAGAGAAAGTACAGGGGAAAAAGAAAGGGGACTTTGGTCAAGTATAGAAGAGGGAAAAGAAGGGGATAAAAGAGAGTGGGAAAATAGAGAAGCAAAGGGCAATCTTCGTAAGCGGAATTTGGTCTCAAACAAGACCCATTGTTACAAAACCATCATTTTCTAGTCCAATATTTTATCCACTTACTCGTTTTCTATTGTGCTTGTACCATTAAAAAGGGTGTGGGCAAATGCTTTGTTGAAGATTTGTTTTTATTGCAACTTGTGGGAGTAATTGTGTTCTTGATACATTATTCAATGACTTTGACATATTATTTTAAGTATTAAACTTCCTGCATGATGGGTTGTTAGCATTAAAGCTTAATAATTGCATATCTAGAAATAACAATGACGAACTTGAATTTTAATATTGTGGTTGATTTCATAGTCCCATTTGACTTCAACCACCATATATCAATTTTTATTTATTTATTTTATTCACGAAGAAGAAATTTGGTAATTTCATTAATAAAGTAAAAGTGCTCAAATAGAGGCCAAGGGATGGACAACTAATAAAATGTTTCCTTTTGGAGTAAAGAAATCAAGGAAGCGAAAGGGAAATAAGAGATCGTTTGCTCAGCAAGGTTGAGATGAAAATGAAACTTCTAGGGCGGGGCCCTAATTACCGCATCATGAATTAGTGTTGCTATGTTCTATCTGCATTACAAATGTAATTGAATGTTGGTTTGAAACTGTATGAAATTCATTATGTTTCCATAGAAGCCTGATGGGATCGACACAATGCATTGTCATATAATTGTTCAATGCTCCATATTAGATCAAATTACTTGAGCCAATACAATATTCAATAATTACGAGACTATCAAATCATGCAAACGAGAAGAGGTGTTAAATCTAGCAAAGAAGCACCAACCAAGATTCCAAGACAATTTTTTTAATAGTAAATGTATAAAAAAAAATACTGGGCAATTTATATTTATCCATAGACATTGGACTGAGTTCTTTGCACCGAAGCATTGAACATATTTGTCATAAATACAGGTACATGAGCCACAAAAAAAGAAAAAAAGATGCATACAATTATGTGTTGTTCCTCTAGTGGGACAACATGTAGGAGCCATCAAGATGCTCTTGAACATGCATACAAAACTCATTTCCATGCTTTTTTAGGAAGTCCTTGCAGTCTTCTCCTCGGAAGGTCAATGTTGGTTGCCGCAAATCTCAATATATTTCGAAATACCTGAGGCGACAAAGAAACAAGAGAATGGTTCTGCAGTGGAATAATTATTTGGGTTGAAGCAAGTCAACAACACTCCTACTCCTGATGTTGGCGACCTAGAGACATTGCAAAACACCAATGAATTGTACAAATAACAAGGAAAAGGCCCCGGTGAGAAGAGTTTCCCATCCGTGACCACTACTACCAAGAGTAAGACACCCCACAACATCGCTCCAATGGCCCACCCCAGTAAGAAAGAAGCCCAAAATTATTCAAACGCGGGAAGACATAAGAACCCTCCTCGTGGTAAAATTCATAGTTCTCACACGATTCCCATGAGGAAGAAGAGAAAAAACATTGTAGGGAAAGAAGAAGAGCCCAAAATTGAAAGTGAGGACACACCAAGAGACCACCTCCTTACAGTCAAAGACTTCAGGGCAACAACTTACATGAGCAATTTGAGAGGTCCAAATTACTTCGTTCTGGGCAGAAGGGGACCAAGAGACCCCCTCCTTACATGCAAAGACTTCAGGGACACAGGTTGCATGAGCAATTCAAGAGGCCCAAATTACCCCATTTTGCGCAGAAGGAGATGAGTAGTAGGAATATGCCTTGCACCAGTGGGAGTTCTGGTGCTCGGCCCCAAAGATAATTATATATCCAGAGAACAGGAGAGTGGTCCCGCAATTGAATAATTCTTTGGCTTGAAATATATCTTTGGGTGCATCAAGAGACAATTTCCTTACAGTGAAAGACTTCAGGGACATAGGTTGTACCTGGGACAAATCCAAACATAATCCAAAACCCTAAAAATGAAAGGAAAGGATACATCTCTTAGGGCGAGGACCGCCATCCGTGCTGAGAGACTCAAACTCTTAAGCTGCAAAGTGGCTATTGTGTTCAGTGTCAGTTTCTTTTCTGAAACCCCTTCCTTTGGTCTTGTTAGGGTCGCCATGGTCGAGCCGAGAAGTGCCCCCCGTTATGGTTGATTTCAATTTGGGTGTAGGACTTGGAACAATGTCTACATTGCCATCATCAATCGTCGTATCATCGTTCATCAGATAATCTTCTTCAGGCTCGAAATCGACCGCATCAACCTCTGCGTCGACCATGAACACAGGCAGACGGGTTGTCTGAGCAGGGGTGGTTGCCTTGGAATTCTTTGGCTTGAAATAGATCTCTTGGTGCACTAAGGGACCATCTCCTTTTTTTCTTATGGGTAGAGGGAGATGAGTAGTAAGAATATGACCTGGAGCATTGGAACTTCTGGTCATCACGCCTGAAGGTGTTACTGTATCTAGATAGAACTGTTGTCGAATTTCAGCCATAAGTTAACGAGAATATAAACCATATGATGTTTGAAATGAACATTCAGAAGGGATAATATAACCCTTCACAAATATTGGTTTAATGTGTATCAATGGGAGATCTCCTCGAGCCTTTCACTGATCAATGACAATCTCTACTGTTCGTACATAATGAGTTGTTACCATTAAACCTTACTAATTTCATATTTAGAAAAATGTGCAAAGGTGACGATGACGATGAAGAGCGATTAAGGATTGGAGATTTCATGAAGCCGCCAACTGGACAACGCACGAAAGAGATTGCATGATGCTTGAAATGAACACTTGGAAAGGATAACACAAACCTCCACAAATATTGGTTTAATTTGTATTAATGATAGATCTCCTCCAACCTTTCGGACATTAATGACAATATTAACGGTTCCTGCATGATGAGTTATTAGCATTAAAGCTTAACTAGAAAGAAGTGCAAAGGTGGCGGGGAAGGCGAAGAGTGATTAAGCATTGGACATTTCATGAACCCACCGACCCACAAAAGAGATTCCAAGAAATGGCCAAGTATGGAAAGCGGTTGGTCGGGCTTCAAAACAGGGTCATAAGTTATACTAAGGAGATGTGAGGGGCTGATGGTCAAATTGTATGTCTCCAAATTTTTTACTGCAAAATGTGTAACACAGAACAAGGCACAATGACGGATTTCTGTGGTCAATTTGTATATTGCATAATTTTTGGTGTTGTTTGTAGGTCGCGGAACAATGGAAGCACAATGTTGAGCAAGCCTGCCCGGGAACCAACGATGGAAATAGTGGCCAAGTATGCAATGGAGAAGCGGTTGGTCGGACTCGTGATATAAAAGCATGAGACATATTCAGAAGAGGGCATATTGACGGGTTTGAAAACAAGGCCATAAGTTATACTTAGGAGATGTGAGGGCTCGATGGTCAAATTGTATGTATCCGAACTTTTGATTGCAAAATGTGTAACATGAAACAAGGCACAATGACAGACTTCGACGATCAATTTGTATATCACAGAACTTTAGGTTCTATATACAAAAGCATGAGACATTCAGAAAAATGACAGAGTAACCAGAAAGGGAAAGTAAAGGAGAAAAGGAAAGGGGAATTTGGTTGTCAATTTGTACATCAAGGAAGTCCAGGTGTTGTTTGCAGGTGGCGGAACAATGGAAACACAATGTTGAGCCTGCCTACTCGAGAACCTGCGACCCAAAAAAGTCGTTGAATACGGAACGAGGAAGCGATCGGTCGGACTCATGATATAAAAGCATCAGTGGAAATATGAACATGTGAATCTGCCAACCCGTGCACCTAGACATTTTTTGAAAAACAACTAAGTAACCAGAAAGGGAAAGCAGAGGGAAAAAAGAAAGGGAATGGCAATTTTCAGAAGCGAGAATTGGTGTTAAGAAAGCCCCATTGATGGTCTTAATAGTAACTATGAAGTGCATTAAACATGTGAATATGTTCTTCAATCAAGGAATAGACAAAGCGAGGCATGCTTATAGTTTCTAGGATGTGTTTGCATAAGAGAAGCATCAAAAAGCCATAGGAAAATCAATTTTGGGATGTTCAAGTAAAATTATTGTACTGTCAACTTCACCGTAAGTATAACAACAACGAATTTTAATTTTAATTTTCTGTGGTTGATATGATAGTTCCATTGGAATTCACATAACATATATCCTTTTATTTAAAATATTTCTGAAGTTGAATTTTGGTAAGTTCATCGATCAAGTAAAAGTGCTAAAACGAGCCACATACTACATTTGCGTCAGAGAGCTTATATACTGAACAATCTTACGCTTCTCATTCATAGACTGAACAATCTTATGTGTTTCCTGTTCAATTTGCCATGACACTGCAAAATTCTATTCATATCCTCATTGGGTAGCATGAATAGATACACATGAGATTGTTTCGTTTCCTGCCAACGCTTGATATATATATATATATATATATATATATATATATATATATATATATATATATATTCGAGCTGATATGCAGTATTGCATTGCCCTCATTTAAGGTAAATTTGCTATGGATCCGAAAGTGGCACAACATGTAGACATTGTTTGCCTTTTACTAGTAGGTATACTTCATATAAAAACTTTGTTAGCCCAGGAAGCACATGTTGTAACAGAGGTTGTCTAATTGTACAATGTACGATTGTGTTGCCGACAGTTCAGACGGCAGCGTTGAGGCAATGTCTATATATGTAAGGGCATTTTTTACTGTATCGTAGACAATTAATTGTACCAACATTTTTGAAAGCAGAGGCAAACGCATGAGAGTTTCATTTGGCACATACAGGCTCGAAGGGGGTCAAGTACGCATTCGCTGCAACCAAAACACCCTCAACCTGGGCACATGAGCATAACAGTTAATATATTGAACAATATAATATACAACTGCACAACAAAAAAAAAGTTGTAGAAAATTGGTGAAGGCAATTTGTATGAGCAAAGTGAGGATGAAATTGTAGATGTATACGCACAATAGTTGTCGAGCTAGTTAGTTTCTTGAGATCCTGTACTATGTCTGTTCGCAATTCTGTTACAAATGTTGCTTGGGTTGTGCGAAAGATCCTTTCTTTAACATCTCTTTTCTTTGTTATATTTTTGAAGAGCATAAGTAGAAATTTCCCTTTATGCAATTGTTGTTCCATTGAGGAAAACAAATTTGAATAGGTGTCGAACAATTGCAACTGCAACATGGAAAAGTGCAATAGTTGTGTAACATAACCGAGATACATGGACATATGAAAGTAAAGGACAAAACTGGATATGGAGAACAATACCATTGCCTTGTCATTGTTTGACTCTCCATCTTTTATATGGAGAATGTGTTGCGAGCCAAGTTTTCTCGCGAGTGTGACCGTTGTACCAATGGTTTCGATTGGGTAAGTGTCATTGCTCTATGCAAGTTGGTTGATTGTTGTGTTCGGTAAAAAACGATAGTCTGAACAAATCGCGAGATTTTTTTCCACAATACTTGTTTCGTTGAGTGATATAATCCGATCACAATCACCACGGTCATATACTATTTTGAGTAATATATTAAAATTTGTAATGGATATCCCATTCCCTGGCAATATCTTTTTTGCATGTTTCTGGACAAGTTGTGTAGGGATAGTTAGTGTGACTGTCATCAGGGCTTCGTTGTCTGTCATGTTAGCACACATAATGCATCTAGTTTTTTTTGTCCTGTCTGATCCGGATGGATGTAGGGAACATCACAGAAGTTTCATAAGTGTCCAAGGAGGCTAAGAATGGCCTCAATAGACAACAAAAGGGAAAAAATTCAGAGTTCCCAAAACTCAATTAAAACAACATGATCCCGTCGCAAGCTTTCTAATGGTGCAAACGTCTCGTCAAACGGAGTTACGGATCAAAAGATATAAGCGGTCAAAGTTTTGGTCAACCTAGCCAAGTCAGAAGGGATGAGTCAGCATCTATACTGCTGACATCAGCATCAGTACAGATGACATCAGCATCTGTACAACCTATGTGGCAAGCGTAGAGGGTGACATGTGTCATGATGATGTCAGCATGCCATGTGGCAGCACCAGAGGTTGCCACGTTTCACTCGGATTTGGGCTTTTTAAGGTGCCACATGGACGAGTAAAAAAGTGCCATGTGGCACCACTCGAAAGGTGCCATGTGTCACAAGGTGACGTCAGCACACATGTGGACAAATCAGTGGATGTCATGTGGCCCAATAGGGAGGTGCCACGTGGCACCCCCGAAATGCACAATGACACTCCATGAACAAAAAATTAAAAATATATATATTAAAATACCCTGCCAAATATGGTGACGGTTCCGCCATTTTAGTGGCACATTCCTCCACTGCTAAATGTAGCCATCCACCAACTGTGCACCAGAAATAACAAGAGTCTCTGCCAAACTCGCCGCCATTCTAGCATATTCCGGTAGTTTAGTCGCCGCCCGCCAAATTTGGTAGGGCACGCCAAAATGGTTATAACCGTGTGCTAAGTGGGGAGGCCCATGGCATTCGACCCCGGGACCTCCGCCAACCTACGACTTAATTTAGCCTCCGATAACCACTACATCAACCACTTCATTTATGCATAACTGCCCGTAAACATTATATAAAGAGGTTCGCCTAGGTTCAACAGATAAGTGCATTCGAGGTAAGACCAAATGTGCCCATATGGATCTATACAAACTTGGGTGCGATTTTCAAGATTTCAAGATCTGTCCAGGCATTTATTACAGGAGCAGTGGCATGCAAACCGAGGCGAGGGTGCCTCTTGGGCCAAAAAGTGTCTGACTCAGATCAAGGCATGGAGACAATTATTTTTAGGTAAAATGATGCCACGAACGAAGTGGTGGTGTTAGTTTTCTGATCTAAACAAAGCTTCTCTAGCTTAACTCCAGAATGAGTCATTTATTTCAGAGGTAGTGGTAGGGTAATCGAGGCAGAGGTGTCTCTTGGGCTTGAAAGTGTTTGACTCGAATGGAGATTATTTGATAGTCATTTTTAGGTAATTCGGCGACGTGAATCCAATGACGAGGTCGGTTTTTGTAGCAGAGCTTTAGATCAGCAAGCTAAGTTCTGGAGAAGCCAATGTAAGCATGCTTTTCATTATGTTGTTTTGTCATTAAATTTTTCAGCATAGCATGTGTTCTACAGGTCTGAAGGAGCATAGAGAGGCTGCAACAAGGCAACAAGATCAACTTGTTCCTTCTATCTACTCTTTTCTTCTCTTATTTCACATCAAATCAATCAGTTATATGTGATAGAGAAATTGTGGCACTTGCATGATAAGTGGCCAATGAAGTAGTTATGAATCTCGTGGTTTCGAGACCTTTGTATGGGCTGCATATTTATGCTTGGATCTGAGCAGCAGATCTAAGGCCTTTGATGGCTCCATGTTGATGGGGGTCATATTTTATTCTTCCTCTTTTTATGTATTGAGTATGTGGGAATGATGTCCATGTCAGCATCATGGATGCCTCATGAGTATGAGAACTTGTGAAGCTGTATACATTCCTGATCACATTCCGATCTCTTGTTGTCATCACCGAAAAGGGACTTTGGCCTTACAACTTGTAAAGTAGAGACATCATTACAACGAGGAGAATAAAGCGGTTAGGATTTGGAGCATGACCCGGAGAGGTAGCCCACATTGGGTGAACGTCGTTATCAAGGGAAGTGTCATATCCATTATGTGTATTATGTTCTTATGTTGTTTTTCCATGGATTTCTGCACATAGGCTGTTAAATGCAAGCATGACATATCACACATAAGGAAAACTAAATAGGTTTCATTCACTTTGAATTCAAGCGCATAAGACTTCAACTTTACCTTTAATTGCACAACGCTCAAGTAAAATGATTTATAACTGACCCTTTTGAAGGAGTGACAGAAACAACCAATCATTGGAAACTAATCACCCCCCGGGTTCAGATCACGTGGTATCAGAGCAGGCTTGATACCGATTGCAGGTGTTGAAGCTAAGGATGGAAAGGTCACCAAAAAAATCGTGGTTCGATGAGCTTCAAGAGCTCAACCAAATGCTTCAAGCAGAGAATGTTGGATTGAATACATTGTTGCATGTTGCAGAAGAAGAGAACCAAAGGTTGCAAGAGCAGTTGCAAGCCATGAAGATGCTGACAGGGTGATGTAGGAGCATCACCAACATCAAGCGAGCGTGGGGCAACCACAACACATTTTGAGCACATGATACATTGTTTAAATTTTTTTGAAGATTGGATGCACCAAACTTAAATGTGATAGTTAAGGAGAGGCATACTAATAGATTGTAATCAGACCTTGAGCGACCCGCTCTCGTCTGAAGGACTAAGAAAGCATTTATGTTAGTAGGTAGCTTTAATGCATAGATTAGACAATTTAGAATGAGAGAGGGAAAACATAATATAGACACCCTCATTGTGTATTGTAACATTATGATGAACAGTAAGGAGAGCATAGAGGAGGAACAAAGAGAGAGAGAGCTGTGTAGCAGACTCCATGTACAGAAGTTCTGAACTAATATGAGAAAGTTGTGATTCAGACTCATGGTGTTCATATATTCTCTGTGTATGCATCTCTGAATGTTATTCTCATGAATGTTTTACTTTTTCTACTGTACATTTGCTTTTATGCTATGTATGAATGATTTCTTGTTGAATGTTTGAAATCTAAGAGAGAGAGAGAGAGAGAGAGAGAGAGAGAGAGAGAGAGAGAGAGAGAGAGAGAGAGTAAGAAGAATGAGTTTCAATTGTTTCTCTATCTGAGAAAGAGTTCCTGCAAGGAGTGCATTGACAAGGTGTTCAGAGGGTTGTCTCTGAAAGCTCAGACTAGATAGCTTTTGTTCTCATTCACATAGAGGTGCAGTCAGGCACAGGAGCGTGCAAGGAGCGCGTAGAACGAGGAAAATATCAGAGTTTTGAACCTAAGTAAAGTATTGAGAGACTGCCACTGCAGAGTGTACGCAAGGTCGAAGAGCATTCAACACTTCAAGTGTTTGAAGGTTGCCGCAAGGAGTGCGTGCAAGGGTCTTCTTTAAGACTCGAAGCTGTGAGAAAGCTCAGGAAGGATAAAGCCTTTGAAACTATTGAAGGCAGTACAAGGAGTTGGTGCATATTGAGTGATTATAAGGCATCAGAAGTTTGCGCCATAGGTGGATGAGTCCTTGGAAGAATCCTTGGTTCACTTCGCAGGAATCATCAGAAGGAAGGAACAGACGGTTGAAATTCTCTGTAGAGAATTAGCAAAATCCTGTCAGCCATCCAATCTAAAAAAGAAGCGAGGAGGTTACGACTGGGTTGCCAAGGTGCAAGCTTAGAAGATTTTGAACCATCGGATCTTCACTTAGATACCCGTCATCCATCCGATTTGATAGAAGTTTCATGGGATTTAAAACCTCTCAAGCTGAGCGAAGGTCCCAAAAGGTATCGGGGTATCGAAGTGTCGGAGTTCGGAATGTCGGAAGTCCTGCGAACAAGGGATCGGGTAAATACACAGTGAAAACCCCGAAGCAAATCATAACCGTCCATCTGTTGGGACATGTGGCAGGAATTGAGAGCCATCGACATCTCGGAAGTCTAGAGACCAAGAGTCCGAGACCTTTTGAGTCCTGAAACAATGAAAGGATTTTAGCTGTGGATCTAAGGAAGGACGCGTGTCGGGTGATCATCCAATTCGGAGATCTGGACCAGAAGTCACATAAGTGAGCGTTTTTGACTTTGCATTTGGAGAAGTCCAAGATTTGATCTGAACCGTCCATCCATTTGGGACGTGTGTCGGAAATCTGAGAAGTTGGGGTTCGATGTTTCGCGAATCTTGAAGACAGAAAACACTTACATTTCGGAACTGCGAAGTCCAAAATCCCGATAAGGAGGAAAGCTCCATTATGGGGTCCAACTGACGTCATCTTGTCATATCGGGAAATTGGAATTCGAGAGATTGGAAGAATCGAGGGCAAATGCATTTTGGCATTTGAAACCCCAAAATCCTGAAAGGAGATAGGACCGCGGTCATATAAAAGGGAGGTCGTATGGACCCAAAATTCTAGCCCAGGGGACTAGCAGAAGTTGAAGCATCTCGGGATATCGGAGATCGGGAAATCGGGAAGGCAAAGGGTTGCGACATCGGGGATTGTGAAACCCCGAAGCCCGAAATTGTATTTGTCTGTTGTGAATGGAAAAGTGATCGGGCCTAAAGGCTGTAAGGAGCAGAAAAGACTTGTGGGTCACTTTTAATAGGGATTCCAGTGGAGAATTGAAGGAGCCACTCTGGCTCGAGGGAAAAATTAGAATGATCCTTAAGACCGGGAGGTCAGCGCAGAGGCCTTTGCCGAGGCAGAGGGTGCGTCTGCGTCAGGGTCGGTATCAGAGCCCAGAAAGGATTCTTTGCTTTTTGTAGTAAGGAAAAGGAAAATTTCACCATGCCACCTAGAAGAAGGGACATGCAAACACCCAATCCGCTAGAGGAAAGGGAAACACCAAGAAGAAGAGGTAGGCAGGTGCCTGACCCAACCATGGCAAGGGAAATGCGGGATTTACGTGCCAGACTTGAAGACATGGAGACAACACATAGACGCACAGTCGGTATTGGGGATCTTAATGATTCCGAAAGTGAAGTGGAGGTTGAACATGAAGAAGAAGAAGTTGCAGCCGAAGATGCAGCAAACAAATGTTTGATTAGGGCTATTTCAAGAATGGGTGCCAGGGAAAAAATGGACATTTCAGTTTATGAGGGAAACCTGGATGCTGAAGAGCTTCTAGACTGGATTAGAGCTCTGGACACTTACTTCGACTATGAAGATGTCGAGGAAGACAAGAAGGTCAGACATGCTGTCACGAGACTAAAAGGACATGCAACATTGTGGTGGGATGAACTACAAGCTGGCAATCGCTACAAAGGCAAGCATAAAATCAAGAGTTGGGATAAAATGATTGCGAAGATGAAGGCAAAATTCATCCCCAGAGATTACCAGATCACTCTGTTTAGGAGGATGTAAAACCTGAGACAAAAGTTGATGACAGTGAAAGAATACACTGAAGAATTCTACAGGCTGAACATCAGGGCAGGTCATCGGGAGAGCGATGATGAAAAAGTTGCCAGATACCTGAATGGTCTGAGATATGACATTCATGATGAGATGAGCATGGTAACCATCCGAACGGTGGAAGATGCTTATCAGGTGGCTCTAAAGGCTGAAGAGAAGCTGAGCCGAAAATAGGGTCAAAGAGGCCGAGGCAGAAGTCAAGCCAGGGGAAAATCAGTTGTCCCAGATAAAAATCAGAAACCCAAGGAGGACTGGAAGAAACCTCAAGCTCGGATTGAAAGAGGTGGAACCTCACAGCGAGGGCAACACACTGAAAAAAGAGGAGATTATGCTGATAATAATATTTTTCCTTGAACTAGAGGTAGAGGAAGAGGAAGAGGTGGAGTAATAAAATGCTTCACGTGTGGAAAGAATGGACAGAAATCTTATGAATGTCTAGATAAGAAGAAAGAGAGTGGAGAGACTCACATCGCCGAAGCACAAAGGTGGAATTTTGAGGCAGAGGATGCTGAAGGCGGAAGATCGTTGATGATGCAAAAAGTTCTTTTGACACCAGAGAAGGAGGTGGAGAACCCGGTACAAAGGAACATACTTTTTCGGACTGCTTGGAAAACCAAGGACAGGGTATGCAAGGTCATTGTGGACAGTGGTATCACAGACAATCTCGTTTCAACAGAGATGGTATAAAAGCTAGAGCTGGAGACGATTGAACATCCAAGTCCATATAGAGTTTCATGGCTACAAAAGGGACATCAGGTAAATGTCACTAAACAATGTTTAGTTGAATTTAATATAGGAGGATATAATGATAAGATACTCTGCGATGTTATTCCTATGGATGTTTGTCATTTATTGCTAGCTAGACCATGAAAATATGACATAAATGTGATTCATGATGGGAGGATGAACACATACACCCTAGAAAAGAATGGGAGAACTCATATGTTGCTTCCAATCAAAGATAAGGAAGTGAAACCTGAAGTAAGTAACATTGTACTTCTCATGAGCGGGAAAGAACTCCTTAACGAGGTCAAGAAGAAGGAGGAACCACAATTCATTGTAGTTAGGAAACCGAGAATTGTTTTGACCAACACAAGAGTGGACAATTTACCAGAAGAGGTTCAGGAACTATTGGAAGAGTTCGCTGACATAGTAGTGGACGAACTACCTCATTTGTTACCACCAATCAGAAGTGTGAGTCATCATATTGATCTCATACCTGGAGCCAGTTTGCCAAACAAATTTGCGTACAGACTGACGCCGCAAGAGAATGAAGAGGTCAAAAGACAAGTCCGGGATTTGTTGGACAAAGGGTTGGTTAGAGAAAGCTTGAGCCCATGTGCTGTTCCAACAGTACTCAGTCCAAAGAAAGATGGAGGCTGGAGGATGTGTACTGATTCAAGAGAAATTAACAAGATAGCCATCAGGTATAGATTTCCATTGCCAAAGATGGATGATCTGATGGATTTCTTAAGTGGAGCAAAATATTTTTCGAAGATTGATTTGAAAAGTGGATATCACCAGATTCATATGAGGGAAGGTGATGAATGGAAAACAACCTTCAAGACTAACGAAGGGTTGTATGAATGGCTTGTTATGTCGTTTGGCTTAACAAATGTGACAAGTACCTTTATGAGGTTGATGAACGAAGTCCTGAGGGAGTTCATCGGGAAATTTGTCATCGTGTATCTGGATGACATACTGATTTTCAGTAAAACAAAGGTAGAGCATCTGAAACACTTGGCTACTGTGATGAAGAGATTACAGCAAGAGAAGTTGTTGATAAACGTGAGTAAATCCTCATTCATGAAGAGAGAGCTCATCTACTTGGGATTTGTTATTTCTGCAGATGAGTTGAGGATGGATCCAGATAAGGTGGAATTAATCAAGAATTGTCCATCACCGAAGAGTATATTCGAGGTGAGGAGCTTTCACGGATTAGCTAGTTTCTACCGAAAGTTCATCAGGAATTTCAGTGGAATTAGTGCACTGATGATGGATACAGTGAAGAAAAGACACAAGTCTTTTCACTGGACAGAAGAGGCTGAGAAGAGTTTTAACTTGTTGAAGAGGAAGATCACAGAGCAACCAATTCTGGTGTTACCAGATTTCAAAAAGACTTTTCAGGTGAAATGTGATGCAAGTGGATTTGCCATAGGGCCAATCTTGAGTCAAGAGGATAGGCCGATAGCATACTTCAACGATAAGCTGAATGAAGCAAAGGTGAAGTACTCCACATATGACAAGGAGTTCTATGCTATCATCTAGGCATTGAAGAAATGGAGGCATTACTTGGTTCCCAAAGAGTTTGTCTTATACAGTGACAATCTAGCACTGTAGTTTGTGACTCAACAGGAAAAGTTGAATCAGAGACATGTTAAATGGGTTGAATATATGAAAAATTTCACTTTTGTGATTAAACATATTTCTAGAACTGCTAACAAAGGTGTTGATGCTTTGAGCAGGAAGTGTTTGCTATTGTAGGAGTTTAAAGTCAAAACATTGGGTTTTGATGACCTCAGGGACATGTACAAGGATGATCCAGATTTCAAGGAGGCATATGAAGCAGTTGAGAATTCAATCCTCAGAGATAGAATAAAATGGACATAATACATGGTCCAAGAGCGATTACTATTTAAGGGTAATCATCTTTGTATTCCAAAATGCTCCCTGAGGGAGAACCTGCTGAAAGAGAAACATAGTGGTGGATTAGCAGGACACTTTGGTCATGACAAGACATTTGCAAAATTGAATGAGTCATATTTTTGGCCGGGAATGCAGGCAGATGTCAAGAGGTTCATGGACAGATGCAGAATTTGCCAGCATTCAAAAGGAAAGAGACAGAATGCAGGATTTTATCAACCATTGCCCATACCGTAGAGGTCGTGGGATGCAATCAGCATGGATTTTATATTGGGTTTGCCAAGAACACAAAGAGGATTTGACTCAATCTTTGTGGTGGTAGATAGATTCTCCAAGATGGCACACTTCATCCCATGTCAGAAAACCAGTGACGCAACCCACATTGCAAATCTGTTTTTCAAAGAAGTCATTCGACTTCATGGCTTACCAAGGAGCATAGTTTTGGATCGAGACACTAAGTTTGTGGGACACTTTTGGAGGACCTTATGGAAGAAGCTGGGAACTAACTTTTCATTTAGATCAGCTTATCATCCTCAGACGGATGGACAAACAGAAGTGGTAAACAGAAGTCTGGGAGACTTGCTGAGAAGCCTGGTGACAGAACACCACAGCCAGTGGGACAACATATTACCACAGACGGAGTTTGCTTATAATGATTCAATCAATAGAAGTACAGGGCAGAGTCTGTTTCAGATTGTTTATGGCATACAGCCGAGGGGAATTTTTGAACTGAGAGATTCAGAACAGAATGTGACTAGAAGTGCTAGTGCAAAAGATTTTGCAGAGGCGATGAAGGAACTTCACAGCCAGGTGAAGGAGCGTTTACAAAATTCAAGCCAGGAGTATAAGCGAAGAGCAGATCAACGTGGGAGACAACTTCAATTTGAGGTTGGTGATTTGATTCTGGCACACTTGAGAAAGGAAAGGTTCCCGAAGGGAACATATAATAAACTGAAGATGAAGAAGATTGGACCGTGTAAGATCTTGAAGAAATTTGGGGCAAATGCTTATGAGATTGAATTATCCGATGGGATCGGAATTTCTCCGATATTCAATGTCTCAGATTTGTACCCATACAAAGCTGAGGAAGCAGGAACAAATGATGAATAGTCAGAGGTTCAATGGAAAAAGCAGATGCCAGTTGCATAAAAGCCGCAGATGGAGCGCATACTGGACAAAAGGGCTGGCAAGAAGACCAGACGAAGTGAATACTTTGAATACTTGGTCAAGTGGAAAAGACATCCAGTTGAAGATGCCAACTGGGAAAATGAAATAGAGATTCAGAAGCATGGGCAGACCGTGTGAGAGCTCATGGACAGGAGCCCATGAAAATTTTCAAGTGAGGGAGTATGATGCAGGAGCATCGCCAACGTCAAGCGAGCGTGGGGCAACCACAATACATTTTGAGCACATGATACATTGTTTAAATTTTTTTGAAGATTGGATGCGCCAAACTTAAATGTGATAGTTAAGGAGAGGTGTACTAATAGATTGTAATCAGACCTTGAGCGACCCTCTCTTGTCTGAAGGACTAAGAAATCATTTATGTTAGTAGGTAGCTTTAATGCATAGATTAGACAGTTTAGAATGAGAGAGGGAAAACAGAATATAGACACCCTCATTGTGTATTGTAACATTATGATGAAGAGTAAGGAGAGCATAGAGGAGGAACAGAGAGAGAGAGAGAGCTGTGTAGCAGACTCCATGTACAAAAGTTCTGAACTAATACGAGAAAGTTGTGATTCAGACTCATGGTGTTCCTATATTCTCTGTGTATGCATCTCTTAATGTTATGCTCATGAATGTTTTACTTTTTCTGCTGTACATTTGTTTTTATGCTATGTATGAATGATTTCTTGTTGAATGTTTGAAATCTAAGAGAGAGAGAGAGAGAGTAAGAAGAATGAGTTTCAATTGTTTCTCTATCTGAGCAAGAGTTCGTGCAAGGAGTGCAGTCAAATTTTTCCGCAAGGAGTGCGTTGACAAGGTGTTTAGAGGGTTGTCTCTGAAAGCTCAGACTAGATAGCTTTTGTTCTCATTCACACAGAGGTGCAGTCGGGCACAGGAGCGTGCAAGGAGTGCGTAGAATGAGGAAAATCTCAGAGTTTCGAACCTGAGTAAAGTATTGAGAGACCACTGCTGCAGAGTGTACGCAAGGTCGAAGAGCATTCGACACTTCAAGTGTTTGAAGGTTGTCGCAAGGAGTGCGTGCAAGGGTCTTCTTTAAGACTCAAAGTTGTGAGAAAGCTCAGGAAGGATAAAGCCTTTGAAACTGTTGAAGGCAGTACAAGGAGTTGGTGCATATTGAGTGATTAGAAGGCATCATAATTTTTTGCCACGGGTGGATAAGTTCGGGAAAGAATCTTTGGTTCACTTCGCAGGAATCGTCAGAAGGAAGGAACAGATGGTCGAAATTCTCTGTAGAGAATTAGAGAAATCCCGTCAGCCGTCCGATCTGAAAAATAAGTGAGGAGGTTACGAATGGGTTGCCAAGGTACAAGCTTAGAAGATTGTGAACCGTCGGATCTTCACTTAGATATCCGTCAGCCATCCGATCTGACAGGAGTTGCATGGGGTTTAAAACCTCTCAAGCCGAGCGAAGGTCTCGAAAGGTATCGGGGTATCGAAGTGTCGGAGTTCAGAATGTCAGAAGTCCTGCGCACAAGGGATTGGGTAAATACACAATGAAAACCCCGAAGCAAATCAAAACTGTCCATCTGTTGGGACATGTGGTAGGAATCGAGAGCCAACGACATCTCGGAAGTCTAGAGACCAAGAGTCCGAGACCTTTTGAGTCCCGAAATAGCAAAAGGATTTTAGTTGTGGATCTAAGGAAGGACACGTGTCGGGCGATCATCCAATTCGGAGATCCGGGCACCGGAAGTCACATAAGTGAGCGTTTTTGACTTTGCATTTGGAGAAGTCCGAGATTTGATCTGAACCGTCCATCCATTTGGACGCGTGTCAGAAATTCGAGAAGTCGGGGTTCAACGTTTCACGAATCTTGAAGACAGGAAACACTTACATTTCGTAACTGCGAAGTCTGAAATCCCGATAAGGAGGAAAGCTTCGTTATGGGGTCTAGCTGACGTCATTTCATCATAAAGGGAAATCGGAATTCGAGAGATCGGAAGAATCGAGGGCAAATGCATTTCGACATTTGAAACCCCGAAATCCTGAAAGGAGATAGGACTGCGGTAATATAAAAGGGAGGTCGTATGGACCCAAAAGTATAGCCCAGGGGACTAGCAGAAGTTGAAGAATCTCGAGATATCGAATATCAGAAAATCAGGAAGGCAAAGGGTTGCAACATCGGGAATTGTGAAACCCCGAAGCCCGAAATTTTATTTGTCTGTTGTGAACGGAAAAGCGATCGGGCCTAAAGGCTGTAAGGAGAAGAAAAGACTTGTGGGTCAATTTTAATAGGGATTCCAGTGGAGAATCGAAGGAGCCACTCCGGCTCGAGGGAAAAATTAGAACGATCTCTAAGACCAGGAGGTCAACGCAGAGGCCTTTTCCGAGGCAGAGGGTCCGTTTGCGTCACAGGGGGAGGCTCTACGAATGAGATAGTGATAATACCATCTTGTGACCATGGAAACTTCACTCATTATGGGTGCAAGCATGACAATGCAAATGCATGCACACTTTTTCAATTAAATTAAGATGACCTACATCCATCCATAAACCAAGGAGGATTCCTAGAAGCATCTTCCACTGATCCTTCTTACCAAGAACAACTAGACACATCTCAAGAAGCAAAACAAGGGTACCAGTTTGAGGTGGAGGTAAATAAATTATGTGTAGTTCCTTTATTGATTAATGCTGATGATTCTTTTGAAATCCTTGAACAACATTCTTCTTGCATCGACTTAAAGTTGATGAGAAAAATGGGATACGAAGGAGGAGGCCTTGGAACCAATGGCCAAGGTATTGTGGATCTCATCGAGGCGGTGGTTTGGCCTCGATATGCTGGGATAGGCTATGTCCCAAAGGATGTTGGAGAAATCTCTAAAACCGTTTGGGAAGAAGACCCCAGGACAGTCACTGAGACTCCAGAGGTCAACTGTTCATCAAGACATGAAATTGATTCAGTGCAGGCCGAGAACACAACTTCCCATGATAGAGGATTCGAGACATCTCCAGGGAGAGATGAGCATCATAATGATAGAGTTGAGACCAACTCTTATTGCCAATCCGACTCCAGAGGAAACTCAACAAGGTATAAGAAATCTCGAAACTCTAAAATGCCATTTGATTATAAGCATTTTAATCATATAAAAAAGAGCTTTTGGCATCAAAGACCATGCACTTTTTGTGGATTGAGTAACCACGCAATGTCCCAGTGTTGGAAGAGAAAATCCTTGTGCAGGAAGGTTATGGAAACTAGGAGAAGGACGAGGATGGAAGATTGATTTCCACACATGGAAAAGAGCAGGGGCAATGCACGTCTGAAGGAGAAAGGCTACTGCAGCCATTGTAGCAGAGATGGGCATCATGAGGCCACTTGTTCGGCATTACATCCAGATCTACATCCAAAGAGGGACAAGAATACCATGAAGACACCTCTGAGGGAGGCTGCTAGTAGGCAGTGTTGTAGGAAAATCCGCCACCGAGAGAAGACCAACTACCAGAGAAAGGACAGCTTGGTAAAGAGGACATGTTTGGAAAAATGGTTGAACAAATGGGGAAAATCCTTGAGTTAGTCGAGAGTGGCCATCTTTGTAAATCACATGTTGCAATTCAGACCCTGTAGAAGGGTATTGTGTAAAAGTGATAATTGTTGATATCACTTTTTTTTTTTTTTTCTGGCACATGTTGATATTTTTAGGCCTTGTGAAGTAGTTTGGGTATAGGTTTCTTATTGTAAGTCCAATGGAAATGAAACTTAATGTAATGACTTTTGGGGACCAAAATTCCTTTCATTTGGGAGGCTTGATCTAGATGGATCTAGGGAACATCACAAAAGTTTTAGAAGTGTTCCACGAGGCTCAGAATGGCCTCAACAGACAACAAAAGGGAAAAAATTGAAAGTTCCCAAAACTCACTTAAAATAGCATGATGGCAAAGAGCATGTCACAATATTTCTAACGACGCAAATGGCTCGTCAAACAGAGCTACAGATCAAAAGATATAAGCAGTCAAAGTTTTGGTCAACCTAGCCCAATCAACAGGGATGAGTCAACATTCGTACTGCTGACATCAACATCAGTACGGATGAAGTCAATGTCTGTATAGCCTACGTGGCAAGCGCAGAGGGTGACATGTGTCATGATGATGTCAACATGCCACGTGAACAAAACCCGAAATGCACAATGACACTCCGTGAACAAAACAAAATAAAAAATATATATTAAAATACCCTGCCAAATATGGTGGAGGTTCTGCCATTTTAGTGGCACATTCCTCCACCACTAAATGTATCCATCTACCAATTGTGCGCCAGAAATAGCGAGAGTCTCCACCAAACTCGCCACCATTCTAGCATATTCCGCTAGTTTAGTGGTTGCCCGCAAAATTTGGTAGGGCGCGAAAAAATGGTTATAATCGTGTGCTAAGTGGGGAGGCCCATGGGATTCAACCCCGAGACCTCCGCCAACCTACAACTTAATTTAGCCTCTGATAACCACTACACCAACCACTTCATTTATGCATAACTGCCCACAAACATTATATAAAGGGGTTCGCCCAAGTTCAATAGACAAGTGCATTCAAGGTAAGACCAAGCGTGCTTGTACGGATATGTACGGACTTGGGTGTGATTTTTGAGAATTGGCATGGATTTCGAGATATGTCCAAGCATTTATTGCAGGAGTAGTGGCACGCAAACCAAGGTGAGGGTGCCTCTTGGGCCAAAACGTGTCCGACTCGAATCGAGGCATGGAGACATTAATTTTTAGGTAAAATGACACCACGAACACAATGGTGGTGTTAGTTTTATTATCTGAGCAAATATTCTGTAGCTTAACTCCAAAATGAGTCATTTATTTCAAAGGCAGTGGCACGGTAACCGAGGCAAAGTTGTCTCTTGGCTCTGCAAGTGTCTGAATCAGATGGAGATGATTTGACAGTCATTTTTAGGTAATTCGGCGATGTGAATCCAATGAGGAGGTTTGTTTTTGCATCAGAGCTTCAGATCAACAAGCTAAGTTCTGGAGAAGCCAATGTAAGCATGCTTTTCATTATGTTGTTTTGTCATTAAATGTTGCAGCATAACATGTGTGCTACGGGTCTAAAGGAGCATAGAGAGGCTGTAACAAGGCAACAAGATCAACTTATTCATTCTATCTACTCTTTTCTTCTCTTATTTCACATCAAATCAATCAGTTATATGTGACAGAGAAATTGTGGCACTTGCATGATAAGTGGCCAAGGAAGCGATTCTGAATCTCGTAGTTTTGGGATCTTTGTATGGTGCATATTTATGCTTGAATCTGAGCAGCAGATCTAAGGCCTTTGATGGCTCCATGTTGATGGGGGTCATATTTTATTCTTCCTCTTTTTATGTATTGAGTATGTGGGAATGATGTCAATGTCAACATCATGGATGCCTCCTGAGTATGAGAACTTGTGAAGCTGTCTACATTCTGGATCACATTCTGATCTCTTGTTGCCGTCACCGAAAAGGGACTTTGGCCTTACAACTTGTAAAGGAGATACATCATTACAACAAGGAGAATAAAGCGGTCAGGCTTTAGAGCATGACCTGGAGAGGTAGCCCACATCCAGTGAACTCCGTTATCAAGGGAAGTGTCATATCTATTATGTGTATTATGTTCTTATGTTGTTTTCCCATGGATTTCTGCACATAGGATGTTAAATGCAAGCATGACATATCACACATAAGGAAAACTAAAGAGGTTTCATTCACATTGAATTCAAGAGCATAAGACTTCAACTTTACCTTTAAGTGCACATCGCTCAAGTAATACGATCTATAACTAACCCTTTTGAAGGAGTGACATAAACAACCAATCATTGCAAACTAATCATCCCCCGGGTTCAAATCACTATCCAAGTAGGTGTTATACAGGACCATTATGTCCTCGATGAACACTTGTCCAGTTCAACGACTATTTAAGCCTTCTATTCATAGTATTTTGGGTGTTATAAGTTTAGACCTGGTGACATTTTTTGAACAAGAAAAGTAATGTGAATGGCAGTCTGCATTATTTTTTTGTTTTCTTTTTTTCCCGGCATAAATGTACAAGTAGACGCACAACTTGGATGAAGTATGGAGGCTAGAGTTTTGTAACCAGACCTCTTAGTCTACAGAACTTGCACTATGTTCAATGACTCACTTGTGCTTGTCGATACTTCTTGTGAACTGCAAAGTATGTGTTGCAGATGACATCAACATATTTATCATGGCATAGATGAATAAATAGCTCAGGATATTTTTTTGGTAAACATATCAGGAGAAAAATGTATGAATATTTACCTTTGGCCTTGTCGTTCTGTTGATGTTTATGATTATTGACTGCTCATGCCCATGTCACTAGTCCAACTTTTTCTAATGCAAGCATGTGTAAATGAACATAAGAAGGAATAAATAAGAACATGCATTGTATATTTTCCATAATTGTTCTGAATGTCACATATAGGCTCGAAGGAGATGTAATAAGAAACAGGGTGTCAAGGGATACTCAGGAAACATGAGGACCCGATGGTCAAATTGTCTGCCTTGAAATTTTTGACTGCAAAAATGTGTAACAGGGAATAGGGCATGATGGGGGAGTACAACGACCAATCTCTATATCGCGGAACCCTCGAAGCTAGAGGGGAAATCTTGAGCCCGCCAGCCCGGGAACCCGCGATAAAAAAAGTGGCTAAGTATGGAATGAGGAAGCCGTCGATCGGAGTCGTGATATAGAAGCATGAGTATAAATGTGAACCCATGAGTCCGCCAACCCACGGACCTAGAAATTTTTGAAAAAATGACTAAGAAAACCAACCAAAAAGAGAAACTAGAGGGGAAAAACAAAGGGGAATTCGGTTAAGTATAGAAGAGGAAAAAAAAGGGATAATAGAGAGTGGGAAAATAGAAATCGGGAGGGCAATGTTTGGAAGCAGGAAGTCTCAACAAAGGCCCATTGTTGCCAAATCATTGTTTCCTAGTCCAATATTATATGCGCCTACTCGTTTTGTGTGTTTGATTTACTATCACAATTGGTATACCTTTTTGAATATTGTACTTCAACCCCCTCTGTTGTGACACATAAGAATTTATCTTCTTGTCCAACTAATATGTTTCTTTCAATGTAGCAATGCAGAAAATACAATGGACATGAAGGTAAGTTAATATGTAGAAAGACATGTAAAAAAATAAATACAGTTATATTTATTTCAATGTAGCAGCACAAAGAATACAATTCACATGAAGATAAGTTACTATGTAGGGAGATACGTAGTATCTACATACAATAAATTAGGTGCAAAGCAGTAGAACAAATACACAGACAATAAATGGAATACTAAACAATGGAATATGAAATAAGAGTAGAAGCATGGACCTTTGTATCTTCTCTTCTACATTTTTGGCAAAGAGTCCCTCGTCTTCTCCAGTTATTCCGTTTGTTTAAATGTAGCAATGCAGAAAATACAATGGACATGAAGGTAAATTGGTATGTAGGAAGATACACAGTATCTACATATAATAAATTAGGTGCAAAGCAGTAGAACACATATATAGACAATAAATGATATACAAAACAATGGAATATGAAATAAGAGTACAAACATGCACCTTTGTATCTCCTCTTCTACATTTGCGGTAAAGAGTCCTTTGTCTTCTCCAATTATTTTGTTTGTTTCAATGTGGGAACGCACAAAATACAATGAACATGAATGGAAGCTGGTATGCAAGGGAGAACAAGTAATATGTACATACAATAAATGAGAATCAAAGGAATAGAATAAAAGAGAGTTAGAAACATGTACCTTTGCTTTTCTTGATCCATGGTTGTAATTATATAGAATTTTTCCTGTCCAAAATATATTACAGGCCATAAAATATTAAGAAATCACATGGTCATCGCTGAATGATTTGGTTTTGTGCAGCAAAGTATCCAGATATGCTTTGAGACATGGAAATATAATTTTGTAATATCTTTGATGTATATTTCATATTTCAAGTACAAGACAAATTGTATTGTGGTCAGACCAGTCTATGTATAGGATAAAGAGGTTGTATTGTGATATGGGCACATTTCACCATATATGGTTACTAAGTGCATTTTGCACATGTTTTATCTTAACCAAAAGAAAACAGACATTGTAATTGCACATATAGTTGTACAATTATTTGTTATACCACTATTTTGTAGCATGTCAACACTGAAGTATCCTAGAATGATAATGGTTTCGTCCATATGTAAATGGTGTGATGCATTTGAGAACATATTCATTATGTTAGCAATGTTGCACATGAAGCGGCATAGAAATTGAATATTGCAATTTGCAATCCATGGAACACCACTCTTGCTAGCACCATCCCAATATCTTTTTCTTCTACAAGAACATTTCGCAAAGGCATGTAGGTATGGTTCGGAGTTAGGAGAAAAACTGGAGCAAAATTTAAGAGCAGGATAGAAAGATATGCCAATTTTGTTGTAGCCTAGGCATGGTTGTACCATACCTATCCCTTCTACACCTACATGAAGTTTTCTTCTACAAGAACATCCTGCAAAGGCAACAATATTGACATCGTATTTTTCATTCGAAAGACACAGGTTCGATTCCCGTACAGGATAGGCACTAGATTTTGACTTCGTCACACACGTAAAAGGACCAGAATTTGCAATGCTAGAAAAAATGAGAGCCAGATTTGTGCACATGACACTGGCATGGACATGGTGCAGATTCCCGAGAAAAAATCGGAGGAAAATTGAAGAGTAGGAGAAAAAGATATGTCAACCTCTATGGAAATTCTGCAGGACAAGAACGATGAATAAATATTTAAAAATTCTTACTTGCAAAAAGAAAAAAATGAATAGTAAACAACAGACACGAATGAAAGTATGATATTGAAACTTAATCGTTAATGATGAATGATAGAATCGTAGGTCGACTTGTGGGTGCAGGACTTGAACACCGCAAAGTGCAAAAAAATAGCTCCAACTATCAGCGCAAGACCCCGACATTGCAAAGTCGAAGCAAACAAAAGCAAGCAACAAGCAACAAACCAGCGAGCAAGCACCAACATGTCCAACTGTAGCTGGAGGACCTCAAACTCACAAACTTGAACCAAACAACAACAAGTAGAAACCGACAAACCAACAAACCAACGAACAAGCAACAACCAGTGAACCAATAAACAACATATGTATCTTCAATGATGACCGAATTGCATCCCAAGCATAGAAGAAATCCGAAACATATGATGACCATGCGAGTGGAAATACTTAAACATTCTTACTTGCAAACTGCAAATAATAAACAACAAAGAACGAATACAAATGAAATTATGGCATCGAAACTTACTTGACAATGATGAATGACATAAGCACAGGTTGAATTGTGGGTGCAGGACTTGAACCTCACAAAGTAAAAAAAACAGCTCCAACTACGGGTGTAGGACCCCAACCTTGCAAAGTTCAAATAAACAAAAGCAAGCAACAAGCACCAATAGGTCCAACCACAGGTGCAGGTCCTCAAACTTGCAATGTTGAAACAACAACAAACAACAACCGATGAACCAACGAACCAGTGAACAAGAAGCAACCACCGAAGTAATAAACAATATATGTATCTTCAATGATGACTAAATTGCATTCCAAGTATAGAAGAAGTATGAAACATACGATGGCTATGCAATTGGAAGTGGACAACAATATTGTCCAAATTCACTGCAACATTGTATGGAAAAATTCGAGGAAAAATGTAGTGTGAGAAGCCTATTTAGGTAAACATTTAAGGCTGTCAGGGTTGTTTAAGGGCCTCGCGCTATGAAAACATTCAAGCTATCAGGCATGTTTAAGGGCCTCGCGCTATGTAAACATTTAAGTTGTCAGGCCTATTCAAGTACCTCAAAAAGAGTGTCATTTCTCTAAACTTTCGGTATGTAAACATTTCAATGCAAATAGAAATAATAAAAACATTAAAAAACAACGTCGATGCTTAGAACTCTTGGTATGTAAACATTTCAATAAAAATTAAAAAATTAAAAAAGAGTGCCCAAGCTCAAAACTTTGGATATCTAAACATTTACAACATTGGGAACAATGAAGTTGGCAATAAGACTTCCAATCTATCCTCCAATGAGACGATGACATATAAGGCTTTTTTTATTATATAAAAAATAATGTTTTTACTTCTATAGTTCGAACAATACAGATGATGCAAAAAATTATAATCAAAGGACATATTAATATGAAGTCAACGAATTATCGATCACTATAGTCCCTCTACGCCTTTGGTAGGGGACTAATAATATATGTACATAATGGATCTAGTGTAATAAATGAGATGGGACACTGCAATGATAATACACTAGATTTAAGTGTCAACAAAATAAAGTCTTGATCCTATGTATGACTTATGAGTTTGTTGAATTTCACAACATTAATGTTCAAAGTGGATTTTATCATAATAATATAAAATTGAAATTCATGAAGAAGCTTTATCTAGCCCTCAAAGAACAAATACTTCATTCTAAGTTTTGAAGGGCTTTTTTTTTTTGCTTAACTCAAAAAAAAATACTTCATTCAAATATTTGAAAGGCTTTTTTCCTTAATAACACATTAGGAGTGTTATAATAAGGCTTTGCAAAGCCTCCCCTGGATGGGGTGTCATCATAGGTTAAGTTCCATAAAGTGGCCATCCAGAAGCCGCACAGCTGGCTGCACAAGTCTCAAGCTCCATTTGGCTTGGCCCTTGCATGTGTGACAAGATCATCACCCTGCCTCCTCCTGCAGGAACATTGTAAATGCTATGGTATAGTTTGTCTCTACGACGCATAGCTAGCTGCATGAGTCCCAAGCTCCATTTGGCTCGACCCTTGTATGTGTGACAAGATCATCACCCCGCCTCCTCCCGCAGGGACGCCGTAAATGTTATGGCGTAGTTCTTCTGTGCAAAATTATTCCCCCCCCTCCCTCGGTCTTATCACGGGTGGATCACATTCAATCCTTCTCAAGAAATGGGTACGATGGAAAAACACTATCTTGATTTTCGCCTCTTTCTTCTTTGGCAGGCTTCTCCCTTACACTGGCATTATTTTTGGTGGCTATGGTGTCGGGTTCTCTGTGACATCGAATCTCTTGTTGTGACGGGGCTTCCTCGCTCCTCCCTTATGTCGCGACAAAGAGGCATGACGGTTTGTGGATGTGCATATAATGACCAGTTTGGCTATCATGCAATGGTGAACTAGATAATAGTGGCAATTATCACAGGGGTTCATCTTCGAGAGACTCGAATGCACTGGGAACTTTGGCTCCTCCACTCGACTTGAATGCACCTACTATGGGGTGCCTTCACTCCATCATGGATGCCATGGCTACTCTACAACAATTGATATTTTCTTTGCGAAGTGACGTCACAGACCTCTGCTTCATGATTGAACTCTTGTCAAAGGAGGTGGCGGCTCTTGGGATGCGGCATGCTTCAACTTCCAACATGCTGGGGTTTGTAGGGGACACTCAACACACTATCATCCTTCCTCATGGCTCTCACGATGATGCACAACGAACAAGATAGGCTCTGCCTCCCTAGGTTCCATATATGGTTTTTTTGGACATGTTCTAGTTTCAGTGTCACCATAGGCTCCAGTTTAGCTGTCTCTTTTTGTTATTTACATGTTAGACTAGAGTATCTTTTGCACTCTGTAAACAATTGTAGCTCTAATATATTTTTAGACACAGTGTTATTTTTTATCCTTGAGTGGCCAATATAACCTCTCTCAGACTTTTGACCAGTTGGTTTCCTTTGTTGGCAACTCAGGCCATGATTACTTGTTGTATTTATCAATTCTATTTAATAGAAGTTAACTTATAGTGTCTTACTTAAAAAAAAATTCTTTGCAAAGCCTTAAAAAGGTAGGTACTTCATTTTAAACTTTGAAATGTGTTAGGGTGCTCTTTTAGTGAACCTTTATCTGGTATCGTGAAAGTGAAATATTTCAATGATTTGACCTTACTTTAAGATAAAAAAATTAGTGGTTTTTTATAAAAAGATAATAGTTACATCAAAAGACATTTTTAATTGTGTTGTATCTGTCTTTAAGGGATTTCTTACACGCTCACCACAATTGATCTACATTGGACAACCATTAGTTATTTGTTGGAAATTCATCTAATATAGAAGATTCTCTAGTAAGATGTGTGAGCCTCATGATTAAAACCCTATTGTGTCAAGGGTTGACCTTATAGAGGTCTTTAATGTGGAATGTTCAACCATTCTATATAATTAACTCTAGTATTTTGTTCCAAAAATAATAATAATACTAATATTTGCATTGTGGGGTTTCTATTAGGTTGACTCTTATTATACCTGCCGCGGGGAGTGTATATAGTGATGAGTTCACGCGTTGACCTGCTATTAGTTTCTCGTGGACCATAAATTTCATCTTTTACACAAAGTTTAACATTAGCGATTTTCTTTCTATATTTTTCTTAATAATAAAATGAATTTATCTATTCAATGATTCATTTAGCCAATTCACCTCTCATTCTAGGCCCGACGGTGGTGCACTCATTATTTTTGACTACTCTCGTACATCCATTACATCCATCACTCTATGGTTTCCTCCGATCATGACACATACATTGATATACAATATCTACGTGTCGTTCTTGTTGTTCAACAATGAATGGTAAGCCAATCACATCTTGAGAAACTTGGCGACGTTTTGGTTCACAATGATTATTAGAAGTAGTTATTTATAATTTATTCTTTGTTTATATTTCTTGTCTCTGCCACATATATTCCCTGATGCATTGCAACAATTTATTTACTAACCCATAGTCATGGTCAATTTGTTTCTTCATGTAATGTATCATAAACTCGAGCGACATGTGTAATAATAACTTTATAATAACTAGATGAATCAATCGACATAATGGAAATTGCCACGCTAAGAATACATTTTAAGGGAAACTTGGTGAATGGTAAAAAACTTATTATTCAATTATAATAATAATTATTAATTAATTATAATTATATATATATATATATATATATATATATATATATATATATATATATATATATATATATATATATATATATATATATATATATATATATATATATATATATATATAATAATTTATAATATAAATTGCACAATTAAAATTAAATTATATTTTCCAAGCCAATTAAATCCAGATTCAGTCTTTTTTATGGTAGTGGGGTATTGTGATAGGCAAATTTTGTTCATTTACTTTTAACTCCATAACATATACTTCCAACTCCATATATGCCCTCCATGGGGTTAGAACATTGTATGCTTGCTTTCATAGTAATTATCAATTTGATTCTCCCCTCAAATTTAGCTTATTTCTATTTCTTATGGATAGGTGGAAAATTTATATTCATAAATACCTATCATGTTCATTATTCCTAAAAAATGTACAAACATTTTAGCAAATCTAAGATAACTCACCAATGTTGGGCCTAATTCTTATTCTCGTTTTTCGTTGATTGTTGAGGGATGAACAAAGCATGTTGTTCTAATTTCGTGGTGCAAGTTTTGAAAATGTTCATAAACAATGATAATCAAAGCTAAATATTTTTCCACGAACAACTAATTTCATTGTGTTGATTTTGTGTTTTCATTTTTTTCCCATGAAATATATATCTTTGAGAAACTCACTAGGCACTTTCCCAATATTTAAAAGTTCTAAGTTAAAATAAATTTATTTTGGTTTATTTTATTATAATATTATTAATAAAATAAACCAAAATAATATAATATGGGTGGTGTGTCCACCCGAAACGTTGGACAAATTGACATATTTTACACAGTTTGTTTTCAAAAAGTTTATGCATTATTATGATTAACTATGAAAACCTTCGCACTCAGATTATACTATTTTTTTTTATATTATATTTTACTTTTAGAGTAGGGATTTTTTTTCCATTTTTATGTTATGATCTTAATTTTTTTTTTTGTTTTAGTTTATTATCGTTACATTAAGTTATGATAATTAAATTCAAAAAGATCACCTACATACTTTCATATATGACAACAACAATTTGGGGGAAGTGCTTTCATACAAATATCTTGGAATCAATATTCATCACAAGCTTAATTGGAACTATAACATTAAGAACAAGATAAATTGTGGGTGGAAATCTTATTATGGGCTTGAAAACATGTATAAATTAGTAGACCTTTAGCTATGGGATAAGTAAAAACTTCTATTTGATACTCTCGTCAGTCATGTTATCTTATCTGGATGTTAAGTTTGGGGATGCAGTATCTCTAGAGAATCTTGGAGAAAGATAGAGCATATCCAAAAGAATTTTATAACTTATAATCTCAAAATTAAAGACAATACACCCTATCATATCCTCTTCATAGAATCAAGTATTTCGCTCATTGAGAGCATAGCCATGATTAGGTACTTAATGTACAAAAACAAGATAAACAATATGGACAAGAAGAGGCTCCCTAAAATTGCTTCAAACTCCAGCCAAAACCACCAACGACTCAAGCAAGGATGGAATAAATATGTCAAGTCTTGGCTAAATCATTGGGCAATATAGGAAGATGTCATTCTCCATAATGTCGATCGATTGTATTAAAAATATTATTACATCTAAATTTAAGAAGAATTTGTGGTGCGATAAAGAATTAGAGGATAAAAGGAAATTAAGAGAATACAAGGAGGTGGTCAACCCTAATCTAGAAGATCAAAAGTATCTATCGGTTTTGACTAGCACAAAGAAGAAAATCAACATTCCTAAAATACAAACCAACTCCCATGAGACGCATAGTGAAACTAGGGATTGGAAAATTCCTAAAACATTGTGGTACGAAAGAATATGTCATATTTGTGACACTAAGAGGATTGAAGATGAAAATCAATTTCTCTTAGAGTGGCCCGTGTATATCCAAATTGGATCACAATTCATAATATATGTCACAATACTGACCTTCCTAACCTCCTAAGCCATCAAAACTATGGTGATCTTGGAACGCTTCTCTTAATACTTTTCGAGCACAATTTTTTTTATTATCAAGAAATCCAACTAATATCTTACCTTTCTTAAGGTCCAATAGACCACTTCTGGTCTTAGTGGAAATTAATCATCATGATGCAATGGACCTCCACCCCATGCCATCAGAGTACATTCGTAGAAAAAAAATTCTTCTTGTGTGCATAATAGGAATTGCAGTTGCCATAAAGCTTCTTCATGCTGCTACATTTTCCTTTTGTTCACCTAATCATGTCACAACCCCTAAGGTTGTACATCTGCTCCTACGTATCCACATTTTATTCCATGTAGCACCATAATAGATGCTATAGAATCACTAGTCGATACTAACCAGTCTGCTTCTTGTTCACTTGCTGCAACTCACCTTTTGTTGTAGCTCGCTGCTACAATTCGTCTTCTACTGCAACTCAACCATCTTGTTGCATAACTTGCTGCAACTCGACCATCTTCTTGCACAACTTGCCTTCGGTGGTGACAAACCCTTTGTTGCAACTTGCCTCCTACCACGACTTGCCTTCTGTTGCAACTCACCCCTTGTTGTAGATTGCCTTTCATTATAATTCATCTTTTTTTGCAACTCGATGCAACTCACCTCTTGCTACAAGTCACCTCCTATTGCAACTTTCCTTCTATTGAAAATCACTTCTTGTCGTGACAATCTCTTGATGTAACTCACATACTGTTGCAACACACGTCCAACTACATGTCCTCGCTTCAACGCACCCATGCTGCAACTCGCCCTATACTGCAATACATATACTGTTGCAACAAGCCCGCACCTAGTGCTGCAACACATCTTTTGCCACATGTCTTTGGTTGTAACACACCATGCTACAACTCGCCTTTGTTGCAACCTGTCTCTTTGCTGCAACACATCATTAACAATAATCTGTCTCCTTTTGCAACATGCCTCTGATGTGGAAATTCTCTTGCTGGAACACGTAACCCACACTTGAGACAACATCGTATATTCATATTTTACGAACTCGGACCAACCCCTCAATGCTCGTAGAACCAGAGCTCTCATTCTCCCTGTGGAAGAGCATAAATTCCAACACGACCTTCCATAGACTCGTGCTACCTACATAGCCATATCATACGACACTATTCTCTACATAGTTTACGCATGCACGCAAGACATTAACTCACACATAATTACGCCAAGAACACAACACATAACATCCTATAGGAATTCATTCGCACACAGAAAGGGTAAATCTATAAATCCCAACACTTTTATTCATTCGTACATAGTACAATACAATGGTTCAATGGCCAGATATAAGCTTACAATATTTGTTGGGTTGCCAGGCCAGAGGCCATGGCAACCTCAACCACTTTTCCATCTTCTGTCTCGCGAGATCTCTCTTATTGTTCTATGTCTGTTCTCCATCAATATCTTTGATGTTGTTTTTTATTCTTTCTAGAAATTGTTCACTTCACTTTCCCCAACACTCTTCATCCCTTTCATCTTCCAGCTTCTAGCTTGTTCTTTTCATAATGACTCTTCATCTCCCTCTGCGCTTCCTTCCGCTTCATTCCAACAATGTGCTCCTCCTGAGTCATAACATCTACAACTACTTCTGTAACAGTTTTCCTCTACAATGTAGTCATCCATGCACTTGCCATTCTATAGTAATGCTCCCAACTGCCCCGATGTTGCAACTTTGTAGCATTCTTTTGATCTATATTGATGTTGTCAATCCCTGCATTGCAGCCATTCACAACCTGTAGCAACCAATCAATTGTAACAACTTTGTCACGTCCCCGTAACTGTCTTCGTCGTGTCATCCCCAGGATGACCAGGATGCTACTACATCGCATCATCATCATTATCCAAACAATATTGTAAAGTACATCTAGTTTCCATAGATACAATAAAGTTTTGCAAACCCTTAAAAAGAGTAAATAGATAATTTATTATAAATTTTGAAAGAATTCATGATTCGATTTGGTACTTTTTGGTGAATCCTTTATTGGGTGCCTTCCAAGTGACACACCTCCCATTAAAAATTGAGTGGTTTACATAAAAATAATATAATGGTTAACAACATGTGTTTCCTCCTTGGAGATCACAAGTTCAAAACTAAAGGAGGTAGAGGCTTGTTGATGTATTTTCCAGACACCCATCAACTAAGTGATGGGGGTAAATATGTGAACCTATGTTTCTTTCAAATGAGACCATTTTTTTTTCAAATTTGGAAAGTGCCAAATACCCCTCACCCGTTGATCATGAAGACCCGACAAGTTTTAAATTAACTTCAATATTCCAGTTCTTCATCATGAAAGGCTAACAGGGATGGTTTCTATTTTGAACAAAAGAGAAGAAAAGAAAAAGTACTAAAAGAAAGGAAATTTCTTGTGTCCGTCTTCTCACTGAATATCTCTATGTGTAAGCTTCATCCAACATTTTATGAAATATAAAACAGAGGTCATATGCCCAAAATATGCTAATTTCTTAACTCATCTATATTTCCTCAATCATCTCTATACTACTACCCCATACTTATCCATTTTCTTTATTCTTTTCCTTACTTTCCACACTTCATACTTAGTCATTTTCCTTCCTCCCCTTACTCCATACTTAGCCATTTTCCCTTCTTTCCACTCTACTCTTTGTACTCTCTACTCTCCATACTTAGTCATTTTTCACTACTCTCCATATTCCTTTACACTACTCTCCATACTCCTATACTTAGTTTATTTTTTGACTTTTGAATGCGGATGTAGAAGCCCATAGCCTCATTTCCAGCTTCCACTCCTAACCCCACAACCAACATTTCTGCATCCAACAATTCCCATGATTTAGTCATTTTATTGAGTTTTACACTTAGTTTTTACTAAGTCTTATTCTTCCATACTCTCATTTCCACCTTCCACTCCTAACCCCACAACTAACATTTATGCATTTGACATTTCCTATGACTTAGTAATTTTACTGAGTTTTACACTTAGTTTTTACCGAGTCTTATACTTAGTTTATTCTTTACTTTTGAATGCATATGCAAAATCCCATATTATAAATTTCACCCTACACCGCAAGTCTCAACACTTAGTCATTTTTACTAAGTTTTACCAACCTGCAGTTCCCTAATATTATGATTTTTATACATCACCCTACCCCCAAAAACCCACAATTCTCAACACTTAGTCATTTTTAGTAAGTTTTTTACTAAGTTTTATCGACTCACATTACCCTACCTTCGTATTACCCTAATATTATGATTTTTCTACATCACCCTACCTGACAAGTCTAACACTTCTACTAAGAATTTTTACTAAGTTCCTAATATTATGATTTTTCTACATCACCCTACCCCAACAAACCTGCAAGTCTCAAGACTTAGTCATTTTTACTAAGTTTTACCGACTCGCATTACTCTACCTCTACATTTCCCTAATATTACGATTTTTCTACATCACCCTACCTTGACAAATATAACACTTCTACTATGTACTTTTACTAAGTGTTACCGAGAACCGCATTACCCTACCTTTGCATTGCCTTATTTCTAGGTCTTTCTATTTTTCTATTTTATTATTTCATGAAATTATTCACTATATTCCTAAGTTTTATCCATTTCCCCTCCTTTGGCATATTGGGTGACACATGGAAATGAGGTGGATTTATCCCTGGGTGACACGTGGTAGTGAGGTGGATCTATCACATTGTGACACGTGGAAACAAGGTGAACCTATCCTATCCTTGGGTGAAATGGGGTAGTGAGGTGGACCTATCACATTGTGACATGTGGCAATGAGGTGGACCTATCACATTGATCCAAGTGGATATTGGTGGCCACCCACCTATTCCAATTGGCTCCTCTTGACAGTTGTTAGTTTAACACGTTCTTCTGTAATTCTTTGTAATTGTGGGTTCTACACTGTCGGGGCTATCTGAATCCCTACACAGCTTCTAGGTGGATATTGGTGACCTTCCACCCAATCCAACTGGCTTATTTTGGAAGTTTTCATGTTAGTACATCTTTTTGTACTTCTAGGGTCATTTTGGGGCCCTAAATAGTGTTTTTTTTTGGCTTTTCATAGTCAAACTGGAGACAAAGTCACATTTTGATGACATAATGTGTATTTCTCGAAAATACCTTTCCAACGAGCTATCACGTGCCTAAAATGGAGGTCGTATGCAAAATTTATGATCCTGGGAAGTTGAGGTACCAACTTACCCATCAGAGCCCACATAACTTTTGGCGTTTCATCTCCTAGGGTTAGGTTTTTGGATTTCTAGGGATTTGACACTCATGAGTAATGTTAAAAAGGCCTCTGGAGCCTCATTGTAATCATTCTTCTTAGACGGATGCGCATAGAAGCCACATCTCTTCTCAGAGATAGCTACCACCATTCGAGCAAGTTGTTTTCAGTTCTACAGTTTTACAATTTCAACCTATTTTATTTATTCAATAGAAGTTATTGTTCAATGGATATCCTTTGTTTTTCTCCATGTCTTTGTGTTATTGTATTTAGTCTGTTATTCCTTTCATTCCACTCATAAATCCATATCAGTGGTATTAGAGCGATTTGCTCTTCATTTATTTTTCGTCGTGCATGTCCCCGACAAGATCTGGGTACAATAAATTGGGACTTGAATCAGTCGAGCCTTTGCAATATCGACCACGCTGAGCCCGACAACAACCCATGGGGAACGAGAAGAAAGATGATGGAGAAATAGATCCTTTTAAAATGTTGCTCAAGTAATCCCTTGAATGAAAAAGGAACAAAATGATGGATAACTTTGCACAGATCCTTCAGCGGCTGCCCACAGGAGACGCATCTTCATCAAGCAGCCATGCAATCCCCTTCAAGGTACAAATAAATTTTGATATTCCATTATTTGAAGGACTGGTAGATGCAGATGTTGTAGATAAATAGTTGAATCTGTTCGAAGGGTATTTTTCAGTCCATAATTTTTTCGACAGGGAAAAGTTTACTTTTGCTCTCTTCAAGGTCATCCCCCATGTTAAGGACTAGTGGGATACTTACTCTGAACAAAGGGCCATAGAGGAATCTGCAATATTTGTGGTCTCCCCCACATGGGATTCCTTCAAGGATTCCATTAAAGAACAATATTGGCCTATTGGAAGCTACGAGGACCGGTACACAAGATGGAGCACGCTGCTTCAGAAAAGGGACCAAATAGTACCAGATTTCACCAATATTTTTCATACCCTACGCACCAAATTGGGTATCAAAGACTCTGAATGATATCTGGTGCTCAAATGCCGCATTTTTCTGCATAGATACATTCAAATAGAAATGGAGTTTCTAGACATCACATCATTAGGTGTGGCTTATAAATATGCTGTCAATATCGAGCATAAATTTAAGCAGAAGAGGTGAGAGTTTGGATCTACAAACTCCTCATAGCTGAAGCAGGGAAAAGATGACCCCAACCCACAAAACAAAGGAACGAGCAAAGATGGTTGCTTTTAGAACAACTAGTCCAAGCCACTACCCAATAAGGGTAATGAGAAGTTGAAGAAAGACATAGGAAAATGGTGTGAATATGATAAAATCCCTTGGCACAACACCGAAGAATGTCACTCCAAGCAGTCATTGGTGGTCGAGCTAAAAGATTTCGAGTTAGAGGCAGATTCTAAGTCTGAATCAAATCCAGAAAGTGGAAAGTGGATCATTGATGCCAAACCTAGTGCTACTGTCACTACCACCAAAGTCCAACCAAGTGAACCAAAAGAACCATAGGAAGGCGAACACTTATTTCACTCACAGATGTTGGTAAAGGGAACTCCGTTGCATTTCATTGTCGATAGCGGCAGTCATAAGAACCTTTTTTCAGCAGAGTTCGTCAAGCAGCTAGACATACCGATAACACCGCACCTGCAACCCTACACCATCGACTGGCTTCGTCAAGGATGAGATCTCCACATCAAACAACAGTGTCATCTACCCTACAACATCAAGCCCTTCAAAGACGAGGTATTGTGTGATATTTCTCCCCTTGAAGTTTGTGATGTTCTTTTAGGCCAACCATATTTGTGGAAGTGACATGTGGTGTATGAGTCTAGACCCCACAGTTTTATTATTACCATGGTTAGATAATTGTACAGGATACTAGAGGTAGCATCGCCTACCGCTATTTCTTTAATCTCTGCTAAGTAATGCAATAAGGTATTTCATAGACCGGGAAGTTTGTCTTCTTTGTGATCCATTCTCGCAGTAAGTAGAAGGTCACTGCCACATTCGTGACCTCTACACATAGAATCTCTTTGCAGTAGAAGCAAGTGGACAGGATCATGGAAGAGTACATAGACATCTTCTCCTCACCCATGGGGGTACCGACGCACTGCCAAGACAAGCATCAAATTGATCTAACCCCTAGTGCACCGCTGCCTAATGGATTGGTCTATCATCACTCGGTGATGGAAAATGATGAAATCAAGCGCCAGATCCAAGAGCTGCTTCAAAATGGGCACATCCAACCCAAATACTCCCCTTGTAGAAGCCCAATTGTGCTGGTGCAGAAGAAAGAAGAGACCTGGCGGCTCTGCATTGATTATCGAGCATTAAAAAAAATTGATGACCTTCTTGAACAACTCAAGGGGACAAAGTTCTTCAACAAGATTGAACTAAAGTTTGGCTACCACCAGGTTCCCATCGAACCAACTGATGTATGGAAGACAACGTTCAAATCTAAAGAAGATCTCTTTGAATGGTTGGTCATGCCATTTGGATTAACAAATGCACCAACAATTTTCATGAGATTGATGGATGATGTAATGAGACCCTTCAAGAACTATTTTGTGGTGGTATATCTAGATGAAATACTCATCTTCAACAAAACTTGGAAGGAGCACATGTAGCATATTCAATAGGTTTTGGGCACTCTGCGACAGCACAAGCTATATGCCAACTTGGAAAAATGCTCCTTTGGCATGAAGAGGGTCCAATACTTGGGCTACATTGTTGATGAGAATGGGGTACATGTGGATCCAGCTAAGATCCAAGTCATTCGTGACTGGCTAGCCCCAAACACACTAATCGAGCTTCAGAGCTTCTTGGGACTTGCCAACTTCTACCGAAGGTTCGTGTTGGGATTCTCCCATATTACATGGGCTCTTAGCCAAGTAACCAAGGGCGGTGGCAAGGCAAAGTTTTTACGGGGGAAGGCACAACAACAAGCATTTGATGATCTGAGGCATCACTTGTGCTGAACTTCAAACTCTCCTTACCTGATTGCAACAACCATTCAATATTGAGACCGATGCCTCTGACTATGTTGTAGGCATAGTTCTCACTCATCAAGCTCATCCAATAACATACCATAGTGAGACACTCTTAGATATTGTCCAGAAATACCCCACCTATGACAAAGAAATGTATTCCATTGTGCAATGCTATAATCAATGGAAACATTACATTATGGGAAATGAGACAATCATCCACACTGGCCACAAGCCTCTAGAGTTCATACAGACACAAGGGAAGTTGCAGAACGACTACCATCAAAAGTGGTCCACATACCTACAACAGTTGCATCTCAACATCAAGTATAAAACATGGAGCGCAAATCCTATAGTTGATTGCCTCAGTCACCCTCCCATTGTTGCACTCACCACAATGCTCCATTTCTATGGGCATGAGGCATCTGAGTGGCCCCAACTTTATCAGCGTGACCCTAACTTCGCCACCACCTATCTTGGCTATAGGAGTGAATGTCACTGATTTTCACATACAAGATGGACTATTATGCCATATGGGCCACCTCTTTGTTCCCACAAGCAAGCGTGCAAAGATGATTTGGGAGGCTCACTATAGTTGGATGGAAGGTCATTTTGGCATGGAGAAAATTGTCGCCCTTCTACAGAAACATTTTTATTGGCCAAAACTTCGACAAGACGTTGACAAGTATATCAGATCTTGCACTACCTGTGCCATTGCCAAGACAACCATCAAGAAGCAAGGCTTATACACTCCTCTTCCTACTCCTAAGAGGTCTTGGGAATCCATCTCGATGGATTACATGTTTGGCCTTCCATCCACCAAGAATGACAATGATTGTGTATTTGTGGTGGTTGATCGATTTTTGAAGATGGCCATTATCACAACTTACAAGAAGAGCATCATAGCGACAGATGTTGCGAAGCTCTTGTTCGAACGGGTGTGGGTCCATTTTGGGATACCACAGACCATCACCTCAGATTGGGACAACAGGTTCCTCAACACATTTTGGTCGAGTCTTTGGTCACTGTTGGGCACCAAGCTCATTAAATCCATTTCTTTCTACCCCTAATCCATTGGCTAGATAAAGGTCATCAATTGGATGATTGTGCGCATCCTGCACATGTACAACTCTAAGCATCTGCATACATGGGATGAGAGTCTTCCCTATTTTCAACATAACTACAACAAGTCTCTCCATAGCTCCACCTGGCAAAGCCCCTTTCAGGTGGGGTTGGGATTCCAACCCTTGGGTCCCATTGATGTTGCACTACCTCTTGCAACCACACATGCAAAATCTTCCTATGTTTAGTCTGAGGTGGAAAAAGACACTAGATTCATTGAGCGGATTCAACACATCTACCAACAGGTCCATGAGATTTTGCAGAAACCCAATGCTAAGTACATGCATCGCCATGATCGACACTGGGTATCGCACCAGTTTCATGTGGGAGACAATGTTTGGTTACATTTGAAAAAAGAACGCCTTACAGGGCCCCATCTGAAGCTTCACCCACTTCTATATGGGCCTTACACTATCACCAAGGATGTGGGTAGCAATGCTTTTAAGCTCAACACTCCACCCTTCCTTGGCTTGCACCCAATGTTCAACGTGGACCTCCTTTGGCCATATTTTCCACCATTACTGGACACCTCAGAGATCGTAGAACAATTGACACAAATAAATCTCAACCTTGACTGGATGGAACATGCATCCACTGATCAGACAGTGGACACACAGGTCAAGGGCACTTTCCAACAGAGGATCCAACTTTATCGTGTTGTCAAGGCAGTGAAACTCCTACACCAAGGCAAGTGGCTCACCCGGGGCCAAATTCAACATAATTTTCCTCACCTGATGGGGGAGCTCAAAACAATGGAGACCATTGCTTCCTAAAGGGGGAGGATTGATCTAGGTGGATATTGGTGGCCACCCACCTATTCCAACTGGCTCCTCATGACAATTATTATTTTAGTGTGTTCTTCTATAATTCTTTGTAATTGTGGGTTCTACATTGCCGGGTTTGTATGAATCCCTACACAGATTCCAGGTGGATATTGGTGACATACCACCTAATTCAACTTGCTTATTTTGAAAATTTTCAT
Source organism: Picea engelmannii (assembly GCA_009831015.1). Taxonomy (NCBI): domain Eukaryota; kingdom Viridiplantae; phylum Streptophyta; class Pinopsida; order Pinales; family Pinaceae; genus Picea; species Picea engelmannii. Next base: position 177,596 of record ML781686.1, on the reverse strand, counting down.
GTCAGTACATCTTTCTGTACTTCCAGGGCCGTTTTGGGGCCCTAAACAATGTTTTTTTGGCTTGCCACATTCAAATTGTTGATGAAATTAGAGTTTGATGGCATAATGTGTAGTCCTCGAAAATACCATTCCAATGGGCTATCACACGCCTAAAATTGACGTCATAAGCAAAAGTTACGACCTCAGGAAGTTGAGGTACCAATTTACCCATCGGGGCCCACATAAGTTTTGGTGTTTCATCTCCTAGGGTTAGGTTTTTGGATGTCTAGGGTTTTGACATTCATGAGTAATGTTAAAAAGGCCTCTGGAGCCTCATTGAAATCATTCTTCTCAGACGGATGCACATAGTAGCCACATCTCTTCTCAGAGACAACTACCACCATTCAAGAAAGTTGTTTTCAGTTCTGCAGTTTTACAGTTTCAACCTATTTTATTTATTTAATAGAAGTTATTATTCACTGTATGTCTTTTTGTTGTTCTCCATATCTTTGTGTTATTGTATTCAGTCTGTTATTCCTTTCATCCCACTCATAAATCCGGATCACACATTGTGACATGTGGAAATGAAGTGGACCTATCACATTGTGACATGTGGTTGTGAAGTGGACCTACCCCTGAGTGACACTTGGATGCATTTATTGGACACATAAATGATTAGGAAAGTGATTTGGCATGATGACTGGGTGATGAGATGGCAACCAAAAGCTATATTATGCACAAGCTACGTAAGGTACCATAGTTCTCTGTATTTCACACACAAAAATTTGGGGATGAATTTTGAATATAAACAAGCTATGTGAACTATTCCCTAATGCATGTGGAATAAATGGGGTGAATTAAGAAATCAAGGGTTCAAAATTATCGTGCATAGATCAACGATTGCTAAGTGCCTATCTTCTAGAGACCATAACTTTTGATCTTGATGTTCAAATTAAGAAAATGTTAGCTCCTTGGAAATCTAGAGACAAGAAGAACACTTTGGAATCAATTTCCATGGAAGAAATCATGACTATCATGCCCTAAAAATTAAATTACAGTTGAGACTATTTTCTAGTTTGGCAGCTAAATATTTTTGGAAAATGGTTTATTAGAGGAAATTTATAAACTTCTAAAGTGGGTCCCAATTGATTGCACATATATCTCAATTCAAATTTACAAAGGGACACATAAAAACCTAACTAAAACACAGTTTCAAGAAGATGAAGAGAAGATTATAAAAGAGGAAAATAAGCATATTCGCCAAGTTGCCAGTCAAGAGTTTTTGCAGCAGTGGAGAGTTTGCTAGAAGCAACTTTTTCCTTTCCAATATTTTGTGAATTAGCCTGCTTAACTTTCTTCCTCGTATTTATTTATTCTTGATTCTTTCCATTAGGTTTTCCAAGTATGTTTGGCAACAAGAAGATCTGAGTCTGATCAACTTTTTCTCTAGATTTTTCCATTCATTTCTCATGATATTTCAAGTCCGGAGGAGAAAAATCTTTGCTTCTAAAAAGGCAAATGCATTTAATTTAGTTTATCTATTTGTCATCAAGAACTTGTTGAGGTTGTTTCATCCCTCTTGTTTTAGACATTGTTAAGCTTATTACACTTGGGATATTCTTATTAATTTCTCCCACAAAGAACTTTTCGGGGCATTACATTAGTGATTTCTTAGACTTTGAGTATAAAGCACGATATTTCAAATGTGTGCCTATCAAAATTGTTTTTGAGTTTAAATGTGATGATCATTTTAAGTTATGTGATGACATGTCCATTCTAATTTTCTTTCATCTTGCAAAGTCATAACTGATTATGGGTTCACATTATTTTTAAATAAAGCCAGAATATCTGATGAAAGAAGATTTCAAACCCTATAGATACAAATCTTTGCAGACATATTTATTTCTTCTTCTTGAATGAGATGATGTGCTTGGCAAGTACATCTATATATAAGAGCTTGTACATCTGTATATATGAGTTTTATTGGAAGGATTGTTAAGGATTACTATTGCATGCATCTAAGTTCAAAAGATCAATCTTCCATATATCAAGAAAATGAGTACCACCTCTATAAAAAAAAAGTAGGGGGATTTATCCTCATGATGTTATCGTAAAGACCTTAAAACAATATTTTGTATCAACAAATCTATACATGTTTGAATGACTAATATTGGTCTGATGTCATGAGGTTCAAAGGGTAGGTTGTTGATATTATGGTAGCTACGGGAGGTATTTACCTCCACGTGTAACCCTGACGAGAATAGAATATTCTGGGAAGCAAGAAGAAACCCTAAGTAGTTGGCTAATAGCCCTAGAAGACAAGTCAACTCAAGAGAATGATTTATAATAGGTTATTAGCCTCCAAAAGAAGAAGTCGGCCCAGGCAGTTTGTCAAAAACAGTATAAATATAGGAGGCCAGTCTTCATTTTGGCCAGCATTCTCATAACTGCAGAAGTACACCTGTGCGCACTGCAGTTAGCCAGTTTGTGCGCAAGTCTTGGGAGTAGCTGATGCCAATAGTTCTGTAATCTGCATTTTCAGTTTTCTGGGTTGGACTCTTTGATCATATTTTTTTATTCTTTCTTGGTGTGCTATCCTTGGAGAGAGGTGCGCCACCTTTGTTTGGCTATTAAGCCTAGGGTTTGCTTCCAGAATATTTCTCTGTCAAGGTTAAGGTGGTTGGGGGTGGCTTCGGTCTATGGTTGGGTGACAATATTGCTATATTGTCTATGGTTAAACAAACACATCCATTATATTCTAATAGGTTATGGGCACACTATCTTTGGACAGTCTAACCGCTGGAAGATAGATTGGGAGGATTTGCCCAGTTACAGTTGCAGTTGCAACTAGTTTTTGCTGCAACAACGAAACCCTAACCCTCTTGTTGAGGCACCTTAAGTGAAGAGATTGACCTAATTTTTGGACAGCCTAGTGCATCTCCTGGTACTCTCAGCAAGCTAAGACCTCAAGTTTGAATTTTTGGTCAAAGTCAAGGGTTGACCAAGTCAAAGGAGTTATGACTTACTCTATGAAGTCAGAAAACAAGTTAGAAGGGGCTTCTAACTTCAGAGCATGGAAGAAAATGATTGACTCATCCTTGCCAATAACTAAGTGTTGGATATCGTGAAAGGAAAGATCGTGGAACCACAATTCGAAGAAGGAAAAGAGAAGGAACCTCATAACGTTGCAGCTATGGAGAATTTCAAAGACAGTGACATCAATTCCATGAGTATCATAATGGACTCTATAAAATACCACTTGATACCCTACATCTCCCATCTTGACTCATCTAGGAATATGTATGATGCCCTAACAAACCTCTTCTCATTTAGAAACATTGGACAAGTAATGAGTCTAAAGAATGAGCTTAGTGACATGAAAATGAATGATAATGACAGCATAACATCATACCATGTGAGAATATCTTAGTTAAGAGATCGACTACAAGCTATTGAAGAAATCATTTCAGAGAAGGAACTGGTAAATATAGTACTCAATGGCCTTCCCAAGACATGGGATGCATTTGCCGCAAGCACGAACACAAAAAAGGAGTATCCCACATTTGAAGAAATTTGGACTTGCTGTGCACAAGAAGAATCAAGGATTAATGCAAAAGAGAAAACCTAAAAGAAATACGGCGATCAAGCTTTCACAGCAAGGTTCAATAATTTCAGGAATAAAAAGAAGTTTGGCTCAAGGAAGAAATCAAATCAAGAGAAAGATATGTCAAAAATACAATGCTTCAACTATCAAAAATATGGTCACTACAAGAATCATTGTCCCAAGTTAAAGAAAAGGAAGGAAACACACGAAGCATCAGTTGCCGAAGAAAGGGAACCCTCAAAGAAGGCCAAGCAGGATAAAACAAACTTCTTCTTCTAAGACAAGGTAACAATATTCTTCATAATTCATGTACATACTGTGTTTACATAATTTCTGTACATATCTTGCATATCCATTTCTTAGAAGATAAGATGTTCAAAGAGAAACAACACCTATGGAATAATAACAAGATAAGGATTGCTATCACGATGACTACAAGTCAAGCAATACACATGAAAAGATGAATTACATCGACAACCCTTGGTAACAATTCATGTAGAAGCTATTAACATAAGTAACAACTACAAGATAAGCCGAAATCAGAATCAAACTTGAAGAAACCTGGAAGAAGTAAAAATAGAAAGAAGTCAACAATCAAGAGGAAATTGGAAAAAGACTTGTGACACTTTGCTGAAGGTAATAAGGATGCATATGAAAGCGTGGACTCTCCTTGATGGAGGGAGACAATTATATAAATCCAAAAGAAGAAGCATGCATGAAGAAAGGATTAGGAGGGAGCTAATCCTAGATAATATGATCCAATGAAGATTATGAAGTATCTATCCATGGTAGCAACCATGAAAAGAAACACATGTTCAGTGTGACTTTAGAAGAAGTCTTCTTCGAAAAGAAGCCTTTAAAGTATCCCTGGTTGTCCATCCACATCCATGATCCTATGATGAAAGGAAGAAGTCAGAATCTTCAAGTCATGGAATCTATAGAAAACTCCATGGACCTAAGAGCTAAAGAGAAACATGAAGAAGAACATGAAGATTCCAAGAGAGAAAGAAAAGACATAACAACTAGTCATCATATCAAAAATCACAAGACTACCAGCTTGATCTAAACCCTCTAGAAGCAATCAAGTAGAAGAAATGAAAGTTGTGATGAAGAACAATGTATGGAAGACTTATGAATGAAAGCATTGCGAGATCCAAAACTAAAGGTTATCCTAGATGGAGGGAGAAGACTATGATGATAACTTGTTCCAGTAACCAGACATACCTAAGCCATTATATCTTCTGCAATATCCATGGGTTGGAGTTCACATAAGATGAATGTAAGGACTGTTCTCGTCAACAGAGTAATTGAATAAAGAAGCGTATGTAGAACAACCTCAAAGTTTTTGAGGTATACCAGAAAGATACTCTTGTATGCAGATGGAAGAAGATCTTGTATGGATTCAAGCAACTTGTTGCAAAACCTACAATGCACAGCATAAGCGTGGTGAAAAACCTTCTATAACGTAGACATTGTATCAGAATGGTCACCCAGAAGTCCATAATGATGGATTGCTAATCCATGACAAACTCTCATGATGACAGAAGAAGTGCCACTTGGATATGTTCTGGTTTGACCCTTGCTACGATGTGATGAGTTAGCAAGAAACAAAAGAGCTGAATCCAACTATGATATACTATAATGATCAGAGCTATATGAAGCCTTCAAAGAAAACTAGTGTTCCATGAAGACCAAAGTACATTGAGATCAAGCATTACATTCTCCGTGATGAGGTCTAGAAAGGAGAAGTGGTTCTCCAATATATATCTCCACAGATGAGAAGATAAGCATATATTTTGGTAAAGCCTCTGTCTAAGATGAAAGAGTTTGCGTAATCAAGAAACAAGTTGGAGCTTATGGAGATGACTTCCTTATTGAAAAGGGAAGATATGACTCCCAGGTTGGGAGGGAGCACTGATGTGTTATTGATTTATGGACGGTCATTTTTTAGTTCGAAAAATGGTCCAGGATGAGCAGTTCCTTTCTAATTCAGAAAGTGGTTTGAGATTTCCGACGAACATGCATTTTCTAGTTTGGAAAATGGTCCAAATCGAGCGGTCATTTTCATAATGAAAATGGTTCAATGGATTGCTGATGTACCATAGACAACGATTCCCCTTGTGGCCAGGGTGGGGGAATGGTCTATGACAATATTTCTTCTTGGAAGTCACTCTCAGTAGTGGTCAAGAAGATTGGTCTGCCTCACCGGACAATCATTCTTTTGAAGCTCACAGTTGTGAGCAGTTTTGAAGGATGGTCTGTTTTGGAGGTTGGTGCAGGACAATCATTTCCTTAGGAAATGGTCTGGTTAGTCATTCCCTAGGGCAGATTCATTCTCTCCAGGTTGCACTTTGTTTAGTGCCAGAGGAATATCCTAGATAGGTGAATGGTCCAGATTCAACAATCAGGGACATGTATTCCCTAGGGAAGACTCACTCTCTCTAGGTTGCACTTTGTTTAGTGCCAGAGGAATGGCCCAGATAGGTGAATGGTCCAGGCTCAGAAATCAGGACAATTATTCTTCTATGCTTGAGAATAATAGTCCAGTAGCTCATGACTGATGTTTTACCTTTTGAGGGCATATGCTCTTCCAGATATCACAAATGTGAGTGGAAGAATGGCCCAAAATGATTCAGTTTATATCATGACATTGTTTTTCTGTGCAGGTTGATATCGGATAATATTACTACTATGGAGACTGTATGTCTTTGGACAGTAGACATATGCTACTGTGGTGGATGTGTTCCACTGGGTGTGACTATGTGTCACTGATTAAGTAGTTGTGTGCTACTTGGTGTGGTATTGTACCACTGGATTGTAGTTGTGTACTACTATGGATAGACACAGTTGTGTTCTATTGAATGACATTGTTTTGATTGCCATGTAGACCATCATTAGTGTTGAAAATGATTATCAACCAGATGAATAGTTAGTGTTCTTGTGGACAGACATTCTCCGGGTAGAGAATGGTTCGGATAGAACAGATTGTTCACGTACATGTATTCTCTTTGAAGAGAATAGTCCAGGGTGACAGTTTGTTGACATGACATGGACTAGTATTTTTCCTAAGGCACATGTTGTGGCCCGATTAGGAAAATGGTTAAGGACCGATATTTTCTAAGGCATACAGGTTGAGACAGATCTCTATGACTTGATTAGAAAATAGTCCTAGATTGACATTTCTATAGGAATGGTCTCTGTAGTCCATGATGCAGCTCTTAACATTTGTTGGGATAGTCATTCTTCTAGGACGTATGTCCAGATTAGAAGAATGGTCCTTGTATCACTCCTTGGAGTGAGTGACTTATTCAACATCATGTCCGATTACTCAGATGGAGTATGGTTTCAAGAGATAATGCATTTGATATTGTCAGATGACACTGATAGTGATGATGGTGCTCGTGATATAATCATGAGATAGTCTATACGACTATGATGATGCTACTGGTTGAATGGTATGTTTGTGCTCAAGACCATTGCCTTCAATACCTCCCTGGCTAGGAGGGAGTGTTGATATTATGGTATTTGCGAGAGGTATTTACCTCCATGTGTAACCCCGACGAGAATAGAATATTCTAGGAAGAAAAAATAAACCCTAATTAGTTGGCTAATAACCCTAGAAGACAAGTCGACTCAAGAGAATGATTTATATTAGGTTATTAGCCTCCAAAAAAAGAATTTGGCCCAAGCAATTTGTCAAAAACAGTATAAATATAAGAGGCCAGTCTTCATTTTGGCCAGTATTCTTAGAATTGTAGAAGTACACTTGTGCACACTACCGTTGGCCAGTTTGTGTGCAAGTCTTGGGAGCAGATGCTACCGGCAGTTTTGCAATCTGTATTTTCGATTTTCTGGGTTGGACTCTCTGATCAACTTTTGTTATTCTTGCTTGGTGCACTATCCATGGAGAGAGGTGTGCCACCTTTGTTTGGATATTAAGCCTAGGGTTTGCTTCCAGAATATTTCTCTATCAAGGTTAAGGTGCTCGGGGGTGGCTTCGGCCTATGGTTGGGTGACAATATTACTATATTGTCTATGGTTAAGCAAGCACATCCATTATATTCTAACATAAGCGTCCCCTTGACATGGAACCCCATATGAAAATGTTTTTGGATGTCTTGGCCCTTTCCAAGTCACAAGTTCTTACTAGTATTAGCTTGTAGGCTATCAATACTAACTACACACAATTTTTTATAGTTAAAAATAATAAAATATGTACATAATAACTCCAATAAAATAGATTAAATGGATAGCTACAATGAAATGCACTAGATTTAAGCTTCAATAAAAATCGAGTCTTGTTCACATGTATGACTCATGAGTTTGTTGAATTTCACAACATTAATGTTCAAGTGGATTTTTATCGTAATAATGTAGAGTTGAGATTGACGAGGAAGCTTTGCAGGACCTTCAAATAACAAGCCACATGTGGAAGGTCAATGTAGAGTTGTATCGGTACCATTGAATTTTGATTTTATTTTAGTTTAAAAAACGAGTGGTTTTTTATGAAAATTAATAGTTATATCATAATGCATTTTCCATTGTGGGATTTTTAACATGCTCATTACAATTGATTTATATTTTACAACCATTACTTCTTTGTTTGATTTATATTTTACAACCATTACTTCTTTGTTGATGTGTGAGTTTTATGATTAGAATTCTATTGTGTCAAGAATTAACTTTATAGGTTTTTTAAATGTGTAATTTTTAATAATAATAATAATAATAGGTTTTTTAAATAATAATAATAATAATAATAATAATAATAATAATAATAATAATAATAATAATAATAATAATAATAATAATAATAATAATAATAATAATAATAATAATAATAATAATAATAATAATAATAATAATAATAATAATAATA
>ML781686.1:139062-169084 GCA_009831015.1 Picea engelmannii | reverse complement strand
TTTTTTCATAGTAATTATCAGTTTGATTCTCCCGTCAAGCTGATTTGGCTCATTTTTAGTTCTTATGGATAGGTGGATTTTTTCTATTCATAAATACCTATCATGTTCATTACTCTTGAAAACTTGTATAGACATTTTAGCAAAATCTAAGATAACTTAGTATTGTGAAGCCTAATTCTTATTCTTGTTTTTCTTTGGTTATTGAGGGATGAATGGAGCCTATTGCACTAATTTTGCAGTGCAAGTTTTGAAAATGTTTATAAACAACAATAATCAAAGCAAAGTAGTGCTCCACCCATAACTAATTTCACTGTGTTGCTTTTGTGTTTTCATTTTTTTCCATGAAATATATATCTAAGAAAAACTCATAGGGCATTTTCCCTCATTCTGAGGACGGTACTCAAGGTAAACATAATTCTTCAGGACTTAAGGTCAATACAATGGTATACTCATTAAGTATTCAACATGTCACTTGTGGGAATTGATTTAAGATAACTCACTATTGTCAAGCTCAATTTTTATTCTTTTTTTTATTATTATTATTAAGGGATCAACATAGCATGTTATCATAATTTCGTGGTGCAAGTTTTGAAAATGCTCATATACGACGATAATCAAAACAAAACGCCACTCTACATAAAACCAATTTCATCGTGTTGCTTTTGTATTTTCATTTTTTTTCCATGAAATATAGATCCCAGGGAAACTCACAAAGCATTTTCCCTCATTCTTAGGGTGGTACCCAAGATACACTGGATTTTCCAAAATTAAAGACTAATAAAACAACATACTCATTAAGAATTAAACGTTTCATTTATAAAAATTGATTTTAGGTGGGGAAAATAACACTCCTTTCAATCTTTCAAACTAAATCCAATTAACTATTTTTATATTTTCGTTCAATTTATTGTATATATAAAAAAATTAAAATTATTTCCAAAATCCACTCTCAAATATCATTTACATTTATTTCTTAATTATAAACTTCATAACCTACTTTACCAAATCTATTTTCAACCTTGACAAGAATAAACTTTGATATATCTATAACTTTATTGTGATTTAAAATGGTAATATTTAAATACAAAATTGGGATTTATAAGAAAGCTTTGTAAAGACCAAAAAATAAAGTAAATTCATAAGCATTTATGTTATTAGGAGTCTATGTAAAGGTTGGTAACATTAGTTTTTTTTTTTTTCCACAAGAAAAATGCTCTTTATGTTCAAAAGGATATAAAAATTTACAAAGACCGTCTTCTCAGAAGGCAACTCTCCTAGGAAGAAATGCTAAAAGCTTGGATCAATCATGACTGTCAAGACTTACAACTCAAATTCTCATCTATGATCGGCTTCCATTCAATGGTTTTCAGACTAAAACTGAAAAAGACCAATCAAAGCTTTATCTTGTTGGTTGGTCCTTCATTGCCATCCTCCCATATTGTAAAGTAGATATGGCCCGATGGAAGATGCAAAGCTTTTTTTGAAACGGTATCCGCCTCGCTGTTTTCCTCTCGGAAAATGTGATGGAAAGAGAGTTTTCTAAACAGCAAAGCCGCTTCTTTGGTTCTCTCTTTCCAGCAACCAAGGACTGCTACCTAGAAGTCAACAAGACCATTCAACCAATTGATAGTAAGTTTTGAGTCTCCAAGCAGTATCAGCTCTTCGGTGTATCGGCTTGCCAGGACGAGAGATGCCCATGCACCTAAAAGTTCTGCCTTCATGTTTGTTCTTTGTCCGCAGTTCAAGGTCCATCGAATGCTGGTGTGTGGGTTTAGTACAATTTTTCCCCCGGCTCCACAAAGAGCACCTCCTTGTTGAGAGGCTCCGTTGAACCAGGCTACTGTCCTGTCAGTAGGGAAGACAAAAATGTGTCGAAAGGGGGGCAGACCCTTTATGATTTTGCTAGCGTTTGTAGCTTCAACAAGAAAGTGGTTTGATATTCTTTGTATGGAAGGTGTCCTCTCTTTAAAAATTGCTTCGTTCCTAGCCTTCCATACTTGCTAGCAGAGGTGAGCGAGGAGCATTTTATGATTGCTGTTATCCATAATCCAATTGCGAAAGCAACCTTGAATACTGGTACCCGACCATAGGGAGGTGAACTTCAGCGCTGTTGAAAGGTTTGACCAAATCGCTCGAATGAAGGAACAGTGAATGAAGACATGGAGCGTGGTTTCACTGGTGGATTTGTAGAGGATACAATGGCTCGGGCCCTCCCAGCCACGAGCTTGTAACTTTTCCCACACTAATAATCTGTTTTCGATTAGGGGCCACGCAAAAATTTTGAGCTTCATAGGGCAGTCGTCCTTCAAAATCCTCTATCTCTAGCTAGCGTTTAGAGGTTTCTAGCTATTTGTTGCCAAATCAAGATAGACATTTTTTGCATTGAGTTGGCCAGAGCCATCTCCTCCCATCCAGAAAATTGAATCCGACTTATCTTGTAATCTCAGGCTAGATTCTTTGATAAGCTTGATGAAGTTGTCCCATTCGGTTAAAAACTCAGGGTCCAACTGAAGATCCAATCCATTGAGCCAAGTGTCACCTAATGGTCCCTTTGTGGTCTAATAGCAGAATTGATGCAAGAAGATGAGGCTCTTGGCTTGTAGGTGCACGAGAAGAGGAGGTGAGAGTAAGGATTTTCTTCCCAAGCCCAGAAAGCTGTCTCTTCCAACTTCAATTAAGCATCCATTACCTGGATTCCATGAGAGCCCCTGTAAAAGAATCGGAAGGGAGGATAAGAGATGTTTCCAGGTCTGTGAGCCTTTTGTAGGGCGGCCCGAGGCGAATCTGATCCATAGGTGAACCGGAATATGACGGAGATATTTTGCAGTGATAACTCTATTCCATAGGCCCGGTTTCATTAAAATTCTCCAAAGGGTGTTAGCCGTGAGCGCTTTATAGAAAAGAGTCAGATTTTTAAGGCCCCAACCTCCCATCAACTTTGGTTTAGATAAAACCTCCCATTTGTTGAGATGATAACCTTTGTTCCTTTTACTGCCGGTCCAAAGGAAGGAGAAGATGAGCTGACGGAGAGAAGTCAAAATAGTTGCCGGGATGTGGGCTAAAGCCATCCAAAAAACCGGGATACTTTCCAGAGCCGCCTTTATTAGGACATACCTTCCTCCCATAGAGAGAAATCTATTTTGCCAGTTGTGTATTCTGCCTTCAAATTTGTCAATTAACCAGGTCCAGTCATGTTTTGTATAGTTGGAGGATTTTAAGAAGTAACCCAAATAGGTGAAACCCTTCGATAGCTCTAGAGATGTAATTCCATAAGGCTCTTTTAAATCTGTTTGCAGAGGATCTTGGACATTTGAAACTAAGAAGGCTGATTTATGGACATTGATTTCTAAACCTGAAACATCACAAAAGGAAATTAGTATAGAATGAATGATGGTCCATTCAGCAAGATTTGCATTTGACAAGATCAACACGTCATCTACAAAAAGTATATGCAGGATATGTGTCAGCCTCGTGACTTTTATCCCTTTCAATAGCCCATCTGCTTGTTTATTCTTGAGTAAAATGCTGAGACCTTCCAGGATAAAAATAAAGAGTAGTGGAGAGAGTGGCCATCCATGATGGAGCCCTCCCTCACAGTGAAAACATTAGTTATAAATGCATATAAACCCACATAAATATATATGAGTGTCACGTCTTTGTTTCTTTCATGTATTATATTTAAAATGAAACTCTTAGATTGTTGATATGCATTTATGCCATTTACTATGAATGTGTATAAAGGTGGGTAACGTTCCTTATAAATTATTATGAGCATATATGAAGGTTGATATAATTCTAAAAAATAATTACGAGTGTATTTATATCATAAATAATTATGATATAAATTATAAATTAGATATAATTATTATGAGTGTATAATATAATTAGATATAATTATTATGAGGATACATAAAGGTTTATATATAGTTGTAGGTTAAAGGTTCTACGAAATGATGATTTTTTTCGAGGATATTTGTCTTAAATTTGGTGAGAAATTGTTGGACTCGTAGATTTGAGTGATTATTTATGTAGAATCTGAGTACCCCGAGAGTTTTTCAACATGCTGAATCTGTTTATGCATTCGAAAATGAATTTTGAACAACAAAAAATAGTGATTTGTGTAAATTTATATCGTCGGATTCTGACGAAAAAAACCATTTCATAGAACAACTAGCCAACGCCTTATATATATATATATATATATATATATATATATAAGATGTTGTTTGCTAATATTTATTGAAATAAATATTGGTCCATCTAATCTTTATTTTTCTTTTAGGAATTACTTGATTTTCTTTAAAATTGTAATAATGTATTTGAAAAGTTTTAAAAGAACATTTGTAAATCACCATAATTTTAATGAATTAAAAGGTTATAGCCAATATTTTGAGATTGAGATTTAACATGAGTGTACACAAGATATTTTAAGATTTTTATTTTTATTTTTTATCTTCAATTCTCTTAATGTCGTAAAAATGATAAATTGTTTTGACCCACGACATTTTAGGAATTGTCCAATACCATGTTTCGCTATGGAACTTGTGAGAGTTTGTTCTTATTTAAGGAATGTTAATTTTCTTCTTCATGCTATTTAAAACAAAGATATGCTTTCGATCTTCTAGATTATGGTTAATCACTTGCTTGTAGTATATTAATTTTCTCTTATCCTTTAATTCTTTATGCACCGTAATTTCTCTTTAAATTTATATGTAATAATATTTTTAATAATATCATTACTTGCAAAGTGGCCTCTTCTTCAATACCCCAATGATTTAGCGAATACTCACATCTTTATGCCAAACCCACTTGAACCACATGCAATTTTTACTAATTAACATTTAAAAATCTTAAATGATAAATTAATAAATATCATGACTAATATAAAAAAATTATGACAAAACTTTCTTAATAATATAATTCACATAATGAATAAATATAAGAAATGAAGTTTCTTTTTTCTTTTTTCTTGTCTTTTTTTTTCAAAGGTGGTAAAATTGATTATAGCTCAGTTATCAGTTAACAATGTGGACAACCATCATTGAGTGTTATCCACGAATGTGAGCTAACTCATCACCATTATTCAATGAAAAACATGCCAACTAAAATGATCCGTTGATGGTCCGTAGGGGGGGAACTTCCACTCTTACCAAATGCCTCTAGGTCTTGGGTCATTAACATGTTGCCTTGTGTCCGAGGAAGACAAGCTCTTAGCTAATTAGAAGCAATTTTAGGTCTTACTCCAAGACTTGAACACATAATTCAACCTAGACAATATCTACAAGAAAGTTGTTATCTTGTACTATCATCGTTAATGCTACAATAATGTGGTCATGTGCTTTCAGGTAGCATATAACCTTGTCTCTATACATGAGACAATATACTACACCCGGTTTCAGTTTAAACTCTTGCCCGTGAGATAGGAATGGAGCTTCCTATTGGATTACATATTTAAAGAGAACATATCTTTGGTTATTTGAGGCATTTAATAGTAACGTATCTCAAAAATATGTCAATTGGGTCTAGCTTGAGTGGTCGGAGAAGAGGAGTATTATCCTCCCCACCCAGATTCAATTTCTGCAAGTCATATGTTGAGCTTTTAATGAGTATATTGTTGAAATTGCCTTGATCCCCATGTTGATGAAGCTTTGAAATTTTGGGGAATTTGGTTTACTCTATATACTTTGTCAACCGTAAACACCATCATCATCATTAGTACACTAAACATCAATATCATTATCACCATCAATAATTTGTTTAAGTGATTGAGTATGTTAAATCTTTATTCTACCAAATAAAAATATAAATAAACAGTGAAATCGTTGTAGGAGAATCCTTATCCTACAAACAAATGGTCTTATATATCAATTCAGTGTCTAAGATGTGACCATAAAAAACGTTTATTATTATTATTATTATTATAAGTATATTCTATATTAATTATAAATAATACTTTATTCTACCTAAATTAAACACTCAAATATTTTTATAAATAAAATATTTTCATCCTTATAGATAATTTTTTTATAAAATAAAAATGGAGAAAATGAAAGTTCAATTACTCAAAGACATATATCACTTCTCTTATATATCAAGGTTTGCCATGGAAAAGGAAATTGCTCAATTTATAACCTACCCATGTTCAAATTCTCTCTCTCTCTCTCTCTCTCTCTCTCTCTCTCTCTCNTATATATATATATATATATATATATATATATATATTCCCAAGGAAAAAATGTATTTTTTATTCGAGATTAATGAAAAAATACAATCCTCAAGTGCTAGACACATTGACAAAAACTGGAGAGTTAAAAGAAACCTCCATTGATACGAACAGTTTTGTCTACAACTAAAAAAAGACATGGATAGTCTCTTTTATAACTGCTTACAAACATAAACCTTGGTCATATTAGTAAAATCTAGCTAAAGTGAAGCTTTAATAAAGTTTGGAGTTAACAAGGCATAAAAAAAAAGCTCATTATAGTCTTCCAGCTTCAAAGTTAAAGATCAACTAAGGAAGCTTTCCTTCAACTCAGTAATAAGTCGTTATTATATTCTTCCAACACAAAGCTAAATTCTTCCAGGCTCAGGCCAATCTTTTCACAGAATGAGCCAATGATTGAAGCGAAATATTAACCACCCAGGAAGGCCTTTCATCCAATTGATCATCAACAAAGAGTCTCCCATGACTTGTAATGAGGAAAGATGTATCTTCAAAGCAAAAGTTAAGAGAAAGAAAAGATCACTTAACTCACCTAGGTTATTTGTATAGAATTTGCTTTGAATTGAAATGGTGGCTATCCATGAGGTGTAGAGAGAACCCCAGACCCATGTTTGAGGCCACTTCGCTATAAGCTCAATCGAAAAATCCCGAACTTTTGACCGATCAATCATAACTTCTTTTGGAACCCTCGAGACTTTCGACAGAGGTTCAAAGGTGAAGAAGCGCAAGACATACCCAATTTGAGCCGAATTCTGGAAGGGTGAGTGAAACTTATCCTCAAAAGTAATAGAATTCCTTGCAATACAGATGGCCTAAGTTCCAAGAAAAGAAGGAGACCTCCACTTTTTTAGACCTTTTTCTATATACCACTTTCACAAACTGAGCTCTATTGAGGTACCTTTCCATAAAGACTGTAAATCCAAGAATTTTTCCAAGTTGGTCTTGACTTGCTTTGAGAAAGAACACTTGAGGAAAAGGTGCTCACTTGATTTATCACTAGCTCAAAAAAGAAGACAGATGCCTAGACTCCCCTTTTTTTATCAACTAACTCCAAGTTAACACTTTATCATTGAGAGAAAACCACATAAGTAATTATTCTTTAGTAAGGATTGTTGTCTTCCATAGTTTTTTCCAACACCACTTGGGGTCCCCCCCAATATGATCGACTACTGCCCTTTATCCAAGCTTGGTTGAGTAGTTCCCCCCCACCTCATTGTAAACCCAAATAAAGGAATATTTCTCATCGGTCAAATGGGTATGAGATTTAATACGTTTTGAAAGAAAGGAATTCTAGGATTGGACTGATCCAGGTGGATAGCAATGGCACCCACCTATTCCACAATCTCAAAGAATAGTTTCCATTTTGGCAGTTTTTTACAGTTTTTTCAAGTCCTAAACTTTCGGGGCCGTTTTGAGGCCCTAAACGACTTTTTTTGGGCTCGACAGTGCCTAACATGAAGGCGAAAGAAGATGTTAGGCCAAACGAAATATGTACTCCTTGGTTATACCTTTCCAACGGTGTATCCAATGCCCCAAACAAAGATCATATGCAAAAGTTACGCCCTCGCGAAGTTGATTTATCAACTACCCCTATTGGGGCCCACAAACCTTTTGGTGTTTCATCCCTCGGGGTTAGGATTTTGGATGTTTAGGGTTTTCTCATTTATGTTTTATGTTAAAAAGTCCTTTGGAGCCTCATTGTATTCATCTTCTTGCAAATAAGCATAGCCGTCACATCCCTATTTAGAGAGAAGTTGCTACCATTCGAGGAAGTTTGTTTCAGTATGCATTTTTATAGTTTCAACAGGTTCTCTTTATTAAATTTTTTATTGTATCTTTGTGTGTTTCTTTTCTATACATATATATTTCATTTTGTTCCATTTATAAATCTGGATTAGTGGTATTAGAGCATTCTGATCTTTATTTGTTTCTCTGTGCATGTCCCCAATGAGGTCAGGGTACAAGGAGTTGGGACTCAAAGTAGTTGAGCCCTTGAAAGACCGTCCCCGCCGATCACGATGACCTCCCATGGCGGAAGAAAAGAGAGATGATGGAGTAGGAGATCCTTTTAAACTGTTGCTCAAGGATCCCTCATGCAACAAAGGAATGAGATGATGGATAACTTTGCACAGATCATTCGATGGTTGTTAACATGCGATGCATCTTCATCAAGCGGCCACTTTGGAGGCGCCACCCCCTTCAAGGTACAAGTCAATTTTGATATCCCCTTATTTGAAGGCCATATAGATGTGGATGTTAAAGATAAATGGTTGAATTTGCTAGAAGGGTATTTTTCGGTCCATAATTTTTTTCATAGAGAAAAGATTACCTTTGCGCTCCTTAAGGCTGTCCCCCATGTCAAGGAGTGGTGGGAGACTTATTGTGAGAATAAGGAAACTGAGGAATATGCAATAATTTCTGTTGCACACACTTGGGATTCTTTTAGGGATGATATTAAGGAACAATAATACCTTGTTGGAAGCTATGATGACCAATATACGATATGGACCACACTGCAAGGGGAAATGGACCAGAGAATACTAGAATTCACAAATATCTTCCATACCTTTCTCACCAAGATGGTTATCAAAGACTTTGAATGACATCTGGTGCTCAAGTACCGTATATGTCTACATAGATACATCCAAACATAAATGGAGTTTCTGGACATCTCATCACTGGGCACGACTTATCTATATGCTTCCAAAATAGAGTAGAAATTTAAACAAAAGAAGAGGGAGTTTGGATTTGCAAATTCTTCACAATAGATTCAGGGCAAAGGCAACCCCAAACCATAGAACAAAGGACAAAGCAAGGATGGAGCCCCTCAAAACAACCAGTCGAAGCCATAAACAAAGAAGGTTGATGAGAAGACGATGAAATATAATAAGAACTGATGTGAATTCCATAAAATCCCCTGGCATAACATCGATGAATGTCACTTGAAGCAGTCGTTGGTGGCCGAGTTGAAAGCCTCAAAGTCAGAGGCATGTTCCAACTCTGAACCAGATCCAGACAAGGGGAAGAAGATCATTGATGTAGAACCCAGTGCCATTGTCACTACCACCAAGGTCCAATCAAGTGAACCAAAAGAACTGGAGGAAGGGCAATGCCTTTTTAACTCGTAGATGTGGGAGAAGGGTGATTCACTGCATTTCATTGTCGATAGCGAAAGTAAAAAAAACTTGAGCTCGAGAGAGGTCATCAAGCGGTTGAACCTACCGACGACACCACACTCGCAACCCTACACCATCGAGTGCCTTCGCCAAGGAAGAGATCTTCGCATCAACCAACAATGTCATCTTCCCTATGACATTAATCCTTTTAAGGATGAGGTATTGTGTGATATTTCCCCCTTTGAAGTTTGTGATGTTCTTTCAGGCCAACCATACTTGTGGAAATGACATGTTGTATATGAGTTTGGACCTCGCAGTGTTATTATTACTTTGTGTAAACAATTGTACAAGATACCAGAGGTAGCTCCACCTACCACCATTTATTTGATCTCTTCTAAGTAGTGCAGGAAGGCCATTTCCCAGACCGAGAAGTTTGTCTTCTTCATGATTCGCTCTCAAAGTGAATAGAAGGTCACAACCACATCCATGGATTTTGCATGGGGCCTCTCCATGCAGTAGAAGAAAGTGGAAAATATCCTGGAAGAATACAAATACATCTTCTCCTCAGCCACCAGGGCACCCCTGCATTGCCAGGTTAAGCATTCAATCGATCTAACCCCTGGTGCAACTCTACCCAATGGGCCAGTCTATCACCGCTCTCTGATGGAAAATGAGGAAATCAATCTGCAGATCTAAGAGCTGCTTCAAAAGGGGAACATACAACCTAGCTCCTCACCCTATGATAGCCAAATTGTACTCGTGCAAAATAAAGATGGGACTTGGCAACTCTGCACTGATTACATGGCCCTAAACAAAATCACAGTCAGGAATCCGTACCCAATTCCCCGAATTGACAACCTTCTTGACCAACTCAAGGGAGCTAAGTTTTTCGGTAATATTGACCTGAAGTCTGGCTACCACGAGGTTCCAATAGAACAAAATGATGTATGAAAGACCACTTTTAATTCCAAGAAGGTTTTTTCAAATGGCTAGTCATGACCTTTGGTTCGACAACTACTCTAGCAACTTTCATGGGATTGATGGATGATATATTGCGGCCTTTCACCAATTCTTTTTTTGTGGCATATTTAGATGATATCCTCATATTCAGTAAGAATTGGGCAAAACACTTGCAACATATTCAACAAGTCTTTCACACTCTGCAACAACACAAGCGATATGCTAACTTGGAAAAATGCTCCTTTAACATGAACATGGTCCAATACCCAGGCTACATTGTTTATGAGCATGGTGTGCATGTGATCCAAGTCATTCGTGACTGCCCAGCCCTGTCTACACTAATTGAGCTTCGAATTTTCTTAGGACTTGCCAACTTCTATTGTAGGTTCATGTTGGGATTCTCCCATATCGCATGGGCCCTTAGCCAAGTAACCAAGGGTGGTGGTAAGGAAAATTTTGTGTGGGGTAAGTCACAACAACAAGCATTCGATGATTTGAAACATCGCTTGTGCTCAGCTCCATTACTCTCCTTACTCGATCTGCAACAACCTTTTGAGATTGAGATTGATGCATTATACTATGTCGTGGGTGCAGTTCTCAGTCAACACGATCATCTTATGGCATATCATAGTGAGACACTATCAGATGTCATCTATAAGTGCCCCACCTATGAAAAATAAATGTATTCCATTGTACAAGCCTATCGACAATGGAAGCACTACATTCTCGAGAAGGCGACAATCATTCACATTGATCACAAGCCTCTATAGTTCATGCATACAGAGGGAAAATGGCAGAACAACCCATCAAAAGTGGTCCACATACTTGCAACAGTTCCATCTCAACATCAAATATAAGACATGGAGCACCAATCGTGTCTTTGAATACCTCAGTTGACCTCCAGTTTATCCTTAACCATGGTGCTCCACTTCTGTGGCCATGAGGCATCAGAGTGGCCCCAAATCTACAAGAGAAATCCTGACTTCACTACCACTTACTAGATGTTGGGCACAAATTTGTTTGTCATTGAATTTCATCTTCAATATGGATTGTTATGCCATCTGAGCCACCTTTGTGTTCCTTCAAGCGAGCATGCGAAGCTTATTTTGGAAGTTCACTACATTCGGATGGTAGGACATTTTGGCATGGAAAATACTATGATAGTACTACATAAGAATTTCTATTGGCCAAAGCTTTACTGGGATGTCAACAAGTATATCATGTCATACACTGCTTGTGCCATTGCCAAACCAGACACTAAGAAGAAAGGTATGTACACCCCTCTACCTACTCCTGATAGACCATGGGAATCCATCTCAATGGACTACATGTCCAGCCTTCCTTCAACCAAGCATAGAAATGATTTTTTTTGTGGTGGTTGATCAGTTTTCTAAGATAGCCATACCAACATCCCGTAAGAATAATATCACAATAGAGGCCACCGCCAAGCTCTTCTTTGAATGGGTGTGGGTACACTTCAAGATACCATAGACTATTGTATTAGATCGAGACAACATGTTCCTTATCACATTCTGGTCTAGCCTCTGGTCACTATTGGACACCAAGCTCAACAAATCCACCACCTTCCACCTCCAAACTAATGGCCAGACAAAGGTTGTAAACAGAATGATTGTGCATATATTGCACATGTACAACTCCAAAAATCCATGCACATGGGATGGGAGTCTCCCCCATGTTCAACACAACTACAACATATCCCTTCATATTTCGATTGACCACAGTCCCTTTCATTTGGGGTTGGGATTTCAACCATTGGGTCCCATTGATGTCGCGCTACCCCTTGCATCCACATAGGCAGAATCATCCCATGCTCAATATGAGGCCGACAAAGCTACCAAGATTATTGAATGGATTCAACACATCCAACAATAGTTCCATGATATTTTATAGAAAGCTAATGATAAGTACAAACAATGCCATGATCAACACCAGGTGTCGCACAAGTTTCAAATGGGATACAAGGTCTAGTTGCATTTGCAGAAAGAGTGCCTTACATGACCCCATAAAAATATTCATCCACTTCACCATGGACCTTTCACCATCACCAAGGTTTTGAGTGATAATGATTTTGAGCTAAGTATTCCCCCCTTCCTTGGCCTTCACCCAATGTTCAATGTGGACCTCCTTCGACCATACTTCCCACCATTCTTGGACACATCAGAGATCGCAGAGTAGTTGACACCAACCTAGATCAACCTTGATTGCATGGAAAAAATAGCCATTGATCAAATCAAGGACACTCAGATTAAGGGCAATTTCCAACAAAGGATCCAACTTTATCAGGTCGCCAAAGCAGGGTAGTTCCTGCACCAAGGCAAGTGGCTCACCCAGGGCCAAATTCAACAAAAGTTTCCCCATCTGACGGGGGCACTAAAAGAAATGTATACCAATGATTCCTAAGGGGGGAGGATTGATCTAGGTGGACATCAGTGGCCACCCATATATTCCACTCGCTCAAAGAACAATTTCTATTTTGGCAATTTTTTTTTTACAGTTTTTTCGGGTCCCAAACTTATGGGGCCATTTTGAGGCCCTAAACGACATTTTTTGGGCTCTAAATAACCTAGCATGAAACGAAAGGAAGATACTAGGTTGAATGGGATATGTACTCCTCGGATATACCTTTCCAATGACGTATCGATCACCCCAAGAAGAGACAGTATGCAAAAGTTTCGCCCCCAGAAAGTTGACATATCAACTACACCCATTGGGGCCCACAAACCTTTTGGCGTTTCATCTCATGCGGTTAGGGTTTTGGATGTTTATGGTTTTCTCATTTATGTTTTATGTTAAAAATGTATTTGGATCCTCATTGTATTCATATTCTTGTGAATGAGCATAACCGTCACATCTCTTCTTAGAGATAAGCTGCCACCATTCGAGCAAGTTTGTTTCAGTCTACATTTTTACAGTTTTAGCAGGTTCTCTTTATTAATAGAAGTCAATTTTTACTGTATCTCAGTGTGTTTCTTTTCTATGCATCCATCTTTCATTTTGTTCCATTTATAAATCTGGATCATGGACATTTTCACCATCCAAATTGATATCATCTATAGTTAGCCACCCTTGTTTCTAGAGGGAGGCAACCTCTGGATTAGCTATTTGATTCAGAGTAACCTTCCCCATATTTTGGAGGTGAAGGAAAATTAATTCTGGCAAGAAAATGTTTAGGTTATAACCCATAATTGCATCCTTTCCCACTCTTGCTTATGAACCATATCTAACCTTCCAAGCTAGGATAGCCCCCAAAATAGAAAAATCCAAGAACATGGCCTTCCATTGGTTTTACATGTTATGTATGCTTTTTCACTCCTTCTTGATCCAATCTATCATTGAGTCCAGAGAAATATACTTCTGAACTAGGATCTGTTTCCACAAGCCATCCTTTCTGAGGAAGTTCCAAAGAGATTTTGATGCTAAAGATTTCCCAAAAAGGCTTAGATCCTTTAATCTTAGACCACCCATCACCTTTGGTCGTGTCAACTTATTCCAACTTACCTAATGAGCGCCCATGTATTTTGAACTTCCCTGCCATAAGAAGTTAAAGCAATATTTTCTAAGCTTATCCAGGTCCCCTTTTGGAATATATGCCAAAGTATTCCAATAGACCGCGGTTGCCTCTAAAACTAATTTCAAAAGGATAAATATTCCACCCCTTGACAACCATTATTTTATAAGCTTATCTAGGTCCTTTTTGGAATATATTTCAAAGTATGCTAATAGACCGCGATTGCCTCCAAAACTGATTTCATAAGGATAAGTCTTCCACCCCTTGACAACCACTTATTGCACCAAAGGGAAATCCTTTTTTCCACATTAGCAAAAAGATAAAGCCAATCAGACTTGATATAGCCATTTGGTTTTAAGATAAACCCCAAGTATTGGAAATTATCATCTAGACTATGGTGTTGGAAAGGAAAAATGGCTTTTAAATCAGAGAAAATATTATTACTTAGGTTAACAATATATAGGTATGATTTCAAAACATTCACCTCCATCCATGTTGCTTTGTTAAAAAGTAATAGGATATTGCTAAGGGTAGAAGCATCCCTACCAACAATCGAATAGAAACACGACACATCATCCACAAAGAGTAAGTGATACAGAGGCATATTTCTTCCAACTTTAATACCTATCGACATTCTTCTTCGTCTAGCACCTTCAATTGCTCGACTTAGACCCCCTGCTACTAGGATGAAGAGGTCAAGAAATAAAGGGAATCCATGTCATATTCCCCTAGAAGCTTTAAAAAATAGAGAAGCAAACCCATTGATTAGCACTACAAAATAGGCGATCTATACACACTCCATAATCCACTGAGCTGGTAGGGGTAAGGTGAAATTGAGATATAGTAACAAAAAGTGTAGGTAAAGCTTGTAATGGCCTATCCAGGGCTTCATCGAAAAATACAAATAAATTTGTATTTTTGCACCAAACATAAAGTTTTAACAATAATTTCCATGGTATTAATTTCCAACAATTTAATTTTCAAATTTCACATCTTGCCAAATAATTGCAATATTCATAACTTGATTCAAACAAAACAGTAAAATGGAAAAATACTTGTTGGAGATGTTATCCCTAGAGATGTTGAAACTGTCTGCTGCCAAAAACTTGAAACTGCCTGAAAACTGATTGTTTTCCTCCCATCCAGCTAGGAACATAGCTTCTCTGGCTTCCTAGCTCCAAGAAATTATATTTCTTGGGCCCTGAACCCAAAATCCTAGTAACCCAATCCACTAGTAAAAAACAAAAACCCAAATAAATTATGCCTCCTTCCCTTTTTCCTATCTGGTTTCTCCTTTTCTTCCCAATAAAAATATTCCCCTTCTCCAAGTCCAACCCCCTCTTCCTTATCCTCCTCTCTCAAATCCTCTCCCCATTAATTTCCCATATGCCTTATCTTTTGTCATTAATTACTTACCTACCTTTAATAAAATAAAATAATAATTCTTTTGATTATTGCATTACTGAATTTAAGAGAAAAATATAAAATTTTATTAACTCAATAACTAATTGACTTAATTTAAACTAATTTAATCATAATAATTAAATTAAACTAACTGGGTGTTACATACACCCACCCTTCAAGAAATTTTTTCCCAAAGTGATAGTAACTTACAATACAATGATAACAATAACATGATTCATACATCTCAATCAGATACACACATCATCAACTTAAACATTCATAAATACTAGTATACATGTGCAAGGCATGTATGTGTAGCTAGGACATTAATGACTCGTAAGTGTACTAATGACAAATATTATCATATATAATGCAATTCCTGTATGCTTCCAATCCATTCAACAATATTATTCATTTCATAAAGAAGAGTAAACCATTTAAAATATTTGCAGAATCCTTCAATTATAATAATTTAACACAAGCAACATTCACATAGATAATTATAGTTCAACGAAGAAATTTTTAATTAACAAAAGAAATCAAGCAGTTCTACTATACGATAAAAACTCCATACACTCTCAACTACTTCTAATCATCATGCCTCCTTGATGTACTTCCATCTTCCATCCCTATCCTTCCTCTGCTGGACTATCTTGGAGTGTCAACTATATTGACCTAACTCCAGGTAGAACCCATAAGCGGAAGTGTCAAATACCTTGACCAAGCTTCCCCAACAGGAAACTGGCAGTCATCATCACACATCTAGGGGAGCATGAGATAACATCGTCCTCCCATGACTCTAGGTTTCAGAGGATACACAATGGGAAATGCCTATACCCCTCCTGATAGAACTAGGGTCAAGAACCTATCATGGACCATATAGTGGAACTGTGTTGCTGGGATTTTGTTATCGTATATTCAATTTCAGGCAATCTCGCTACCTGAAAAACCCTCACTTGCCCACATATCATAGCAATGCATTTCAACCAACATAATTTCACATACAAATATTCACACCATATTGTTTCTTGGTCGATGTTCACGACATCAACCCCTTTATTATCATTATCCCATGGCTATTTTATAGCCCCTTAATCTGCAGATTAATTTATAACACAAACTCATACATATCCATACATTATTATCATGTAAATGCATTTAATCATATCATTAACTCGATATCCACGTACCAACAACTTTAAATTTAAAAAATTTCAAGCTAGAATTAGGTTGCATAATATCCATCATAATTCAAATAATGAAAAACATTCATTGTATTGACATTCATATAGGTCCACATGTCTAAAATTTTAAGTGTATCATTAATAGTTTCATAGTTAATAAGAAAATAAGATATGATTAGGCCATAAGTAATTCTAGTTGTCTTAGTCAAAATGTGGCATTACATACACCCAACCTTCGGGAAGCATAGTTCCGAGGTGGTAAAAAAAGTGAGGTATGATCTCGTTGTAAGGTCTTTGCATCCTCCTAAGTAGCATATCTTGGGTTATACTTGTCCCACTGGACCTTAACTTGGTATACCGAACGATTCCTGAGCTTTCGAACCCTACGGTCCAATATGCGTAATGGTTCGACCATGATGGTTGCCGCGTTTGACACCTGCAATTCCTTCCAATTTAATTTGTGAGATTCGTCAACAACATAATGACATAGAACATATACATGAAAAATATTATGAATTTTATGCAAGTGGGATGGCAATATGAGGCGATAGGAAACAATTCCAATTATCTCTTGGATTTTAAACGGTCCTATAAATCAAGGCAACAACTTTGTCCCCTTCCCAAATTGAATAGGTACTCTTACTAGGCCTGATACGAATAAAAAATTGATCTCCCATTTTATAACTTCGGTCAGCCCTATGTGTATCAACATAACGTTTTTGTCTATCATATGCTTCCTTTAGTCATTTCCTAATATGGATCACCTATTCGTCCATATCTTGAATCAATTCTGGCCCTACTGTCACTCGATCTTGTAACCTTTCCCAACTCAACGACGTCTTGCATGGTATTCCATATAGATCTTCATAGGGCGACATTCCAATTGAGCTATGAAAACTGTTATTGTAGGCGAACTCTACTAAAGGTAAGTACTTCTCCAAATGGGTTTGATTATCCATAACATACATCCTAAGCGTGTCTTCCATAACCTGATTTACTCTCTCAATTTTCTCATATGTTTCAGGTTGATATGTTGTGCTCAAGTTCAACTGAGTCCCCGGCCTTTACTGAAACTTTTCCAAAACCTAGAGGTAAACCAAGAGTCCCTATTTGAAATGATATTCTTGGGTAACCCATGCAGGTGGATGACTTCACTTATACAAACATGTGCCACATCAATGACATCGTAAGTGCCTCTAAGAGGAATAAAATGAGCACTCTTTATCAACTTATCAACTATAACAAGAATGGAATTGTACCTCAGTGATGTGAGTGGCAATCCCACAATGAAAGCCATAGAAATGACTTCCCACTTGGACATAGGAACATCATGCGGTTGTAGAAGACCTGTTGGGTGGCGATGATCAACCTTCACTTGCTGACACTCAAGGAACTTGGTGACGAAATGGACTACATTATGCCTTCATATCTGCGTACATTTTCTTCACACCTGGATGTTGATAGTAAAGTGCTCTATAGGATTCCTTGAGTATGATGCTTCAAATATCTCCACCCTCGGGGATATACATCCTTTCCCTGATATCTTAACGATCCATCTGCTTCAAGGATATATTCTTCATACTTTGGCTCTAACTACCTCTCACTTTGGAGGGGTGAAGTAACCTTTAAATACCAACTATCTCCAAGAAGTTTCCCCAACACTCGCTCCCTCATATCAAGTTTTAAGGGCACCAAGGAGAAGATACATGGTCTTTTTCTCAGGGCATATGTGACCACATTAACCTTTCCTTTGATATATGAAATTCCAAGATCATACTCACTCATAAAATCACTCCATCGCCTTTGCATAACATTGAGATCCATTTGAGTGAAGAGATGCTTTAAGATTTCATGGTCCGTTTTGAGCTCAAAGCTTCGTCCCACTAGATAATGCCTCCAAAGCTTTAGAGCTAACATTACAACTTCCAACTCTAAATCACGAGTAGCATATAGATCCTCATGTTGCTTTAGGTTTCTTGACACATACACTATCACTCCCCCATATTGCATTATCACAACCCCCAATCCTTGTTTTGAGGCATCCGTGCAGACTGTGAAGTATTTTCCCATATCTGACACTCGTAGAATTGGCACATTGGTTAGTAACCTATTAAGCTCGATGAATGCAATATCACATTCCTCTTTCCATTCATACTTGACTCCCTTGCACTGCAAGGTGGTGATGGGTTTTTCTATCTTAGAGAACCCTTCGATAATAACCAACTAGCCCCATGAAGCTTCTAACCTCATGAGCATTTTTTGGCACTGGCCAATCCATAATGGCCTTCACTTTTTCTGGGTCCACATAGATTCTCTCACTGGAAATGATATGAACTAAATAGTAATCTCTTTCTGGAAGAAATAACACTTCAACAACTTTCCATACAACTTGTTCTCTCTAAGGCATGACAACACCACTCACAAGTGTTCCTCATGTTCTCTTTCATTCTTGGAATATATGAGGATATCATCAAGAAAGACCTGTACAAATCATTCTAAGTACTTTCAGAATACACCATTTATGAGGCTCATGAATACTGCAAGTGCATTGGTCAAACCAAAAGGGACTACAATGAACTTGTAATGCCCGAACTGAGTTCGAAAGGCGGTTTTAGGAATATCACCTTCCTTAATCCTTAAATGGTGATACCCTGATCACAGATCAATTTTGGAGAAAACCATTGTTGCTTTCATCTAATCAAAGAGATCATCTATCCATGGTATTGGGTACCTATTCTTCATTGTAGCACAATTCAAGTCCCTGTAATCTATGCATAGTTGTAAGGAACAATCCTTCTTCTTGACAAAAATTATTGGTGCACCACAAGGTGAAATACTGGGCCTTATCAACCCTAAGTCAATTAGTTCCTTCAACTGCATCTGCAACTCACAAAGTTTTGGTGCTATCATCCTATACAATGTCTTGGAAATTGGCTCCGCACCAGGTTTTAGATCGATGGTAAAATCAAGCTCCCTTCCAAGAGGTAACCTTGACAACTCTTTCAGAAAAACATCCTTAAATTATGACAATATTGGATATTGATCCATAGACGGTCCTTTCCCTTCATTGACTGCTTCCACTACATATAATCGATAACCTTGCCTCATGCAACGTTTAAACTTTATTGTTGAGATAAAGCATAGATACAACTTCCTCCATATACCATGGATCTCTATAAACATTCCTTCATCATCAACACAAAGCATCCTCTTCACGAAACAATCTACCATATGTCGTTGTCTTCTAACCAGTCCATCCCAATGATTAGGTCATACGTCCCTAGAGCAATGACATACACCTTCAACCTATTAGTACACACTCCTGGGTCTACTAGAAAATTATCAATGATAGGTCCTACCACTTGTTTTTCCCTTGAAGCCATCTCGATTTGTTTAAATTCATTGTTCTCGTAGGCTGCCAACCCACACTTTTCTAATGCACAAGGTGAAATGAAACTATTTGTAGCACCAAAATCAAATAAAATTTTAGCATTGACATGCTTTAGCATACCTGATGACTCCACCAATGTGGATTGAAGTTCTTCCTAGCGATTATTGATTGTTGCATAAATTTGGTGGCTACTACTCGCTCTTCCCATCGGGGCATTTCCTTCTTTATGCACAAAGCCTGATTGTGACTCTGGATAGTCATGTTGGTAGTGGGGTCCTCCACACCCCTAACACGTAACAAAAGATGGAACCTGAACACTTTCTTGTGAAGGCCTCTGAAATGAGTTCCTTCCCATGGAGCCCCTACCCCTACTAGCTGCTCCTCGAGAAGGTCGTGGACCTTCTTGCATCGTGGGTTATGAGTGGGATGTTGTACTTGCTGCCATTGATATACTTGTTGCAACTATTCTAGGTGTGGCTCTATTCCCATAAGGAGGTGGCCTAGATCTTCCTCCTCAGGAGAAGGTCTTAGGGGCCTTCCCCATGAATCCAGGATGTTGTGGAATGGTTGAGCTCATTCTTCCATTTAAACTCATATTCTCTTCTGCGTAACAAGCACTTTCAACTGCTTTAGCCATTGACGACGGTTCCCACATCCATACCATGTCCCTTATATTATGGTTTAACCCAAACACAAAACGTTCTGTCTGTCGTATATTGGTATCCATGTATGATACATACTTTACTAACTCCATGAACCTGATCTCATACTCTTCCAAAGTTCCATTTCTCCGAATTAGAGCATGGAATGCTCCTACATGTTGTTCCTCTTAATAAGCCAACAAATACTTTCTCTGAAACCTTTCCTCGAAAAGTTCCCAAGAGACGGTGTCTGGAGTAAGGTACAATTGCCTCTCCAGATTACCCCACCAGTTCAAGGCATTGTTCCTCAACTAAAAGATCACTATCTTCGTTTTTTACGTGGAAGCATAGTATCTCAAGGCAAAACATCTTGTCATTCCTTCCAACCACGCCTCAACACGTTCATTTGCACATGCCCCATAAAACTCTGGGAGTTTGATTTTTTGTAGTTCTCTAGTGATGTCCCCTGGTGAAGGCCCTCCCTTTGAGTCCCTCGACGCTTCTAGGTTACCCACTCAAGATGGTGGGGGTTCCACTTCGACATATGTTGACTGATGCCCCTTTAATGTCTCATTAATAGCCTCTAAGGAGCGCAAAATGAGAACTAGCTCAAATGATGGTGGTGGCAGTATTGGTATCGTTGGCCCTTGCGGTGATGCTCCTTGAACTCGATTTCCTCGATTAGTAACCATATTGACTGACTGAATCTGCATTCGATCCAAGCTTATTAGAAAAGGGTTTAAGGCATTCAACATTTTACTCAACTTAAACTTGCAAACGTAAGGTTTAGGCGTAAGTTTCTTTATACTTGTCTATAAACAAACATTACTCCCATAAGGTAAGTGGTTAAAGGTCAAAGTCGAAATCCTCTAAGCTTGGTAACTCCGTATTGATTTTCTACTATCCCTCTTATCCTTGCTAGTTATGCTAGCCCTATATCGTTCTTTCTAATTACCTCAACTTGCCTTTCCCTTTTTGCTAACCCACTAAATAATATTAGTCAACATATTTACTCTAATCACTGATATTAATGTAATTAGTTTATTTCAATGTTTTTTTTTGTCAACTGGGGAAATCGGAGAGCAGGCGGGCATGTACTCATGTGGTACGTGGTCGTGTTATCCGACTGCTACCACTATAACCCCAAGCATGCCAATGTGATCCCTCGCGTGAAACACAGGGTAAATCAAGGGTTTTTCACCAATGACTTCACATAAAGGAGTGCCTTAACAACACACTCCATCACCAACCATTCCACACCTCGAGGGAAACTTATTTCAATGTTAGCTTATGGTGGTATGATTATAATAATGTTACATTAAAAAAAAAAAAAACTAAACTTATCCCCTTTATATATACTAACTCTTAATGTATTCCTTTGTCTTAACTTAGTTCAAATCTTACTTTCATATATATATAACATTATTATATTATAATTATAATCCATATGTTTTTCTTTTATTATAAGTGAGTTTACCCTTGTTTTTTCGTTGCAGGTTGTGGGTGTCGCCTTGGGTTCAATGTTGGTCACTTGAAAGGCACGCCCATGGCCATCGAACCGACTTCCCTGGCCGACTTCCCTCCTTGCCTCTGCGCAACCGACTTCTTATTTTCTTTTGCATGGGCCGAGACGAGGCCACTCCAGCAGAACTCGCCTAGATCGACGTCATCATGAATTCCATCGCCTCCTTCAGGAAACATGTAGAGCTAGATGATTTTATCAAGCAAAGGGATGAGATTGAACCATTTGCCCCACTGCTAATCAAGACACTGGTGATATATTTAAAGCAATATTTCACCACTGCTTTGTTTAGTGCTAAAGAACCGGTTGCCGCACTGTATTGTCCCTGAAAAATCCGAAGCATACTATCAAACTACGGGCAACAAATGATACTCCCCAATAACGTAGCAAGAGGTGAAATGTAATCTACTGCTGTCTTCTCTATATTATCAATAATTTCTGAGATATTCACCAAACATCTCCCTGTGAGCATTGGATTAGGTGCATTGGGAAAATATAGATACATAGGCAGTGTAGGCACCATTGGCGACAAGGCATGTGGAACCACAAAGGGAGAAATATGTATGGGACTGCAAATTTCACTTAGTGAATCTGAAGGCCCTGCCAAATAAGTGCTAAAAGAACCATAAGTTTGAGCTATCGGTGTTGCGATTCCTTCCCCAAATCTCATAAAAACACATCGAGAATAACAAAAACCACAAAAGGAAGGCATATGTTGTTATTGTGCATTAATCCTTCATTTTCTCTATCACTATCCTAATCCCTTTTTCTTGATTATTCTTTTTCATGATGCAAGGAAGAAGAGAATGAAAAATATTTGACTCTATTTGAACAAGTTGTAACACTCTTTGATAATACTGAACATGGAGGGAAGTGTTTGGAAAAACTTGAATATTTGCAGACAACAATTTTTATTTGGGTGTTGCACAACTTGCTGAAGTGTTTGCAAGGGATGGAATTTTATTTTTGGAAAGTTGTGAAAACTTACTACCTCGACCATGGGTCATTGATGACTTGGAACACGATCTAGAGGCCATGGTGTTTGACTCCATAGAAAATAAAATCTTAGAACATGAATCTCACTGGTCTGAATGTGATTCCGAAGACTTTGATTCTTCAAAAGATCATTTGAAGGTACATTAATGTTGGAAAGGGGTTTTGAAAGTTTATGATCTTTCAAAAGATTATTTCAGATCAGATTTTGTTCACTTTGGAATCAATTATAATTTATTTAAATCCTTATATGCAGGCTTTGTTGGAAATGTGTTCACATGAAAGAGAAATTCTTCGGCTAATCATATATGTAATTTATAACATTGATGAAACTGAAATTGATATATGGAACAACGAAAACGGTATCAGGAACATTCAAGTTAAGCTGGATGAGGAAGTCTTGGAAGAGGGTTGTCGTATTTGTGGATAATTCTGGATTAGATATTGTACTAGGGATATTACCTTTTGCAACAGAGTTGCTTCGACGAGGTGCTTTTAGGGAACAATTCATAGTTAGGTGGGTGGTCAAGCCCTAGGTTTCAGTTTTGAAACCGAGCTTTGATACCATATGTAATGGCCTATCCGGAGCTTCTTAGCAAAATAAAACCAAATTTGTATGTTTTCACCAAATGTAAAGCTTTAACATTAATTTCCATGATAGTAATTTCCATCGATTTAATTTTCAAATTTCACATCTTACCAAATAATTTCAATATTCATAACTTGATTCAAGCAAAACAGTAAAATAGAAAAATACATGTTGCAAATGTTGTCCCTTGAGATGTTGAAAATGTCTGCTGCCAAAAACTTGAAACTTCCTGAAAATTGAGTGTTTTCCTCCCATCTAGCTAGGAACAGAGCCTCTTCGGCTCCCTAGCTCTAGGAAATTAGATTTGCTGGCCCCCGAACCCAAAATACCAGCAACCCAATCTACTAGCAAAAAAAAAAACCCCAAAGAAATTATGTCTCCTTCCCGTTTTCCTCTCTGGTTTCTCCTTCTCCTCCTAATAAAAATCTTCCCCTTCTCCAAGTCCAACCCCCTCTTCCTTATCCTCCTCTCTCAAATACTCTCCTCATTAATTTGCAATTTACCTTATCTTTTGTCATTAATTCTTTACCTACCTTTAATAAAATAAAATAATAATTCTTTTGATTCTTGCATTACTGAATTTAAAATATAAATATAACATTTCATTAACTCAATAATTAATTGAATTAATTTAAACTAAATTAATCATCATAATAAATTAAATTAACTGTGTGTTACAAAGCTAGGGCAGTTTGTCGAAATCCTTGGAAAGGTTGATCTTAAGGATAGCCGAAGGAAGATGATCAACCTTTATTTAATGGATTCCTTCTTGTGCAGACTCGATTGGTTCATGAGTTTGTCTTCCGTCTAGGAAGCCAAATTGTTCGGGTGACGCATAATCTAAAAGAATCGACTTCAATCTAACCACAATGATTTTAGAAATGATTTTATACATACTATTGCATAAGGATATAGGACACAAGTCATCAAAGGAGTTGGGGCAATCCACCTCCAAAGCAAGGGCAAGGAAAGTTGTGTTTATATTTCCTGGAATCCTCCTTTTCTATCTAACTTCCCCCACCACCCAAAGTAGGTCTATGCCTAAAAGGTCAAATAAATCAAGAAAAAATTCCATTGTCAAGTTATTTGGACTAGGTCTTATGTCCTTCCTGAAGGAGGAATGAACTGCAAGAAGCTCTTCCACTATCACAACCTATAAATCTTCTCACATAAATCCTTGTTCACCATCTTGGGAAATAAGGAAACAACCTTCAATACTTCTTCGATTCTTGCATCAACAGGCTCAAACAAAGATTTGAAATGACCAAATTGCCATGACTGCCAACCCTTGGAAATTCCTAACCCTAGAGCCATCCTGAGCCAAAAATTCCAAAATCCTGTTATAGATCCATCCATGAGAGGAAAAATTGTGAAAATATTCGGTATTGTTGTCACCCAATGCTAACCAAGTTGCCTGACTTTTCAACCTCCAGTCACATTAATCCTTGTCCAAAAAGAGTTTGTCTTTCTTAACCTCTAGATATTTAACCTTTTGTAATTCAACCTCACTTAGGATACCGTCCCCTAATACAATGAACAATTAATCCAAACAATCTTCCACTTCTCTTAGTTGAGCATCTCGAATTTGAAACCTGGATGAGGCCCAATATAACACCTTTTCCTTTACTTGTTTCAAGGTTTTGACAAAATTATCACAGGAAATAAACCTAGAGAGGGATCAAATGATCACTAATTAGCTCTCACCAAATCCTTGAAATCATCCTCCAAAAACCAACGCGTATTGTATTTGGGGGGGGGGGGGCATTTTTTGTGAAGGGGTGTCAATTTCTAATAAAACAAGGAAGTGGTTCGAGAACCTGTTGCTACACACCCATGATCAAAATATTTGAACTTGCTACAAAAGTTTCACACAGATAAAGAATCTATCTAGTATCTTCTCTAACCCACAATCACCTACTTTCTTATTATTCCAAGTAGGCTTCACCTTCAAAGTCTCAATGTCAACCAACTGTGCATCTTCCAAACAATTAAGGAAACTTTCATCCAGATTATCCAATCTTGCATTCTCCCCCAGACCTCAAATCTATGAAAAGTAAAGTTTAGGTATCCTCCCAAAAAAAGATTCACAAATTTATAGACCTTAATATACAATAAACGATCCCAAAAAGCTTGCTTGTCATGATAGGGTCCATAAAAGTTGAGGAGAATGATCGAAGTACCCAAGCTTCAAATGAAGAATTTTGTACATAGACCAGAACAAATAGGAATAGAGTTGGTAAGGGAGACATAGTGGTTCCAACCAATAATGATCCCACCAAAAAGATCATCAGAATCAATAGCCAAGAAGATCATCCCAACAACTGTGATAGACCCGACATTATAGGGGCTCCGACTGCATTGATTCTTGGACTAGGAAAATATCAAGCTTTTCATAGTCAATTAACTCATTAGGGCCAATTGTTTGGCAAGGATTACCAACCCCTATACATTTAGGGAGAGGAATTTCCTTGGGGAATTGAAGACAGGGTATGGCATGCTCTAAGGACACCAATGATCAATTGTTTCCTCCGATGGTTGATATCCTTCATTGCATGTTCTTGAAAAAGTATAAAAGCCAACTTTCTACCAACTAAAGGAACCAATGATTCCCTCAAAACGTCAACTCCCAATACGGTTTCAATCCTCTCGAAGGGTCGAAGTCCAATACTGAAGTCCCTCCTTGAGGTCTTAAATTATAAGGTCCACCCCTTGGAATTACTCACCAAAGAGGTCGAGGAACCCTCAGACTAAATCAAGGAGGAAGGGTGGTGGTAAGGTTCCCTCAAAAATTCCAAAATTTTATAGGATTTAAGGTCATTTGGATTTGAGGGGTAGATAATTCCTTAGACTATGTCTTACCCCTATCCCTAGGAAAACCATGAGAGAGAGGAATACCCCCATCCAAATGAAAAATATATTGCGAAGGACCAAAGGACTTACCTAATAGGTTGCTTGCACTGATACCATCACCTGAGGGGTGGGACACCTGTTATTCCTGTGAAGGAGAGAAAGCTCCTCACAGATCAAAACTAGAGGTCAAAACCTCCTACACTAGTCCTATCCAAGCCCCTACACTAGTCCTATCCAAGTCCCTTCAATTAACTATATTGAAATATCCCCAATATTGATATTCTAAATGTCGACTCCATCTCTAGAATTCATCTTCAACTTTTCAACACTAGCTTCTAGCGGAGAGGGAATGCAATTGGGAATGAGAAACCCCTTGAACTGGAGAAGCCTCCTTCGACACCTTCCTCCAAAATTTACGCTCAAAGGGTTTGGAGCAGTTTTCCAAGATATGAATGTAGTCATGGCATTGAACACATCAAAAAGGGGACATGCACCTAATCAAGAGGATGAGAGTAACTTTTCTTCCCTAGAGCCAACTTGATAGACTCGAAAAGTCCCTTTGATAGATCCAAGTCGAACAAAACCCTAACTATTGAAATTTTTGAGATATCAAAAAAATTGTCATCTACCAATGTCAAATTCCCCAGTAGGTTTCCAATAGCCTGGATGGATTGTTCTGACCAAAATTCCATAGGAAAACCCAAAAGCTTTACCCACACTAAGGACTAAGATTTGGAGGAAGCATCGAATAATGGGTGCCATGGTTTGAGGGAGAGGGGGGTATTATCCATAAACCAAATTCCTTTGAGTATTCAGAGGGCATCCTCCTTATAATTGAAAATGAAACTGCACCCACCCCTTGCCAGTTCATGAAACACCGAACAATAGTCGAGGACTGGATACCACACCTAAGAAACCCATGAGATCAAGAGATCCATTGAAACATGACATCCCAAAAAATTTCCCACCAAGGAGGTATCATACATGTACAATATATGGTCAAATGACACATCTTTACCTACTACTAGAGAGACCCCCCCCCCCCCCCNCCCTCTATTATTTACCACTTTTCATCTTTTCTTGATATTTGGGGAGTCATTTACCAACCTATCACCACCATGTAAAAGAACTAGGTTAATTTTCGCCCCAACGAAACCCTCACCTTTTCCAAAAATATGTAAACCGCCCAAGACAAAATCTTGGATCAATGGATCTGGAGGATAGTTCACAAATTGAGCATTGGAAAACTCAGGAAACAAAGCTATATCAATCTTTAATTCTTCATCTCAACTAAAGGAGACTCCACTGTACCATCCTCGGGATAGACTTCTTTCTGAGGAGTATGAGTTGATCTACCATTCTTGGGTTCAAATCCATCAAAAGGAGTAAGGATGAGACTCCCAACATGTCCCAAATATTTTGATTTCACTATCCCATTGTTTGTTATAGAAACTTACACATTATTGATTTTTCAATATCTCAAACAAAATCTCTTTTTTCATAGGCCCATCAAGGGTAGACCAAGTGGTTGGGATCAACATGTTAATGCCACTCAACTTAGTTCAAATCATGTCTTAGCATCAATGCATGAATACTAGCATTGTGTGAAATGTTGGGGTTTATAGTGGTAGCCCAACAAATTTGAACCCAAGTCTCATGGCTGTGACTTTGCTTAGCTACCAAGTCCACATTATGAAGGAAATAATATGAACATATGAACATATTTGAATTGCCTCATGAGTTCCAATTGAATGTTGAGAATAAGGTATGCATGTGGGCAAGCACTCCAGTAAAAATTCAAGGTTATATGAGGTGCCTGGGTAGTATTGGGCCCAATGACTATAGAAATAATTGTCGATATATGTAAAATAGTCACAACATTGTGCCACAATGGAATAAGCATAATAAGATTGAAGGTGAGTGATAGTTACAACACATACACATCAAAACTAAGGAATATGAGTATCCTATAGTAAATTATGCATGTTCTTTATGCAAATAGAGCCGCAAACATATATTCTAATACTAAACAATAAAACTTTATAGTAAAAATCTTCGACATTCCTTCTCCATGTGGTTAATTTCACAACTTTTTATGAGATTTCAACACCATTTCTTTATTACATGCATTCTGACATACCATTGCCCATGTACAAGCATTGCAAGTTGGACATGGTTGTAAGATTGTGTGCTTGTTGGATAAAATGTTTCATGTAATTAAGCTACTGATATCTTCTAAAATATATCGAGTATATTATGAATACCAATGTCTTCTAAATAGCCATAAGTGATGGTGTCCTCCTCAAGTTGAATTATCTAGGAAAACTACCCACAAAGTTAATTTGTTTATTACCATGGTGTCCTCCTTGAGTTGAAATATTTGGAATAAATGGTTGTAAAACTAATTTATTTACTCCCAAGTGTTTACCATACTTTAGGCATTGCCAATGATTATGAAGTGTTTTGATGGAACATATGAGAAAGTTGGGCATATACCTTTCATTATCATAATTTTTTTTAGTAGGAAGTAGAACACAAAGACACAATTTGGATATGTGCATAAATAAGATAGAATAGTTCGATCCACAAATACTTCATCTGCTACAACAATGAGTTAACCTGTGACAGATGGTTGGAAAGATCATAATGCAAAGCAAAACTCAAAGCCAAAAAAAGATAAAATAAATCTAGAAATACTTCATCCATTGCAAGAATGAGTTAACATGCTACATGTAGTTAGAAATATCACAATACAAAGAAAACTTTAATGCAGAAAAAGACAAAAGCATCATTGAAAGAATATGATTGGGCTGTAGAAGGGCCAATCTTTATTGACGAGAATTGGAGCTGTAAATGTATGAACCAAAGTTTGCAACAAGCGGTTGGATTCAAAACCTTATACACTTTGGCGGGATGATAAATTGTAAGAGGATCAAGCCAATTTTTTGACATATATACAACAATCAACAATGAAGCGAACTTAGTGAAGCATCAACCATAAATTCAATTACACCCAAAACTCATGTAAATCGACATGGCATGGTATTTACCTTTCATGCAAACAACAAGAGAACAATGGAAGTTAATGGATCTCTTTGACAATCTCTCACCAATTAAAATCTTCCTTAAATCCAATTGATTGCATACCGAACCACCCCAAGGGTAGCCAACAACCAAGAACCCATAACTATTACCAAGAGGAAGAAAAAATTACCACATATGTAATTACAAGTTCAAACCCAAAAACTTCATAGATGAGAGATTGTAGAATGAACTTTAAAACAATGGACAAAGAAAATGACTGAAAAGTAGGTATACCTTAAGTTTTGGAACACACACAAACTTAGATATTGCACTCAACACCAATCACACTTCTTAAGTTTTCCAATAAAATGTGTAAATGTCGTTGTAAGTATCCCTACAAGACATGATCACATGATGTCATTTAGATGATTTTCACAACAAATGAGGATATGATACAATCTAGCTAATTAATGTGAAACGTTATCTTGGTGTTTTTTTAATGTTTATATTTGATTTTTTTAAATGTGTATATTTTATATATTTTTTATTAATTTTACACACACAAACATACATACATACATCCACACACACACACA
>ML781686.1:117017-138945 GCA_009831015.1 Picea engelmannii | reverse complement strand
CATGAGTACTGAAAAATGTCTGTGGGGGATTTATTGGTAGCTAGGTTTTGGAGTATGCAAATGGAGTATCCATCGCAGTTGGTGGATTACTCTAATGATTTGTTGACGAAAGACAAGATTTTATCATGTTCAAGTATAAACCATTATCTTGAATCATACCTAAGTTGGCTCAACTTGCATGAAGGGTTCAAGGGTCCCAATGATGGTTTCCAAGTCACTTGTGTGGATCTAGATAGATTGATCTATCAGAAAATCCTTTGATTTTTTTTTGTCAGTCCTGAGGCTTAAACCTAGAGATTTCTCAGGATGAGGGTTTGTTTGTGTATTTGTGTAATTCTAACATTCCATTTCCCTCATCTATCTTTCTCCCGTCATCTTGACAAAACCTAGTGGGATTTCTCATGGTACTTGTGGTAAAGATGGAGTAGGGGGTTTGGGTTTTATTGGGAGCAAGCTTGTTGTGGAGGATTTTCAAGAAGATCGATCGAGGCTTGGAAAGGATAAAGTCAGGTAGAAGCGGAGGAATACAGTTTTGTCCCATGAAGGACATATATATCTAGTGGTTGGGAAATATTTATACGTAAGTAAAATCTCAGAACTAGACGAGAAAGAAATTGTTGGTAGGTTTTGTGGTCATATATTCTTGGCAGGCAATTTATCTTAGTGGATGGATAACTAGTGGGCTCCATTTCTGGGATATGTTCCCATATTCCACCTTCTATCGAGGGGATGGATTGGGTTTTTATCATATCATTGGTTTTGGGATCACCATGTCCTCTATGCCAAGACCAACCATCCCTTGTTTGATGCTCGAGAGGAGGCAATGAAAATCCTTCCCATATGGATTAAGTTGCCAAACCTTCCATTAGATTTTTGAATAGACAATGGACTCAAGGATATTAGAGATTCGTTGGGGAATTTTATTGCAGTAGATTCATGTTTCAACACTTGCACCAATCACTCAGTGGCTCAAATCTTAGTGGATATGGACCAGAGCAAAGATATTTTTGAATCTTTGAAGTTTGTAGTTGGTGAGAGGTCTTATTTGCAAGTGTTTGATTACCTAAGTGTCCCCTTCATATGTGTGAGGTGTCATAGAGTTGGACATGCTTTAGTAGGATCTCAATGGACACCATTGTTGATCTTGCTAATAGATCATACCCAAGTTTTTCAAACTCTCAAGAGTCACAAAGGGATGGATCTTCTAGTTCCTTGTCGAACTCCTCAGGGCATGACCCATGTTTTCTATGTCCTCGTGCCTCGAGTCATCATTTTCCTGTTGGCAAATATTTAACAGACAACACATGCTTGTATACTTGTCATTGATGGAAAGTACAACAGTGAAGATGGCATGAGTACAAAAAGTATGAAATAGATGGGCATTATGAGAAGATGCTGCAGAGAAGATTCGAATAAGCTCAGAAGAGATAGTGCAGAGGATTGTTGGCAGATCATCGATGGAAAGATCAGAGTAAGCGGAACAAAGTAAGCTCGGGAGGAGAAGTAGCATTTCTGATTGTTGGATCCCATTTACAATTCCCGATGACCGTCAGATCAAGTGTTGATTGGGACTGTTGATCTGGACCGTCAACTCCATTTCGGAGTTTCGCGACTTGCGACTTGGAGAGGCAAGAAATATGACCATTGAAATCACGATATGCGAAATCGCGATTTAATTGCAGCCGTCAGATCAAGGTGTGATCTGGACCGTCAACTCCATTTCGGAGTTTCGCGACTCGCGACTTGAAGAGGCAAGAAATATGACCATTGAAATCGCGATTTAATCGCAGCCGTCAGATCAAGGTGTGATCTGGACTGTCGACTCCATTTCGGAGTTTCGTGACTCACGACTTGGAGAGGCAAAAAATATGACCATTGAAATCGTGATATGCGAAATCGCGATTTAATCGCAACCGTAGATTCATCGAGATCGTGGACTGTTGATTTAAGCTTCATTTCGGAGTTTCACCTATTGCAACTTGGAGTGACAAGGACCTCCATCGAAGGAATCGCGAGATGTGAATTCACGATGAGATTTGGACCGTAGATTCATCAAGATCGTGGACCGTTGATCTCAGCTCCATCTCGGGGTTTCAGGGATCGCGACTTGGAGAGTTGAGATGACTCATCTCCAAACTCACGAAATGCGAATTCGCGAAAAGCACTTTATGCATAAGCGCTTGGTCATGGCCTTGGTCATATTGAGGAAGGAGCTAGCGTAGAAAATCTCTGTATCAGATTTTCAGAGTTCACGATATGAAGTGTTGAGACACTTGGCCAATGGAATGCTGAAATGCCGAAACCCGATTTAAAGGCAAGATTAATAAAGTTCATCCAATGGTGTAGATAAGCTTGAATATGATCGGAGGGATATTGTTCTCTCTCACAGTTAATTTATCAATTACAAATATGTTAGTGAAATTGATTCATGATTTCTGATCGGTTGGCGTTTCAGTTGCTTGGACGATTTTTCTTTTGCCTAAGAATATGCAAAGAGAAACTGTTGCGTGTGTGGTGCATAAAAGAAAATGAGACAGACTGTGTGGGGTTGGTCATTCTGGACGAAAAATGAATTAAATAGTAAGAAAGGGGAAATCACAGGATGTGCAGTGTGAGATAAAAAAATATGCGCAGTGTGAGACTGAAAATATGTGCAGTGTGAGACTGAAAATATGCACAGTGGGAGATAAAACTCAGAGAAGAGTAACATATGAGGAAAAGACTTGAAGTAGAGTAGAATGAAAGAACAAGTTGAAGCAGAGAAGAATGACAGAACAATTTGAAGTAGAACAGACTTGCAGAATAGACAAAGGAAGAGAAGAATTGCAGAACAGTTAGAAGAAGACCAGATTTACAGAACATAGAAGAAGTGGTAAGAATCGATTTATCTATGTAGTTGCTTGTTTAATTAATCATTTATATTCTAGGGTGGTTGGGAGGTGCTAGGGAGGACTGTTGTCCTCAGAGGTTCAAGTGGGAGCTTGAACACAGGGAGTTGTAGCTTCCATCTGGTTGCAGCCAGAGAAACCAGGGTGGCAGGGTGGTGCAAGGGAGAACAAGTGTTATCTGTTATACAGGTTGGAGCCTATGTAACTGAAAGTTGGTGCTTCCATCCAGTTGGTGCTGGAACATTAAGAGAGTTGGTGCTTCCTTCTAGTGGGTGCTAGAGAAACCAGAGAGTTGGTGCTCTCAAACAAGTTGCAGCTTGTAAAACAGAGGTAGCAGCCTCACATTGAGTTGGTGCTCAATTATAGATGATGTACAGAACTTAAAAGACTGTCTATCATTTTGAAGAAGAAGAGGTTTTCTCCCTTTATGGGTTTCCTCGTGAAAATCTGTCTCTGTGTATTCCTTATGTGTGACTGATGCTCATTACTTTTATTGTCCATATGTTGTATAATGTTGATGATCACGTGAAGAAATATTAAGAATGTATTAATAGACTTAAAAAATTTTAAGCACAATAACAACTGATTCACCCCCCCCCTCTCAGTTGTCTTAGTAATTTCAACATTTCCTCCTTTAGGGGGTTTGGGATTTTTAACTACTAAAGACCCCTATCCTTCCAATGTGGGTAGGAATTCAACATTGAAACACGCCTAGGAAAAGACTTTTCATGAAGTGACTCAAGGTCAACAATGACTCATCTCTAGGGTTCTTAGAGCAGGTCCAACCCCCAAATTGCATCCCATATGAATATTATGATGGTAAACATTGATGGCTTGGGGGGGAGGCCTAAGAAACTTTCCCTTCAAAGGTTCATTAATAAAGAACATATTGATATTGTTTTTATCCAGGAGACCATGGGACTCTATGATCCTATTATTGCTAAGCTTAATAAACTTCTTCCAGGATGGGTTTTAATTGGTTTGGATTGACCGGGCTCGTCATGAGGAATAATCATTGGTATTTCGTCTTCTATAACCCTTATCAATTTCTTTTCTACGAACTCAAGATTATGTATGGAGGTCGCCAACAAAGATCTAGATCGACATTTTCTTCTCTGCAATGTGTACGAGCCTTATGCAGACATAATGGACTTATGGAACTATCTTCTTGATATCAAGGAACTTCATTTGTAGGACCTTATCATAGAAGGATATTTGAATTTCTCTTTGGGCCAGAAGGAGATATGGGGGGAGACATTTCGGGAATAACCTTTGGCACATTTCTTCCTTAATAAATTGGAACTTTTGGGTTTGGTGGATGTGGAACTTATTGGTATCAGTTCGACCTGGAGTAATAATAGGAGTGGAAGGGGATGATTTCTCAAGAGTTTGGACATATTTCTTGTCCATCATTCAATTCTTCAAAAAATTGGGATTTACAGGACCTCGGTGGGAAAAGTTTGGTCCTTGGATCAATTTCCCATATTTCTTGAGGTGGATGTGGCAAGGGGGAATCCAGGGGCCACATTTAAATATAATCCTTCTTGGTTCAAAATCGAAGGGTTTTGGTCTTTGGATAAAGAAAATTGGAATCCATTCCAAGAAAATGTTGGGGTCTCATCCTGCCAACAATTTGTAAATTCTTTGCAAGCTCTAAAGGAGAGGGTGGTTCATTGGGATGTTGGTCATAGTAAGGATTGAGATAAGGCTCTCCTTATTACTTAGGATGAATTAGATCATGTTTATGATGGAATATAGTTGAGTCAGGGTGCCTTGATGGATAATGACAAAGTTCGACAACTGGAGGCTACTAGACATAATATCTTGTTGGAACAAGAGAAGGAGTGGCAACTAAAGATCTGGGCACTATGGTTGGAAACGAGGGATATGAATACCAAATTTTTTTTCAGATATTTTTTTAATGATCAGAAGAGTTATAAATCTATATGGGAGTTGTGTCATGTAGATGGTACAAAAGTTCAAGGTTTCTTTGGTTTGGCTTCTTTGGGAGTCAAACATTTTAATTCTCTATTTTAGGAGCTGACCCAACATAATATGGATGTGGTGTTGAGATTAATCTCATACTTTCCTAAGCTGATGGATGAAGAATATAATAAGAACCTTTACAATGATATTTCAAAGGGCAATCTCTAGGAAATGATTACTTCTTTCAAAAAGGATAAGAGTCTTGGGCTGAACAATTGGATTGCTGAGTTT
Source organism: Picea engelmannii (assembly GCA_009831015.1). NCBI lineage: Eukaryota > Viridiplantae > Streptophyta > Pinopsida > Pinales > Pinaceae > Picea > Picea engelmannii. The sequence continues at coordinate 133,840 of ML781686.1, read as the reverse complement.
TTTGAGAGTTTCTTTGATATCATGGGGGACGCCTTGTTACACATCATGGAAGAGATACACATCACTAGTAATGTCTTGGGAAGTATAAAATCACCATTTATTGCTCTAATTCCAAATATGGATTGTCCTTTGTTCTTTCACAACTTTCGTCCAATTGCTTTATGTAATTGTTTGTACAAAGTAGTTTCCAAAATTGTCACCATGCCATTTAAAGCCTATTCTATCCAAATTCATTTCTCCTCAGGTTTTTTTTTTAAAGGGAGGCTAAGCCATGATGCCATTGGTTCAACTTAGGAGGGACTTCACACCATCAAAACCTAGAAAAAACTAGTATCAATAATTAAAATTGATCTCTCGAAGGTGTATGACCGAGTTTGATGGTTGTACCTCAAGTTGCTTTTATTACACATTGGATTTAAGTTAACTATGGTAAATTGGATTATGTCTTGTGTTTCCTCTATCTATTTTGCAATTATCATCAATGAAGTAGGTTCACCTTTTTTCAATCCATCTTGTGGGCTTCGTTAAGGGTGCCCTTTATAACCCTATCTATTATTACTTGTAGTGGATCAAGTTAGTCATGCTATATCTGAGGTGAATTGGTTGCACTCTTTTCAAGGGGTTCATATGGGTTGCAATTGAAATATTACACATCTACTATTAGTAGATGGTATACTTTTATTTTTTCATTATGTGGAGGTTGAAGGCATGGTAATTAATATTGGCAGATTAACCATCTATTTCCCTGAATGCGAGGAGGCCAGTTGTTAGAATAATCCATATTTTATGAGCAGAAAAAAATGAATACAGATTATTATCAAAATATTCTTAACACACAATAAAAAATATACAATAAAACTAGTTTCTATTCAATAAGGAAATAAGCTGAAACTGTAAAATGCTGCGAAAAACAAGCTTGCTAGAATGGTGACGACTTATCTCTTAGAAGAGATGTGACGACTGCGCTCATTTGTAAGAAGATCATTACAATTAGGATCTCAAGGCCTTTTTACAATAAATAGGAATTTGAAAAACCCTAGATATCCAAAAACCTAACCCTAGGAGATGAAGCACCAAAAGTCATGTGGGCCCCGTTTGGGTAAGTTAGTACATCAACTTCCCAGGGTCGTAACTTTTGCATATGATCTTCGTTTTAAGCACACGATAGCCCGTTGGAAAGGTCTATCCGAGGAACAAACATGATTCCTAGGGCGATCCATACATATTTTCATTGTGGCGATCACTAAAAACGATGTTTAGGGCCTCAAAATGACCCCGAAAGTCAGGGACCAAAAAACTAGGAAAAAACTGCTGAACTGGAAAATTGCCAAAACGAGCCAGTTGGAATAGGTGGGAGGCCACCAACATCCATCTGGATCAATCCTACCCCCTTAGGAATCAATGGTATCCATTGCGTTGAGTGCCCCCATTAGATGAGGGAATTTCTAGTGAATTTGGCCCCGGGTGAGCCACTTGCTTTGGTATAGGAGTTGCCCTGCTTTGACAACTCGATAGAGATGGATCCTTTGTTAGTGAGTGACCTTGACTTATTTGTCCACAATATGATCATTGGATGCCTGTTGTATGTAGTTGGGGTTGAGTTCTGTTGGTGTCAGTTTTTCTTCTATCTCTGAGGTGTCCAATAATGATGGGAAATAAGGTAGAAGGAGATCCACGTTGAACACTAGGTGCAGACCAAGGCAAGGAGGAATGTTGAGCTCAAAAGAATTATCATCGACAACCTTGGTGATGGTGTACGACCCATAATGGAGTGGGCGAAGCTTCCAATGGGGTTCGGTAAGGTTTTCTTTCTGCAAATGAAACCAAACTTTGTTGCCCACCTGAAACTTATGTGGCACCCGGTGTTGATAATGGCGCTACTTGTACTTGTCATTGGACTTCTATAGGATATCCTGAACCTATTGGCAGATGTACTAGATCCTCTCAATGAACCGGGTGGCTTTTTCATCTTTAGTTGGAGCAGGAGATGAGTCAGCTAAGGTGACCACAAGGGGTAGTGCAACATTTATGGGACCCAATGGTTGGAATCCCAACCCCACCTGAAAGGGGTTGTGGCCAGTTGAGCTATGCAGGGCTCGGTTGTAGCTATGATGGACATAGGGAAGAATCTCATCCCATGTGTGAGGGTTCTTGGAATTATACATGCGCAGGATATGCATGATCATTCTATTTACGACCTTGGTTTGGCCATCTGTCTGGGGGTGGAAGGCCATGGAATTGTTGAGCTTGGTGTCTAACAGTGACCAGAGGCTCAACCAAAATGTGCTGAGAAATCAAATACCTCGATATGAGACAATGGTTTGTGGGATTCCAAAATGTACCTAGACTCATTCAAATAAGATCTTGGCAGTGGCCTCTACTATGATTCTCTTCTTGTAGGTGGCCATAATCTTCATCTTAGAAAATATATCAACAACCACAAAAACAAAGTCATTTCCCTGCTTGGTGGATGAGAGGCCTGACATGTAGTCCATGGAGATGGATTCCCATGGCCTGTTAGGAGTAGGAAGAGGGGTGTACATGCCCTGTTTCTTAGTGGTCGGTTTGGTAATAGCATAGGCGGTGCATGAACTAATATACTTGTTGACCTCTTGTTGAAGTTTCGGCCAGTAGAAATGTTTCTGCAACATTGGCACTGTATTTTCGACACCAAAGTATCCTTCCACCCCACTGTAGTGGGCTTCCCAGATTATCTTCGCTCGTTCGCTCAAGGGAACGCAGATATGGCCCAGACGACACAACAACCCATCATAAAGATGGAAATTAGCGACAACTACGTTTGTGCCCAACATTTGGTAGGTGGTGGCAAAGTTCGGGTCTATCTCATAGAGTTGGGGCCATCTAGAGGTATCATGGCCGCAAGAGTCTAGCACCATGGTGATTCTGCGACTGGCGGTCTGCTGAGGAAATCAATGACGTGGTTGATGATTCCTGTTTTATACTTGATGTTGAGGTGGAATTGTTGCAAGTATGTGGACCACTTTTGATGGTGGTTATTCTACAATTTGCCTTATGTCTGCATGAACTGCAATGGATTATGATCAGTGTGGATGACTGTCTCCTTCCAAAGAATGTAATGTCTCCATTAACGACAGGCTTGCACAATGGAGTACATTTATTTGTCGTAAGTAGGGTACTTACAGACAACATTTGATAATGTCTCACTATGATAGGCCACGAGGTTGTCATGCTGAGTGAGAATGACACCCACAACATAGTATAAAGCATTAGTCTCGATCTCAAAGGATTGCTGCAGGTCCGGTAGTGAAAGTACTAGGGATGAGCACAAGCGTTGCTTTAAATCATTGAATGCTTGTTGTTGGGAGAGACCCACATAAATTTTTCCTTACCACCACCCCTGGTTACTTGGTTGAGGGTCCATGTAATATGGGAGAATCCCAACACGAACCTGCAGTAGAAATTGGCAAGGCCCAAGAAGCTTCGAAGCTCAATGAGTGTGGTTTGGGCTGTCCAGTCAAGGATGACTTGGATCTTGGTTGTATCCACATGTACACCATGTTTATCAATGATGTAGTTCAAGTAATGGACCTTGTCCATGCCGAAGGAGCATTTTTCCAAGTTGGCGTATAGCTTGTGTTGTCGCAGGGTGTGCACAACCTGTTGAATATGCTGCAAGTGTTCTGCCCAAGTATTGTTGTAAATGAGAATTCCATCTAGATACACCACTAAAAAAGTATTGGTGAATGGTGGTAGGATATCATCCATCATCCTCATGAATGTGGCTAGAGCATTTGTCAAGCCAAAGGGAATGACCAACCATTCGAAAAGACCTTCCTTGGACTTGAAAGTGATCTTCCATACATATGTATGTTCTATCAGGACCTGGTGGTAGCCAGACTTCAGATCAATCTTATTGAAGTATTTGGCCCCTGTGAGTTGATCAAGGAGGTTGTCGATTCGGGGAATCGGGTATCGGTTTCTGAATGTGATTTTATTCAGGGCCCGATAATCAATGTAGAGTTGTCAGGTTCCATCTTTCTTCTATACCAACACGATTGGGATCCCACAAGGTGATGAGATGGGATGAATGTGCCCCTTTTGAATAAGTTCTTGGATCTTCCGCTTGATCTCCTCATTCTCTAACAGAGAGCAGTGGTAGACTGCCCCATTGGGAAGTGGTGCGTCAGGGGTCAGATCGATGGGGTGCTTGATCTGACAGTGGAGAGGTACCCTAGTAGGTGAGGAGAAGATATCAGAGTAGGCTTCCATGACCTTATCCACTTGCTTCTACAGTGTGGAGAGGTCGCATGAGGACACCCTGGATGTGGTTGCAATATTTCGCTCATTCTGAGAGCGAATCATGAAGAAGACAAACTTCCCTGCCTGAGAGATGACCTTCTTGCATTGCTTGGCATAGATCAAGGAAATAACACTAGGTGGGACTGCCTCCTGTATCATGTACAATTTATTGGTCAAAGTAATAATAACACTGCAAGGCCTAGAATCATATACAAGATGGTGTTTCCATAAATATGGTTGGCCCAAAAGAACATTACAAACTTCGAGAGGGGAAACATCACACAATACCTCGTCTTTGAAGGGCTTGATGTCATATGATAGGTGACATTGTTGGATGACGCGGATGTCGCTTCCTTGGCAGAGCCATACGATGGTGTAGGGCTGCTGGTGTAGCGTTTTCAGTAGGGCGAGTTGCTTGAAAAACTCTACTGAGATGAGGTTCTTCTATCTACCGCTATCAACAATGAAGTGCAGTGGGGTACCCCTCACCCACATTTGTGAATGAAAAAGGTGCTCGCCTTCCTTTGGCTCATCTTGTTCATTGGGCTGGAGCTTGGTGGTAGAAATGGTAGCACTAGGTTCTGCATCAATGATCTATCTCCCCATTTTTGGTTCTGACTCAGAGTCGAAATCCGCATCTGATTCAAAGGCTTTCACCTCAAACACCAATGATTGCTTTGAGCGACAATCAACAATGTTATGCTAGGGGATCTTATGGAAGTCACACCACTTCCCGATATATTTCTTTGTCTTTACGGTGTCCTTCTTTGCTTGTGGCCTAGACTGTTTGTCTCGAGGCGGTCTGTCTTTGCTCTAAGGGTTGGGGCCTCCCTTTCCTAGCTTTTGTTGTGAGGGGTTCCCAGGCCCAAATTTCCGCATCTTTTGTTTGAGCTTTTGCTCGATTTTGACGACATATCGGTAGGCCGCGCCCAAAGATGTGATGTCCAGGAACTCCATTTCATCTTGGATGTATCTATGCAGACCATCGTGATACTTGAGCACTAGATTTTTCTCAGAATATTTGATACCTAACTTGGTGCGCAAGGTATGGAAGATATTTGTGAACTCGGGCACTGTTTGGTCTCTTTCCTGCTGCAGTGTGGTCCATTTTGTATATAGGTTGTCATAAATTTAAAAAGGGTAGTATTGTTCCTTAATAGAATCCATGAAGAACTCCTAGGTGACCATGAATGTAAATAATGAGGGTTCCTCTATTTCCTTCTGCTCATAGAAATTTTCCCACCAATATTTTCCATGGGGAATGACTTTGAGGAGCGCAAAAGTAATATTTTCTCTATTCGAGAAGTTATGGATAGAGAAATACCCTTCTAGTAGATTCAACCATTTATCTACAACATCTATGTCTATTTGACCTTCAAATATAGGAATATCGAAGTTGATTTTTACCTTGAAGGGGCAACGCCTCCATTTGAGGAAGATGTGTCACCTGTTGGTAGCCGCCGAAGGATTTGCACAAAACTATCCATCATCGCGTTCCTATGTTGCGTGAGGGATTCCTCGAGAAACATTTTGAAGGGATCTCCCGTCTCGTCGTCTTTATTTTCTCTCGCTATGAGAGGTCGCTTGGGCATGTGAGAGATTTTGTCCTCAATAGAAACAAGCTCGAGACCCAATTCTTTGTACCCTGACCTCGTTGGGGACATGCATTAAGAAAGATAAGGAGCAGACCGATATGATACCACTGATCCATATTTTATGAGCAGAAATAAATGAATAAATATTATTATCAAAAGATTCTTAACACAGAATAACAAATATACAGTAAAACTGGTTTCTATTCAATAAGGAAATAAGCTAAAACCGTAAAATGAAGCGAAAAACAAGCTTTCTAGAATGGTGGCGGCTTATCTCTGAGAAGAGATGTGACAACTGCGCTCATTTGCAAGAAGATCATTACAATTAGGCTCTCAAGGCCTTTTTACAATAAATAGGAATTTCAAAAATCCTAGACATCCAAAAACCTAACCCTAGGAGATGAAACACCAAAAGTCATGTGGGCCCTGTTTGGGTAAGTTAGTACATCAACTTCCCGAGGTCGTAACTTTTGCATATGATCTCCGTTTTAGGAACATAATAAAATGTTGGAAAGGTCTATCCGAGGACTACATATGATGCTTGTGGCGAGCCCTAAAAACGTTGTTTATGGCCTCAAAACGGACTCAGAATTCAGGGACACAAAAACTAGGAAAAAACTGCCGAACTAGAAAACTACCAAAATGAGCCAGTTGGAATAGGTGGGAGGCCATTGTCATCCATTTGGATCATAGACCATGGAAAATGTTTTTTCTTTCCCCATTTACAATCTCCAGGATGGTTTAAAATATATGGGATACAAAATCAAACCACATAATTATGGTGTTTAGGACTGGAAATTGTTGGTGTCAAGGATTGAAAAGAGAAGAAATATTTTCTTTAATAGATGGCTTTCCAGGGGCGGGAGATTGACGTTTATTAAATCTATTATCAAGGCGATCCCTATGTATTGACATATTTTGGAAAATATCCTGAAGAGGATACTAGTACGCATTAGGAAGTTGTGGTTTAATTACCTCTGGAAATGTAAGTTTGAGTATCTTGGTTCACATATAGTCAATGGAAGAATCTATCTCATCCAAAAAATGCATGAGGATGGGGCCTTAAGGACCTTGTTTGGTTTGGCAATGCCTTAGTGACAAAATATCTATGTTTTTTTTTAACACATGATAGTTTATGGCATTGAATTTTATATGACAAATATATTTTCCTTGAGTATATCTTATATTGGATTCGACAACCACATAAGGATTCCCAATCAATGTCCATTGAATTGAGGTAATTGTCTTTGACATTCCCAATCATTGGCCAATACTTGGATTGAAAAGTGGGGTCAGGTAATTTGGTCCAAGTGGGAAGATATGTAATTGTTTGTTGTCACAACAATATTTTCCTTTTGGAGGAGCTAGTCTTATTTCTTCAAGAGACTGGGCTATGTACTTTAAATTGACTCTCTAACATAGATTCCACCTGAATTTGGCATGAAGGTTGGAAATCAGTGGTGGCTTTGAATATTAAGGACTTTTGGCACATACATTGGAATTCATATGTTGAGGAGTTGATGTGAACCCGTGTCAGAATGTGAGAGCAGGATGATTAGTTGGTTTGGGCCTATAATGCATTGGGTGGGAGTTACTTGGTAAAGATTGGTTATTAAGCCATGATCTCAGTTGAAGATATTGTATATTAGTGATGGCATTCAAAATTATGGAAGACTCATGGTCTACCTAAAGGCATTTTGTTTTTTTGGCTTGTTCTCCTACGTAGAGTGTTGACCTGGGACATGATGCAACGACGAGGGAAACAAGGTCTGGGCATTTTCATTCTATGTAAAAGTGCCAAGGAAACCAACATTCGTTTGTTTCAGTTTTGTCCTTACACATGCCATGTTTGATTAGAGACAAGTATGCAATTGGGTTTGGGACAAGGATTTAGTTGTTGATGGTTACTATGTGTTTTTCACCAACCCTTCATTGAAAGTGTTTTGTTTATTTCCTATTTTAGTGTCATGGGAATTATGGTTGTCTGGGAATGCAAGCTTGTTTGAATCTCGGTTTTGGACACCATTCAAAGTAGTTCAATGATCTATAGATTTTATTTCTTCCTACAAGGTGAAGATCCATGAGAAGAAGATTTGGGTATTTTCCCTTGTGGAAATCAACAGAAGCAAGCCCTGGGGGTATTTTGATGGTGCTTTCCAAGTCTAGGCCCATGTTTGTGGTATCAAATTTCTACTCTATTTTTATGATAATCATTATGTCATAGGTCGAGGGAATATAGGCTCCAGAACAAATAATTGTGCTGAATGTCAGGCACTTTTGGCTCTTCTACAATGTGTTGTGAGCCACAATATACATTCTCTTTAAGTATTTTGGGACTCCAAATTGGTAATTGATTGGATGGACGATGAAAATTCTCTTGATAATTTGGAGCTACATAATATTGGGATGACTTTAAAATTTGTGTTTGCTTCCTTACAGGATATTAGTTTTTGTCACATTTTCAAGGAACATAATGCTTTTGCTGATCAATTATGTAAAGGAGCTATTAATATGGAAGAAAATCTTATTTTTTCTGGAGGAGATCTCTGATAGGGAGATAGCTCTCACAGGGACCTCAACCTATATGACCTATAATTTTTTGTTAGTCTTGTTACCGAGGTTGTTGATTTTATCAGATCTGGTCATAACCTTATGGTTACTTTATTGAATTTTTGATAGATTATTGATAGGATTTTACCTGCTTGAACTCTATGGACTGTTATTTAGTATTTTTGAGAATGTGTAGACATGCCTAAGGATTGTAACTTTTTATCTTTGAAATAAAAGTTTGTTTGTTTGTTTTTTTTGTTTTGTTTTGTTTTTTTTTTTTTTGTTCGCGACACACACACAGTCATACACATATTTAGAGAAATCAACTCAAAAGCAGACGATCTCTCAAAGGAAGCTTACTGCTCCCTTACAGTGCCTTTGGTTATTATGATTTTTTCGATGGCAAAGAGATGAAATCTATGGAATTCTGCCTCTAATTTTAATGTATTCAACAACCACACGTGGTTTAGTTGCAGGTGTATTTGAGTATTAAGACTTTCCAGGAAAACATGTAAGAATGAACAATCTCTTTTTTGATACTATGGGTAAGGGAGGATTAGTATTTTGTATAGACTATATGGTTATGGACATATATCAGATAGGTTTCTTCAAATCTATGAACAATCATTTTTATTGGACGTAACATGTATATTCACCTTTCATGAATATAATATTTTTTTTCTTTGGAATATATATATATATATATATATATATATATATATTTCAATTCCATTTAATTTCATTTTTCAATTAGTTTTATTTAATTTAATTTTTCAATTTATGAATGTTAAGTAAAGTAGTCAAATTTATGGAAAATTAATTACTAGTGAATAATTTAAATATTAAATATTTTATATTTTATATATTCTTAAATTAAATGAATTTATTAAATATTTTTTCATTAAATTTAAATAATAAATAAATTATATATTTAGAAATCATAATATAAATCAAACAAAATAATGAAAATTACATCAAACAATATAAATTAATTGATAATCATTTGCATCAATTTCATCATTTAAATTAATGTAATTTTTCTTTATAATTATGTACATTTAAGCGATTGTCTTATTTTCTTTGGGAATATGGGACCGGAAGTCATCACTCTAACCTAAGCATTTTTGAACCATAAGCGGACTATGGGGTGGAGATTATAGCAGAGTTTTTTGATTGAATATAGTACTGCATAAATCTCCTTTCCTCGTTTTTTTGTATGTATCTTCTGGAATAACATCGACTGTATTTGTGATAATGAACGGGTATCAGATTGTCGAATCAAGACTGGCTTGTATGGCTTGCCTAGAAACGATTTGATGTGTAAATGAAATTATATTTTAAAACAATTTTGAGATAGTTTTCTATTTGAAAAAAAAAGTTAGTTTGAATTACACTAAGATAGATGATATTTATGATAAAAAAAAATCCAAACTCAATAATAAATATAAATTATAGAATAACAATCAATATTAAATCATTTGTGAGCTTCAATCCCATTTAAATTATTATTTTTTTCATTTTATTGAGTAGCGTGTTCAAATTTATAGAAAACATAGTTTGCTAGTTTGTCTGTGACCTGCGGGACTAGCCTGCGGCTGAGAAACCGCGACTCAGGGGAAACTAAGCCGTCAAAAGCACTCGAGGATCGCACTCGGCCTGAGCCACACCAACCCTTAACATGGATGGATTTTTTGTCCCCGCAGGTTTCGAACCAGTGACTTTAACATCACTGAGTGCCTTAACAACACACTTCGTCACCGACTGTCCTACACCTCGGGGATCGAAAAACATAGTTATTAATACATGATTTAAATAATAAATACTTCATATATTTTTAAATTAAAATATTTTATGATGTAAAATTAAGAAAATCTTTACTTAATATTATAATTTACAAACATGTAGACATGTAATTAGAGAACGATATCACTATAAAATTTCAACCTCTCAAACTTGTTGTCCAAAATCATTTTTTACCCATGGTTTTTGTCGATGACAATGATAGTAGCAAATACACATATACATTTGAACTTGAACTTCACCCATTCTCATAGACAACATTTAGGCCTCACCTATGATATGTAACCTTTTATGAATAATATTCATCTTCATATTCAACACCTTGTTCATGGAGTAATCCATGGATCCATAGTTGTTTAATTCTCTATTTTCTCTCAACCATCTAGATCAAAACAATTTCTGTCGTGGTCGAAGACTTTTTGGTATATACCTAGATGAGGTAGAGGTATTTTTTACATGAATATGTAGTATAGATGATGCTTGAATCAAACGGGGACTTCCAAATGTTCTCAGGAGAGGCAAACAATTTTGTGTAATTTGAAGGAGTTGTAAGATAACAACGTTGACTAGGAAGAGACTCACAATAGTTGCAGATGAGTTATGAGAAATGATTTCATTATCTAGCAAAGGTGGACAACATTGTGATCCATGTGTATGTTCAAGTCATCCTTGAAGATCACACTTGCATGGTTAATTAGAGGACATATGGTGTCAATTTTTTTTCCATGAAACAAAATCTAGAAATTTTATTTTTAAAAGCTAAATTACAATGGTAGATGCTTAGAAGCATTCAAGTCTGCCTTTACATGCCTATATATTTTTTCAAAACATTGTCACCTATGGTTCCAAATTTTTTCGTTCAAAAAGGAAATCCTAGACTAGCAATTATACTAATGAAATATCGTATATGATTCTTGTCAAAGTTTGCAATAAAGTATAGTCTTCTCTATATACTAAAAGAGTTCAACAAGTCTTCATGTGGGTACTCAACCTTCCTCTCCATGGAGAGGTCACCGATCACAGAGCTCTAAAGTAAGCAAAAGAAACTTAGAACTAGGGAACATGAATATATTCAAAGGAGTGTGTAGGAGCATTGTCAGTGATCTTCCAAGTCTCATTTTCCAACACCACTCCATCCTTAGATAACATGTATGCTTCATAATTCCTTTCCTTATAAACATGTGTAAAGGATATGTGAGAGAAAAATGATTTTAGAAGCAAGATGTCATGAAAAAGAGGTTGTAGATGGTGTCAAAGTTGTGGCATAGTGAGAGATTTTTATCGGAGCTCCTTGGGCATGGTATATCGAACCAAAGATTCATCACATTGATGTGATGACTTGGTTATTTGTTCGTGTAGTTTAGTACTACAAAAAAGGGTTTGTGTGATTTCATTTTCTTTTCACATTATTGTTTATATATACAAATACAACACATCCACAATACAAAAAAAACTTCTAACTTTTGTAAATTTGTAAAACACACTATGATATCAAACATATGTCATGCATATTAAGAGGAATGACGAGAAAAAAACAATTGTAGATACCAAATATCCAAAATTGATTGAGAAATTACATTTTGAATCATGCCTTTTATGGGCATATTCAACGAATTGAAAATGGATACAATGATCTGAAATACCACACCCTCCCTATTCATGACCATGCTTTTTTTCCAATTCTATTATAAAAGTCAACTCCAAGTTAGAAAGATATATGCATGAATCAATTATAAAACCATAAACCATAAAAAATAGATAAAAACAAAACTTTCGATCAGAATTGTACACTAAGTTAATCTTGAACTCCTTCTTCAATCACAACACATAAAACCTCTTTATTATAACACTTAAAACAACACAAACTTTTTACCTCATCTTATATATCCATCAACAATTTACTTTAACATTCCCTTTCCCATTTCAAAATATGTTGATTGTCACTTACATTTTAAATTTTTTGAGGGTGACCAAAGGTATCTATCCTTTCTTTACCTTATGCCCTTTCATTCAATATACATATGTCATCTTTTAGTCGGTGTGTCCCAAGGAATTAAGGCACTAAAGGACTTTATGGCAGGCTCATGGATTGCCTTGGGGAGATGCATACGATACTTGCATCATGAATGAACCTTAACATACTGAATTTTTTTAATAATGCATATGAAAAATATGCCATATATATTTATAAAGTCATTTTCATATTATTAATTATAGTTTTTTTGTTTGCTAGTGTGTTAGTGACTCGCGAGACTAGTTTTTGGTTGAGAAATCATGATTTAGGGGTTTCTAACTCATCAAAATCTTTTGGAAATTGCATTTTGCTTGGGTCACATTAACCCTTAGTTGGTTAGATTTTTTGGTGTCTCCTCTAAGTGGGTTTGAACTTGCGTCACCATGTAAAATAAGGCCCATCAAAACTAATCACACTAATAAAATTTAACATGTCATTAACTATAGTTAAAAGAAACACACAAATTCAATAATGAAAGTTGTTGTTGAGTTTTCATTACACAAACTGAACTTTTCATAAATGCAGAGCTGGCCTACATGCTTATTAATTTCCCGAAGAATAATTTCCTCTTCTTTGACATGAAGGTATTCACGCTCCTGAAGTTGCTGAGCCCGATGAACATTGGAGGCTTTAAGAGAAGACAACTCTTGTTGTTGCCGATCAATCAATATTTGTTTTTCAAGAAATTTTGTGTATTGTGGGCAATTCACCTTGAAATTAGTCTATGAGACACTACGAATACTATGAGTTTCATGTAAAGCTCTCCGACTCTTCTAATTGTAAGATGGGTCATCGGTATAGGATACTAAGATTATTTGATTGAGCTTTTGTTTTTGTTGTTTTAAATTGAAATTTTGATTATTGGGATTTGTAAACAAAGTTATGTTTGTTTGTGATATCATTTAGGATTTTTATTTTATGGTCTAGTGTATGTTAAAATTTGATCTCAAATGGAGTAGGAGGAAATTCACCCACTTTGTTGTAGAACCAAAAATTTATGTACAAAACTAATTAATTACATATTATAAATAAAATGTATATATAAAAAAAAAACCATAAAATGATTGTTGTTAAATTCTTATTTACGTTTGAGTAAGAGTTACATTAAGAAAGGTGATATTTAATTTTATATTTTCATTATAAGAATATTAAGAATATTAAGTTGAGAATTCAAATTTATTTAAAATTAGTTGTTATTGAATGATTTAAATATGAAGAAGGATAAGCATTTCATAATTTTGACTTTTTTAGTTTGATGTCATCGAAATTTAGTTATGTAATCTTCATCACAATTCAATTAGGTAATCTTTGTCAAAATTACAGTTTTAAATTGATGAATTATCATTTTTAATGCAGAAATAGATTGAACGCACTTAGAAATTGTTACTATAAATAGATTATGCAATCTGATATCTATAATTCCATCAATCCAAAACGATTCTTTCCAAAATTTAGGTTAAAAATAACAATTTCCCTTTAAACTATTTTAAGTAATCTAAAAAAGACAACCCATAACACTTTATACTAAGACATTAAATATTAAATATTTTACATTTTTTTCCTAAGAAAAAAGTCTAAAAGTTTATTGATAAAAACAAAATTACAATGTATCAAATGCTATCTACATTTAAAAAAAACACTTTCATCCTTATACATAAATTTTGATCTCAGGTGCCTCTTCACCCTATCTATATATAATGTTCCAATTTTTTTACAAAGTCCAATTGTGTCTTCCTTTACTGCCCACTAATGGATCAAGTCCAATTTGAACTTAGTCTCCTTTGATAAATTGCCATATATCAACTAGTTCCCCACCAATTGGAAAGTAGAGATAACTGCTTTCCACATTATTTACTTGCTTTACAAGGTTTCTAACGATTCCTCCACTATGTGTGGTGCAATTCATTTGGATTTAATTACACAAACTCATAGCCCAATTGTTTTAATTAACCTCCACACATTTTTTGTTGTCAATACTTTTGAAAAAAGGATTTGGTTCTTTAAACCCCATCCTCCATTTGCTTTTGGAAGGGATATTTATTCCATGAAGCCAGACCAAAACCTATTTTCCCATTATCTCTAGACCATATGTATCTATAGCATAGCTTTCTAATGAATTCAAAATTTCCTTTTGAGATCCATGCCATTGACATCCACAATAAATGGATTGCTTCTAGTACAACTTTGACTAGCACCAAACGTCCTCCACGAGAAATCCACCTATTACACCAAGTGTTTATTTTATTTTCCACTTTAGTTGTTGACCATTGTAAATCTCATTTTTAATACATTTTTGGCTTCAAGAGGAAACCCAAGTACTTTAGTCTCATGTCAAGGTCTATTAATTTGAAAGGAAAAAATTGTGAAATGTAGTTCATTTCATGCTCATGTGTACCCCATAGAGTGAGAGTTCATTTTTCTAAATTCATTTTCATTCCTATTTCCTTACGAAATAAATCCATAATGTCTTTGAAGTTCTCAACAACCCTTTTGGAGGCTTCAAAAAATTTAATAGTGAGGAAAACTATCATTGATTGCTATCTGCAACAGTGCACTAACTCATCATCATTATTCAAGGAAAACTACACTGGTGGTCTGTAAGGGGGGAAAATTCCACTCTTAATAGATGCCTTTGGGTCTTGGGTTGGTAACATGTTTCCTTTCATTCAAGAAAGATGAGCTATTAGCCAATCAACATTTTTTTAGGTCTTACTCCAAGAGAAAAAGCAAAATTCAACCTAGATAGTATCTACAAGAAATCTAGTATCCCATATTATCATCACTAAGACTACAATTGTGGGGTCATGTGCCTTCAAGTAGCATATAGCCTTAGTCCCATACATGAGAGAAAATACTACCCCCAGTTGCAATTTAACCTCTTACCGAGGAGGTAGGAATGAAGCCTCCTATTGGATTTACATATTTAAAGAGAACATGTCTTTGGTTATTTAATGCATTTAATAATGACACATCTCAAAAATATGTCAATTGGGTCTAGCTTAGGTTGTTGAAGAGGAGGAGTAATATCCTTCCCACCCAAGTTCAAGTTATGCAAGTGATATGTTGTGTTCTTAATTAATGTATTATTGTCAAGGTTTTGATCCATATATTGAAAAAACCTTGAACTTATAGGGAATCTGGTTTACCCTAGGTACCATACTTTCTTTTTGTAAATAAAATATTTATATTACCTCCAAAATCAGGAAACTATACATATGCTAGAGGACCTGGCATCTAGTCTGCCAATAATGGAAACCAGAACTAGACCCACATCCGAAGTAAAGATATTCATGACTATTCTAGTTTCCAAAACTGAACTATACAAACAAACATAGCTATTATAAAAAATGGCCTGAAAGCCTACAAAAACTGTTGTCTATCATAATAGAAAAAAATTAAAGACTTAAAACAAGAAGAGCTTCATACACCGAAAGTGCTATTTATCCCATCGCCAGGAGGAGGTTGATGCCAAGCTGAAGCGACGATGAAGGATTGACAGCAAGTGGGGCAACGCCGTCTAATAGGCTCGTCTGAAAGAGAGCCAAAGAGTGCATCCAACCTGTTATTGAGTAATTCCTGTCAAAAAAGTTAATCAACAATATATCGAAGCATATCAAAAATTAATTGTAGTTGCTATGTTGAGAAGACACACGGGGGAACTGCCTCAGAATGTACAAGCTCTTCTTGGGAAATCATGGTATCCTGGAATGTAGCAGAGGGAGCTACACCTTCAATTCCAATTGGAGCCTCCTCCTCTACAACAACACAACCATAGTGTTGTTCCAACAACTGGGTTGGAGGATTTCCTCCATCTGGAGAAGTCGTGACATGAAAGCTCAGAGTGTCCACAAGAGGCATCACAGAGGGCCCAACAACAACTTGGGGTAGAGCTGAGGGAAATTACTTCTCAACAAAAGTCGGACCCCAAGCTTCTTCTTGTTAGAAAAATAGGACCGTGGAGCAATAAAATAAAACAAATGCGGAAACAAAACACAGAAGATACACAATTCAAGAGAGACACAGATTTACGTGGTTCACCCAGTGTGGGCTACGTCCACCAGAGAAATTGCCAGGTCCTTTTTTTATTATTATCCAGCAAAATGAAGGGATACAACCTACAGCAAAACCCGTTGTAACTTCCTCTTCTTTCTCTCACAGTCTCCTCTCTCAGAATACAATACTCACCAACATACATAGCCGCAATACATTTCCCTCATAAAAGAGGGTTGCCTTCTAGGGCAAAAAACCCTAACATAATCTTTATCGTTAGATCTGCGACCTTATAATGAACGGTCCAGATTTACAATGAAATTACAATATACTTTTACAAGGCAATTTTTGCTTCAGGGGCTTCACCCCCGAACCCCCGCTGGGGGCCCGCTTTCCCCCAAACCCCCCAGCCGGGGGGATATCCCCCCCGGACCTCGTAGAGGGGGTACCCCCCCTCTGCACTCCCCTGCGTGGAAGGGTGTACATACTTCTGGGGTGTAAATACTTCATGGGGTATAAACACGACTGAAAGTAAAAGACCTCTAAATCAAGAAGATAATCAGGCTCCACAACCAACAATCTCCCACTTGGAG